>CM021108.1:448616657-448971278 GCA_007115665.2 Sequoiadendron giganteum | reverse complement strand
AAGACTTGATCTAGAGAAAGTGAGAGCTCATGAGGACATATTCAAAACAAGTACTATAATGCTTGATGAATTAATTGCAATTTAGAAGCCCTCTAAGGATAAAGGTGGTTTAGGACTTGAAGAAGGACAAATTTCAAAGACAAATTAGACATCTAACAAGGTTAACAATCAAAACTAGACTCAAGGAAATGATAGGCAATTCAAGAATCAAAGAAGCAATACTATAAAATCTCCTATCAAACAACCAAATGCTTAAAGGTACCCAAATTTCAATGGTATTTGTTTTTCATTCAATAAATTTGGACATAAGGCTATAGAATGTAGAAGTAGAATGAATCCGAATGTTGGATCCTTTTTTGGACAATGTTTTGCATTCAAGAAATTTGGACATAGAGCTACTAAGTGCACAAGTCAAATGGTGAATAGATTCAATAATGGTAGAATGTTTCAATCCTTCAATGGCTACTGTTATACATGTAATGTATTTGGACATAAGGCTAACTAGTGCAGATCAAGAATTAACAAAAGTCAGTTTGGTCAAAAGAATGTTGTATGCTACAATTGAAACAAGCTTGGACACATTTCAAGATTATGCAGAAGCAAGAATGGAAGGCATACTAATTTGGAACAAAGGAATAATCCAGTGAAGAAATTTTATCCTACTAAAGTCAAGAAAGAAATGGAGAAGATTTGGAAGAAAAAAGAGGAACCTGAGAATAAGGATGAATCAAATGTATCTGAACATACATCTAGTGCAAATATCTCTTCTAAAAATTGAGCCCATGGCAGGCTTAGGGGGAGCACTAATAGAAAAATCTGACAACCCCCTTGAATAATAAGGTGTCAAGTAGTGACACGAAGATATATGGTGAAGAATGGTATGCTTAAGATTTTGGAAAAGATTTTGATAAAAAATATACAAATCTGAGATATTGTGGAGCCTTTTAGGGTTTACAGTGTTCTAAATAAGTGTTTACTAGCTTTTGGAAGTTTGAGGCATTAAATCCAAATTTAGGTAGATCGATAATGTATAAAGTGAAGCCCTAGTCAACTTTTTTAATCAATTTTGCACATTTGGAAGAAAGTAGAGAGAATTGAGGAGTGCTTGAAGGAGATACAAAGCAAATTGGTTCAAACCCTAGTTCCTTTGGAAGCGTGAAAAAGGTATTTACTGCTATCTATTCTTTGTGGGTTTACATTTGAAGCAATTTTACAAGAATTTGAAGATAGAATTGAGGTTGTAATGGCTACTCCAACTATAGTTGAGGTAGTTGAAAGACCTAGACTGATGTTTAAGAGTTTTTCACAATTTTTTTTTAGAATGACCCCAATGGTGCATTTTCAAAGATCCCAATTAAGGTTTTTCCCATTGAAGACACAAGAATCTATATACGTTGTAAATTGGATAAGTACAATCACCAAGTGTTGAAGGATTTATGGTCTGATGAGTTAATTGGAGACAAATTTTTGGTAAATCCAGAATATGATAACCTAATATGAAAGAATCTAGACATTTGGAATTGGTTTCCTAACTTCAGTAGTGATTTGGATGCAAAGTTTGTAAAGATTGCCCTGAGTATAATTCATGAAAAATTCATGTGGACTGATGTGCTTGGATTGATTTCAAAAGATGAAATTAAGGCTATGAATGGATTGTGTGATATTGTAACCTTACCTATGTTGAAGTCTATAAAGAATGATGTAGTTGTGTGGCTAACTAGTGCCACATTTGACAGAAAAAAATTAACTACTAAACCTATTACCAACCCTGCAGTAAAGTATGCATCGATCATGATTGGTCTCAAAACATATTTCCAAAACAAAGATAACTTAGTATTTGCAACTCCAATATATGTTGCCCATGACATGGTGGTAAATGGGAAGGACTATGATTTGTGTGAATTACTTCAGTAGCAACTTGTGGAGAACTTGCAACAGACCAAAAAAAATAAATATGCTTTCAAGTATGGTACACTAATTTTTTTTATTTTCTACTTTATGAGAGAGTTACCCGGATGCAAGAACATTACATGGGATAGAAATAAACCAGTTGGACATCAAAATTTTGATTACTTACACAAAATTGGAAACTACAATGCATAGGCTGATGTAATGACTGCATTTTTCTCTGTATTCTAAAGGAACATGTATGAGAGAAATAAATCCTAAGAGTTTAGTGAAGAAGTATGAAAATGACATAACCTTTCTTATCTCCACTGATGAATGTATTATAGAGGCGATTGAACCTATGTGATATGAAATTGCTAAGAAATAGGCTGAGAGATACATTGAAATGTTGTTAAGCAGCCCCAAGGACCCATATCTACGTAGAAATGGCACATATGAGGAGAAATATATAGAAGTATGCTTGGAAACTTCAACGCCAGATAGAACATAAAGGGTAAACAAAAATGTTGATCAATATTTTGGAATGCATGGCCTCTCGAAAGAGGAAGTTGATAGATTGAGGGAAGTTGCAGTAGAGAGAAAAGTTAAAGCAGTTGAGATTGTTGATGAGTCCTCCAGACCACATATATCAGGAAGATTAGCTTCCACCCCTGCCTTTGTAATGAAAAATCCTATTGTCATAGCTACCGTTAAAGGAAATAAGGTGGAGCCCAATGCTCCGACTATAGTTGATGTACATGCACCCTTTGAACATAATAGACAAACCTCAAAGAGGAAAAATGCACCTCTAGTAGTACCTCTTGCTACCTCTGAAAGAAGAAGATAGAAACATAAAGCATCCAGAGATCGAAACATAAGTGATGTTGTGGAAAAAGAAATCAAACTTGGTTTAGAGGAAGAAAGACAATTGAAAAAAAAAAGGGAAAAGCAGTGTTTCCACTAGTGGTGAAGATGCATTACAAGAGGCTAGTACAAAATCAAAGAAGGACATAGTTAATATTGAGGATTCATCTAAAGAAGAGGAGATGAAAAAGGAGAAAGAAGCTTTCATGATCTGTACGCACAATAATAAAGAGGAAAAGAAAACAAATGAAGGTACATCAAAGCCTAAAAAAGAAGAAGTCCAAGACTCATTTGGTAAGTGCTCGTCCACCTATCAAGTTAGAATATTTTGTTAAAAATATGATAGAAGATAATGGCTTATTAAAAACCACAACTAAATTATATGAAGTTGATGAGGAAGATCATAAAACTATCATAGATGCTTTTGTTTAGTATATGATCAATATGGATAAAAGTATGGAAAACATGAAGGAAAAGTTAACTGATGTTGTATAGAAAGCCCTGGTAAAAAGAAGACATAGAGCTTTCAAAATTGACGAAAAAATCAAAATAGATGCTTTGAACAATATTGGATCCTCTTTGTTTGAGGATGATAATGAAATAATACTAGAAGCATACACACAATAGTTCAGGGTGAAGCAGAGAGTTACTATTCTTATGTCCAAAGAAAAGGACAACACAAAAAAGTTGAAACAAGAAACTTTTTGATGGAGTAAGAAACATGGCACTGCAATATGGGATGATTGTTGGTCTTGCATCAGATACAACTCAAGTCAAGGAGCTTGGTAAAGAAAAAGTTGCTGATGAAGAGGAAAATATTCCTCCTACATCCAATTTACCTATTTTAAAAAATGTAGTAGTAGAAGAGGTAAATTATTTTTCTGTAGATGTGACTCCACACTTGGATATCCTTGGGAATACGATTGATGATTCGGATGCCCCTTCAGAGACATCTACTCCTTCAGATGACATTGAGAATAGAACTAGAGAAAATATTGAAGATCAGGATAATTATGATGTCAATGATAATGTTGAAAATCATCAAGAGAATAACGATGAAAAGGATGATAAAGATAAAAATGAGGATGAAAAGAAAGATAGGAAAAAGGAAAACAACTTCGAAAAAGAAGAGGAAGAAGAAAAAGAAGAGAACAAAGAAGAATCCTTGAAGACCATAGAGCCAACAAAGTCACTTGAAGAATCCTCTGGCAACACTCTCAAGGGTTGTTTGACAAAGAAAATAAGGATTCAATCAGTCATTCTTCCCTAGCTAGTTCAGCTACCATCATAACAAGGCTATGTTGATTTGAACAAGATCCCTCCTATTCAAAGAATATATATTGGAGGAACTTTTATCACCTCTAGGAAGAAAGAAATTGTAGAAACTCATCAAAAGGGGTTTGATCTAATCAATGATCCCATCAAATTCTTATAGAATGCAACCCTTGGTACCACTATTGATTATTCTTTAACACTTATCAAGAATTTTAAAGTTTTGGTTTATTCATTCAGGGAATACATTTCTAGCCTAAAGGAGAAGGCTGCAAAAGAAGCTGAGTCACGGATTGCGGAGAAAAGATTGCTTGAAATTTAGGACAGATGTACAACTGCACATAGCAAGGTTATGAAATTTTTAGGATAAGTGAAGGAATATGAAGATTAGGCACAAACACTATTTTTACAGTGCATGAGATAGCTGAAAGCTACTCAAGGCATTAAGGACCTAATGGACTCAATATAGTCACAACTAACCAATGCCTCTAGAGCCTATGTTCTTATGAAAGATATAAACTATGCTTGTTGGACTACAATTTCAAACTTGCAAATTTTATTTTTCACTCTACAAAGATAGAAAGAGGATGTTATAAGGTGCTTCAGTCATCTTGGAGATCTAGTAAAGTGCAAGCATATGCTTATCACATGTGCTCTTGCTGAAGCTAAAAAAATTGAGAAGATAAATCTGTATCCAGCTACTTTGAAAGGAGATGAGAGTTTGGTAGAGTTGGAATCAATGCATAAGGAACTTGTTATGGCTAAGAAGAGTTGAGATAAAGGGAAATATTCTTGGGAAGCTATTCTTAGGGAACTTGAAGGTGATTCCTCCTCAGGGTGAACATATTTCACCTTGCATATCTTTTTTTACTTGCTTTCAATTTTTTTTCTCTGTACATATGATCAGTTGTCATTCTAGGGATAATTCCCTAAGGGGGAGCTAATCAGTTCATTTTAGTTGTTTTTTCATATTTACGTGTCTCATTTGCACACCCTTTGTCCTTGATGTCAAAGGGGGATATGGTTAGACATTTTGTGTTGCAATTGTGTTAGAGATGTTTGGAGAAGTTGAAATAATTTTAGGAGAAGTTTAGAGTTTAGATATTGTGTTTGAGGGAGAATTCTTTTTTTGGATTATTGGAATTCATTTTTTGGCACATGTTTCCATGCATGAAAAAGGGGCATAATATTTGAAGAAGGAACCATTTGCTATGTTGTCATTGATGCCACCTATGTTTGTTGACATTATTAATTGATATGGTAAAACACTTTTTGTGTCATCGTGATCTGGTAATTTGGTCTAGATTCACTCATGTCTTAAGATTGACTTATGTGATTACAGTATGTTGTTTGAGACAGCTAAATACATCTATGTTTAAGGTTTCAAAATTTTTGGTCAATCTGACTAAAAATTACAAGTGATAGAAGTTCGAAAAACTATATTCTAGCTTATACAACACAAGTTGATAAGTGTTATCTGGTCTGCATTCCTCTTGTGTTTGGTTTCAATCTCTATAATTTTGGTAGAAGGTTTATAGGTTTCAACACTACACACATTCCAAATGGCTATTGCTTATACAACTATATGGATGATCGATGATTGAATTGTTTTGTATCTAAAGTCTAATCCCTGGCTGACCCAATGCTTGAAGCTATGCTATGAAGATTAATATGTATTGCAGATGTTAAAGGGATCTATTTTAGATCTGTGCTAACCTTAATCCAAATCTTTGCACATTTTTTTTGAGCACAAAGAAGTTTGTTTCCATGTATAAATCCGACAAAGTGTTTTGAATTGAAATTGGGCTACATGTAATTAAGCCAACCTAATTGATGTATGTGGATCCAATAGTGTATATATGTGGAACAATCTTATGTTGCATAGAGAGAAGTGTGATAATATGATGTGTGTGAAATATGACATTGTGCAAAATTCCAAATTTATATGTGTGAAATCAGATTAAGGGTAGAATTAATGTGAATGCAAAGAAAATACTATGCATAACAACATTTTGTACTTATAACTTCATTGGAACTGAATTCAACACAAGGAAGGTGTATTTTGTATCAGTTCGCAACTTGGCAGTGAGACACATTTTTTATTGTACTTGACTTTGGTTGTGAGCCTTTTTAAGGACAACGAGTTTTGGCAATGAGCCGTATAATATCTTATATCTAGTTATAATATATTGTGAGTTAATCCTCACCATGGTCTTTTCCTTCTTGGGTTTTCCACATAAAAACCTAGTGTTTGTATGTTATGCTATGTTGTGATTTTCTTCATGTACTCATTCATTGCTGCGGTTAAGTATGTTTTGATAATTGATTGGATTATGACTAATTGGTTTGATAGAATAATGATTCACTGCCCCTCTCAGTATTCTAGGTGTTCAACATTTTGTATCCAAGACCATAACATTCTTCCAACTCAGATGAAGAAATTGTATCTACATGCTCTTGAAAACATTGGCTTTTTCCCGAGCATGCAAATCCTTTTTTATTTTTTTTAATTTAAGCATATTACATTCATGAGGACGGAAGTTAAAGAGCCCCCATCCCTATCATGGGATGATATTTTTGAATCTATTGATGTAGAACTAGGTTGGGAAAATGAAACAAAAGACTCTTTAGGTTTAGATTGTTAGATTTTGTACTCTCCCATAAAGGAGGGTGTAAAATCCAATTGACCCCAATCATCATCTAAGAGTTTTGGTAGAAATGACATACAATCAATATTATCATAAATTTGTGTAAGTTATTTGGACTTTGATGGTGATATTTTAGACTCCCCTTTGAAATAAGGTGTAAAATATAACAACCCCCAATCATCATCTAAAGATTTCATCATGGGTACAACACATTATTCTTTGTGTTCAAAATGTATGGGTTCTACTTTTGAAGTTGGAATCAAATTATTAAGAGAGTTGGAAGTATTATGTTTAGCTTCGACTTGTAAATTATAACTCTTATCATCTACTTTAACTGTGTATATCTTGTTATTATATTCATACTTTATCTCATTATGAAGGGTAGATGAAACTCCCTTCATGGAATCAATCCATGGTCTACCTAGGACAAGATTATATGAAAGAGGTCTTAGCATAACATAAATAGGTGTTTATAAAGTCACAAGTCCTACCTTTATGGGTAATGTGATAACTCGTAATGGTCATTTGTTAACATTATCAAAGCCATGAATTGAAAGATCATTAGGTTCTATAAGATTCTTGTCCACACCAATTTTATGTAGAAAATTGATGCTACAAACATTAAGACCCGATCCATTATCTATGAGATTACACTTAAATCTAGTTTTGTTAACAATAACCATTATCATTAAAGATTCATTATTTTTTTGGAACTCAAGAAATGGTAATTCATGTTGAGGGAATGTAATATCCAATTTTTTCACTTGTATAAAATCAAACAAGGCTTCTCCATCATTTGGTTTAATAGAAGTTGATACATCAATCTTCTTCAAAGCCTCTTGGAGAATCTCGTGGTATGTAGGTGATATTTGAATCAAATCCGAAAGGGAGATCTTGGCTAGAGTATTGTAAAGTTGCTCAACAATATCATACTCTTTACTACTATGCTAAGGAATATTAGGTGTTGTTGGAAGGTATGTTTGGCAAGGGATGTATGTTGGCATTTTTTTTGCTTGCTTATTATTCCCAATGTTATATGTGTGAGCAACTGTATGATAACTTGGTTGCTGCCACACATGATTACTAGTGAGTTGTTTTGTAAAGTTTAGGATATGGACATGATGTTTAGGAGGTCCTATAATGAGAGGTGAATTAGGAGATTCAATAATTAGAGGAATTTTAGGTCTAATAATTAAAGGAGTTTTAGGAGGTCCAATAACTAAAGGAGACCTAATAGTCAATTGTGCATCCATAACCTCAACTGAGTTAACTACTTGTTGACGATCTTCTATTGATAGGGGATCTAATTTCACCTTAGAATCTTCATATATGCAATCCATATTATTGTATTTTGAAAGAAATATATCAATGATCTCATCCTCTTGTCCTACAATATCTTTTTAAGTGGGAGAAGTATTTAGAGATAAACAAGCAAGATTCTCATGAAGCTCAATGATTGGATCTTTTAACACCAAAATATCTCCTTCGCAAGTAGGTGAGGTGTTAGGAGAAGAAAAACTATGATTGTCATGATTGTAAATGGTTGAATCCTTTTGCACCAAAACTTTCTCACAAGTAGGAGAAATATTGGGAAAAGAACTAACATGATTGTTAATGTTTCATTTTGTTTCCTTAGATTGTTCTTATAAGTAGAAAAATTATAATTATACAAGACATGTGTTACCATATAAAAACCAAATATTTTAAAAGGAAACATGTTGTTACTAGCCCTAAGACCTATGGATCTAAGGTTCAAAATTAGAGAGATTTGAAAAAAAAAATGCAAAACAGAAACCAAATCTAGAAAGAAGATATTCAGGGATTTGTATAGAAAAAATTATGTCAAAATAATTAGACAAGGCCATCCAGGGTAGTTATCTCTTGTATATATTTTTGGAAAATTAAAAATTTGACTATGTACAATATTTTTTGAAGTTAATGTTCTTGAGTGCATATAGTTGTGACAGTGAATAGTTTTCCAAATTTTTCCCAATTTATGATTGTGTAATTTAAAATGCAAGTTTGCAAAAATTTGCAAAATGTTCAAGAAATAAATGACAATAGTAATTAAAATTTATAGATATAATATACAATAATTGATTGATCCTAATGAAATATTAATTTAATTTTGTTTGGAGAGTGGAGTTTGAGGAGAATAATGGCTTATTTCTGAGGTTTGGTTTCCCCGCCTGGCCCAACTAATGGTAACTTTCACAAAAATGATGGTGTTTTTTGTTAGGACCAAGGCCCCCATTGGGATCATCGCCTACAAATTGTTGGGCTTGCTATTGTCACTCTCAAGGACCCTAAAGGAATCACTGCTCACTTCAAGCTTAAGTTTTTCATAGCTTCCATGAAAACCCCCATTTTGAGCACTTTCGCCATACCTGTTATTGACAAGACCATGGGTCATATTGGGAACACTGTTTGGACCACCATAGAGAAAATATTCCATCCTTGGCTCCACGTAAAAGACCCCCATTCTACCAAAGAAAGAAGCTAAGTTATGTGAAGCAAGATGTTTTTGACATATGTGGACTAGACTCCCCATACCAAAAGGTAGAGAGAGAATCTTTATAGACAAGCATTATTTCAAACCTACGATTCCCAACTAGACCCAACAACATTCCTGTTAAGTTTTTCCTACCTAAACATATTACTTGGACAAATGGAGTGACCTTCAAACCAAAACCCCAAACAACAAAGGAGTCAACTCCCCAAGGAGAGAAAGCAAACCAAGGAAAGGGTACACCATCAACACTACAAGGGGAAAGGAACTCACCAATGAAAGGCCCAAGGTGCACAAGAAGGAAGAGAATGCATATAAGAAAAATGTCAGGGTAGTGGAGAAAGCAAGAGTACAACATACAATGAAAAAAAAAACCTCTACCTGCACCTCAAGCTAATGAAGTGCTTAACATCAATTTCTTTGAAAGTGTGCTTAAACCACAAATTCAAGACCTTCGAGAGAAAGATATGATATGTAAGTTCTGGAAATTCTACCATGAAATTGAAATTTTAATAACTTTGATTCTAGATGAATGGGTAGGAGCTAATATAATTTTTTACCTCGAGAAAGGATTGGGATTTTTTGTTGTTATTTTTGACTCAAAATCCCATAGAGATGAGATACACAAAGATAAATCCTGGATCCTTGATGTGTTAGGTTTTCTTACTTAGCCCTAGATACCAAAATTTAATCCCCAAACTTTAGTGGTGCACTTTGTCCCCTTCTAGATTCAATTTAACTCTCTCCCATTGGAATATAGATAGGGAGAAATAGTGGAAACCCTAGCTAACCAAATAGGAGTTTTCTTAAAACTGGATAAAGTTTTCTTCAAGAATCCAGAGAAACCAGTTAGGGTTTGTATGTTTTTGGACACTACTAAAATTTTTCCTAAGGAAATCCACATTAAATCCAAATATGGGGCTTGGATTCAAAAGCTATTAATTGAAACTCAAGGGAAGGTGTACTCAAAGCTCCATAATGAAGAGCACTTGACGACTTCTTGTCAAGAACCAGAAAATCATGAGTCATAGAGCTCATCCTTTGAGACCCTTTTGGATTCCCTAGCTCTTAACAAAGATTTGGTTATTATGTTAGGGGAGAAGAGGTTTGATGAGACCTCCAACATTGAAAATGACGAGGCACAAATCTCATCCTTTGAGACCCTTTTGAATTCCCTGGATCTTAAAAAATATTTGGTTAATATGTAAGGGGAGAAGAGGTTTGATGAGAACTCCAACATTGTAATGGATAAAGAGGCTGTGTGAATGTTCTCAATGCTTAAATCTTGGAATTCTGTTGGGATACAATTTCCAAATATGTCGAGCAAGTTGGAAAACTCAACTATAAACCAACCACTTTTGCCCCATGTAATTAAAATTGCATGCCCTATGTAGCCTCTTAAGCCAACACATATCCATGAGAAAGGAGATAAGCAAGGCTTCTAAATTCTCTTGGACAAACCAATCTTGAAGCAATCCCTTTTCTGCCCACAACATACTATAAAAGAATCTCTTCTCACTCTTTAACAACTAGAAAAGATCATCAAAGCTTTGATGTTTGATGAGAAGTATTTCCAAAAGACTAGGGATGTAGATATGGCCAAGGATTTCACTCTAGACGTACCACTAGAAGCACCAGAAGCCCCACAAGAACCAGATCTCTTGGAGATTCTAAGCTTCAAACATCTTCTTGAGGAAGGAAACTTGGAAACCATAACATACAAGATCCTGGCCCAAGAGGGCTCTAAAATGATTGATGGAATATCAGAGGAAGTGGAGAGGGAAATGGAAGTTAAGGAACACCAACCTATGCCTTACAAGCAACTATCAGAAAGCCAAAATGTAGGAGGGAGTACCCTAAATGAAATTTTATAAGGGATGCAATATTTTGACTATTCTCAAACCTTGTCAATCTCACAAACCCCGAGCAGCCAAGGGGTGATTAAAAAATCACCAAGAAAGAGAGGTCGAAAGTATCATCTAACCAAATTACAAGAAGAAATAGAAGTTGGATTGCAAAGCACTCTAGATAAAAGTGTGATAGCTAATAAGCACCCGAGGAGAGCATGTTACTCTCCTCATATGTAATGAAAATCTTGTCTTGGAATGTCAATGACACCAATGTCCCTGACAAGAGAGCTTAGATCAAGCACCAAATGGGCGCTTGTGGAGCTGATGCCATAATTCTATAGGAATCTAAATTTTCTGAAGATCTCTTTAACTCCTCCCTCCATAAATGGACTAAATGGAAATAAAGGTAGTCCCCAACACAAGAGGCCCTAGGGGGTCTTGTCACTCTACAAAATTTGAGATCAATGAGAAGAATTAGAGCTTATGAAGGTTACAAATTTTGACCTAAAGTTTTGGTTAATCAATACCTATGACCCAACATCTACAACTGACAAGAAACAACTATGGGAAGCCCTTACCAAAGTTCTAGATAACATAGGAGAAGAAAAGGTAGTGTTGGCGGGAGACTTCAATGCTATTATCTCACTACAAGAAAATAAAGGTGGGATCTTCCCTCCAAACAAAGTAATGGAGGATTTTAGATCCTTCATACAAGATAATGCCTTAAAGGACAAATTGCCTAAAGTTGGGTAGTACACATGGAAAAATCACATGAAGGACTTCTTGCAAATAGCTAAACATTTAGATAGATTCCTAGTCATGCCAAACTGGTTTGGGGGTAAAATCAACTTCATGTCAAAGATTTTACCTCTCACAGGTTCTGACCATTTTTCCATATCTCTCAACATAACCGATAACCAAATATCCTTCAAGTGTAAACCATCTTTTAAATTTGAAATAATTTGAATCAAAAACCCTCAATTCATGCAACTCCTCTGACAGTGGTGGAGAAATGATCCTTTCATCAAGGGATCAAAAATGTTCCAACTATGCAAAAAATTGATGTATGTGAAACAACAAATTATCCTCTAGAACATCCATGTTTTTAAGAACATTTTTGAATAGAAAGACAGTATCTTCCAACAACTAACATAGGTGAATGAGAAAATTAGTTTGCAAGGTCTAGACAAAACAACTTATGAATAGCAAAAGAAACTACATTTGGAATGGGCAAAATTAACTATATGAGAGGAAATATATTGGAGATAGAAGTCTCAATAATTATGGTTAAAATATGGGGACCGCAACACTAATTTTTTTCACATATCACCCCAAACTAAGAGATCCAACAACACCTTCTTCTCCATCTTAGACGATACAATAGGTTCATTATTGATCAAAGAAGCAGAATTAGAAATGAAGGGGTGAAATTTTTCTATGATCTCTTATCCGCCCCTATAGATAAGTCACATTTAGCGGATGGAAATGTGGAAGATCCCTTGGAGGAAATCCCAAAACTTATTAAAGACCAAGACAATGAGTACCTATTGAAACCTTTCACTTTGTAGGAAGTAAAATCAATAGTTTTCTCATTACCCTTGGACAAGGCCCCAGGCCTAGAGGGCTTCACAATACTTTTTTTCGAGAAAGGTTGGGACTTTAATGGGTTTGATCTACTGATGGAAATGGAGGAATCCAAGAGAATAGGTACAATTATCAAACAATTCAATACCACCCACATAGTAATTATCCCCAAAGTGAAAGATCCCAAATTTTTTGCTGATTTTAGACCAATTTCATTATGTAATACAATCTACAAGTTTTTCACCAAAGCCATTTATCTTAGACTTAAGCCATTCATAGAAAAAACCATAACCCTAGATCAAGGAGGATTTGTCCCAAGAAAGGAAATAGTAGAGGGAGCCTTGGTAGCTCATGAAATCCTACATTCTATCAAAACAAACAAATTGCCAACCTTCATCACCAAATTAGATATGACGAAAGCCTATGACAAATTGGACTAGTCTTTTCTATTATAAGTATTGAAGAGATTTGGATTTGGAAGAAAATGGTTCAAGTGGATCCTATCTTGTTTTTCAAGTGCAAAATTCTTCGTCATCATAAACAGATCACCAATGAGTTTCTTTTCCTCCAAACAAGGTGTGTGACAAGGTGACCCACTTTCACATTTTCTTTTTATTCTAATAGTAGAAGCTCTTAGCAGGTCGATCAACAAGATGCACACCCAAGGGCTTTGGAAAGGTGTAGTAATCCTGAACACTCATATCTAAGTCATTCATTCACTTTTTGCAGATGAAACACTTTTATTTGGTTATTCATCAATCAAGGAGGTTGAACACGTCAAACAAATGATAGAAAAATGATTATCAACATCAAGTCAAAAAAAAAAAAACCTCCAAATCAAAGGTATATGTTTTCAAAATGAAAAAGTTGTGGGAAGGAAAATAGTGGACATCTTAGGCCTTCAACTATCTAAGTTACCCTGTACATACCCAGGAATTCCATTCTTCATGGGGGCAAATAGAGCTCCATTCTGGGATAAGGTCATCCAATGCTTAAAATAAAAAACCATCTCTTGGAAAGATAGGTGGTTATCCCTCTCGAGAAGAATCTTGATGGTCAAATTATTCCTAACAACTATACCAAATTACTATCAAGCAATCCTAAATGCTCCTAAGCTAGTCATTGCGTAGATTGAAAATATCATTTGTACATTCCAATGGAAGGGAAATATAGATGAGAAAAAGAAAATCTGTCTAATTTCCGTAAACAAGATGTGTTCAGATAAATTTTCAAGAGGGGAAGGGATACATAAACTCACAACATGAAACCTAGACTTGGGAGCAAAGATAGCATGGTGGATGCACAGTAAACCCACCTCAAAATGGACAAGTTTTCTCCAAGCCAAGTACCTAGAAAATGACAAGATATCAAGAATATTAATTATATCAAATCCCCTGAATGGATCAATAGTGTGGGACTTCATTCTAACCTGCAGGGAAGCTATCAACCCCTATATATCTCATGAGAGGTTAACAATGGTGAGGAGGTCCAATTCTGGAGGGACTCATGGAATGGAAACCCTCCTCTAAGCAACATCCAAGTACTTTGACCAGTTGTAGATATTTTATCATACAAATATGGCACCAGACTTAAAGACTATATTTAGAACACATAGAATTATAGGTCTGATCACTTGGCTAGATTACTCCAACATGCCAATCTTAGAAATGCAGAAACAAATTCTACAGAAAACCCTATAAGAGAGGACAAC
Organism: Sequoiadendron giganteum; assembly: GCA_007115665.2. Classification (NCBI taxonomy): domain Eukaryota; kingdom Viridiplantae; phylum Streptophyta; class Pinopsida; order Cupressales; family Cupressaceae; genus Sequoiadendron; species Sequoiadendron giganteum. The sequence continues at coordinate 448,956,953 of CM021108.1, read as the reverse complement.
CTTCAAGTTAGATCAAAAAGACAAAATCATTTGGGCCCCTACCAAAGATGAAAATTATTTGGTCAAACAAGGCTACAAATCAATAATGAACAATGGAAGGAATACAAATACCCAACGAGTGTATTCCTTTTGATGGAACCCAATGGTGTTAGCAAAGGTTGGGAGCTTTTCTTGGTTAGCCCTATGAAATAAGATCCTAACCAGTGAAAGATTAGTGAAACTAGAAATAACTGATCCATTTAAGTGCCCCTTATGTGATGAAACCGTGGAAAATGTTGACAACCTTTTTGTTCAATGTAACTTCACACATGAATGTTGGTTTTTTGTCAAAAATAAGCTAGGATGTTCCTTCCCATCCACCAAATCTCTCTAGAAAATTTTCTCCAGTTGGCTAGTTCTTTACAAAACAACACTATTTAGATGTATTTGGAGAATAACTCCAACAATAGTAACCTAGAAACTCTAGTGGGAGAGGAATAGGCGCATCTTTAGCAAGCAAAAAACTTCAGCCCAACAAGTATAGGTGATTATTGAGAAATCTATCTTTGAGGTAGCAAATTCATATATTCACAATCACAAAAATGTGACCTCTACCTTCTCAATTTGGGATGGGGAAATCTTGAAAATTTTGGAGTCTATCACATTTCCTTTCAAAGGAAACATGCAAGTCTCACCCTCACACAAGATTGACAGGAACTCTATTAAATGGCAACCTCTAGTACTAGGCCTCTATAAACTAAATTTTGATGGAGGTTCAAGGGGAAATCTAGGTATATCTACAACAGGGTTTTGTATAGGGTATAGCAAGAGCACACTGATTGCAACCAAATCAATCCACCTCCCATCAAGAATCAATAACCTAGTAGAATCACAAGCACTCCTACAAGGTTTGAAGTTGGCAATACACTTGAACTTGGGAAAGATTCACATTGAAGGTGATTCCTTAGTAATAATAAATGCATGCAAAGAGAAAACAATCCATAATTGGAAGCTAAAATACATTCTAAAAAAAGAATGGAATCTCCTAAATTTCTTCCAAGTTCATATATCTCACACATACCAAGAAGGGAACCATCTAGCATACTTCTTGGCAAACATGGGTTCTGATAACCATGAAATTGAAGTCCTGTAGGGTCAACAATTTTATAGTATACATTCAAAGCTGGTAGAAATAGTGGCTGTAGAAAGAAAATTTAAAAATATTGAGAATGATTCCAAGGGATGTAGAGGCTCACATACCCCCCTCCAACTTTAGATTGGCCAAGGTTCATACTATACACAAGGATCCATGTAGCACCTATCTATAAGGTGATAAAAAAGTTAGTTGCCACCTTGGAAAACCCCACATGAACACAAAAGGTGGTAGGGGATACAAAAATTTACCTTCTTTAGATAGAAAAATTTAAGGAAATAATTAAACCAAAAATTTCAAAAAAAGAAGAGGCCTAGGAACAAGTCTGACATAATCTTGTTAGCCTCGCTTACTCCAGCATGTGAAATGACAAGCAATGGAAAATACATTAGCGGCGACCTACATAACAAGGGTAATAATGATATAATCAATGTTTCAAAGTGCCTTGATGCAAAGGACCAAGGTGACCCTATCAGGTTAAAATTTTGATCGAAATCAACGGAGCAGTCCATTCACGAAAAAGGACCCAACCACAAATAAAACACTGGGAAAATGGAAGTGCCAACTCACACTCATATTCCTAGTGTTTGTGCCCCTCATCCCTGCCAAATCATCCTACTCAGCGTAGTGAAATATGTTTTAAACTAACGTGGCTTCTCTTGTAGTTATATGAAGCCCATCATAGCAAGTAATGCACCCGATTCCAGCTAGCCTCACACATCCAAAATTAAACTCACAAATAAAATTAATGGTAGTTTGTGCCAAGTTATTTTCCATGCAAGGATGTGACAACCCCCATCAAATTTCTCTCACCTCTCACACAACACTTTGATTTTTCTGCTGGATCTCATCAATTTTTTTATATAACTCCATCTAGAAGGATTTCTAGAGCATTCCACAATTGCCTTGGCTTTTCTCTACAAAGGTTGGTGAAATTTGGGTGGAAAAATTTCAACTCAATTTGTTGCAAGAAGGCACAGTATGAAGAACCATGGAGCTTAGACCCTAGAACCTTCGAGTTCCAATGAAGGTTAAAGAATGGGAAAGGCCATGCAAGGGTTAATTATTGTATGAGTATCTAGAAATTATGTTCAACTTGGAATACACTAGGGTGAAATATTTCATACAAACTATTCTTGGCATTGAGATAACCAACCTGGAGGTGAGGTGAGTCATTCTCCCCTCCCATGTACTCTCAATTTTATTTTCAGATCTGTATGACCTGATCCAGTCACTAGGGGACTTAGAAGAAATTACAAAGAAGTATGTGAAAGATATCTTCCTTGAGGATAATTATCTCCTTAAAGGAGTGCAAGAGTATGATCTACACAAAGGGAAAGGGTATGTAAGTGAAATTTTCCCTCGTAAATACTTGAAGTAGAGGCATGAGTTTGCATAAATTCACACGGGTATTAAGCAGGCTTTTGAGAAGAAATGAAACCGCATCCTTCTTAGAGAAATGCATAGGAATTCTCACCAAATGTGTACTACCATGGAAATCAATATTAAAGAGAAGTATTATTCCATAGATTTCCTTTGAGTGCATACAAACCACCTACCATTGAATATGTTTCAGGGAATTTCCTCTCAGACAAAGTATGCACCATCGACAACCCCAGATTTGAATAACCCCACTGTGCAACAAAGATTTGACATGACAATGAAAGGGGAAAATTAAAGTGTAGAGGGACAAGGAGAAAATTACCCCATCATAGAATAAATGGAGGAATAATGAGTGCAACTTGGTACCATTTTGATAATGCCCAAAATTTTGCACCAGTTTGTTGTGTTTTGAAAAAACTTACAAGGGATGAATGCTTACAATGCTCTGAATGATATGTATTATGTAATGGTTTTGATAGACTAAGTGCATGCCTTGAATGATATGTATTCTATGAATGGTTTGAAATACCAAGTGTTGTGAAAGCATGAATATTTTTGTACTGGTCTTGAAAGACTGGGCATTGCTAAAGCTAATTCTTACCAGTCTACACATATCACTATCTACAATGCATTGTAGCATCAAGATAAAAAACTCTAAATTTTGTAAATGGCCGTGTTACCTATTTTTAGCTACAACTCAAAACAGGTAGAGATGAATTGCAATTTCAAGCTAAAAGGTACACCGGGTATTCAAAATCTTATGCTAAGTATTCATTGCTGTAAAAATTTGATTAATTTTGAATTTCTAGTGTTATTATGCAAATTTTTGTAACAAAAAAACTCATAAATTTGCATAAGAAATGCTATTTTATTCATGTTGTAAAAATCAAAGTCCCACACAAGTCGTGTGAGTAGCTTGATTTGATTACTTAATCAAATACTGAATACAAAAAATAAATGTATATCACACATGTGAAGGTAATATAAGAACAAGGAGAGAAGGTGATTCGTCATTGCCTGGAATGACAAATAATTGCTACAGTTGTGTTGATCTTGTTTTAGCTCTAGCACTAGGTCCAACTCCAACTCCAAGGTTTACTTGCAAGATTGTTGAAAGGTGGTGTTAGAGCAATGAAAAATCACATTCTACCTTATCCCTACATTACCAATAGAAATGTAATTTGCATCCTATCAAACATTCATCAGATGATTAAGTCATCAAAAAATGTTAGATGTTCAAGAAAACAACAGGATCATCAAACACATCAAAAATATGCATTTATTTTTCTAACATGTGTACTTCATGTGCAGATACATGAAAAGCAATGTTACTATTTTATCAAGTCTCATCATGTGGGTTAAATGTGGCTCCCACAAGGGTTGAGCCCAACATGTTGCCCTCATGTGTTGTGAGGGGTGAGGTGTTATCAAACTAAATGCCCTATTGATTCATTTTTGTACATCCCAATAAGTCTTCAAAACATAAATTTTTTTATCCATATTGAAAGAATATCCACCTCCTAAGTCAAGTTATTCCAGATATCAAAACAACATAACCAAAGAGGTTAATATTCCTTCGTTAAGGTCATTCATCTTTATTCCTAGGAAGATAGGGAAAAATATATCAAAAATGAATCTATATCAGACAATGAAGGTCATATGACATCATCTGAATTATGAGCATAATGAGCATTCCATAATGTCTTACAGGTTGCACAACAGATGCAAAGATCACATTAGATTCTTTTTTGAAAATGTTTAATCATAATGATACAAAAAAAATCAAAGGTAATATATTTGTATCAAGGATAGTCATCTGTGTCAAAGATATACCAAGGGTCTCTATGAAACCATCTAATGAAGGACAGTCTTGTGATAGACAATGAATCAAAAGGCTTGTGTTGTGAAAGAACAAGAGCAACCTATCAAAGTAGGAGGATAGTGGAATTGAGATAATGTACTAACATTCCTAGAGGACAATGGTATGTATTTTGGAGGGTAGTGAACAGGGAAAAGGTGGTAATTTTACAAAGAGAACAATCATTTTAAAGATAATCATTTCAAGTGAGAACAATCCTTGCCACTGTATTGAGCCATCTTGTAATAGAAGGGATAGTCATAGGTCTTGTGATTTTCATTAGGACAACTATATGCATTAGAGTGCAGAGCCTTTTGCATTTGCAAAAGGTCTCATTGGACTTAAAGGGGTCACTATACCAAATGACAAAGGCACCGTCAAAAGGCATAGAGAGTAACACTCATGTGAAGGAAAATAATTTTTTTGTGAGTAAATAACAAGAGATTTGTTAAAGGCAGGTGAAAAATATGAAAGATATATTGTGGTTCACATGCTTCATTCCAAGCAACCATTGAGTTCAAAAAATTCCTATAGGTGAGTTAGAGATGCAACCATTTAATGAGAGACAAGAGATTGTTAGCAGTTCCAAGGTCATGAAAGTATGCAAATAGGAATATCTCAGATGAGAGAAACCTCAAAGGTATTCCAAATTGGAAATCATCTAAAATCAATATTATTTAGGAGGATAGAAGGTAGAGATCATGCTAAAGGTATAGAGGACTTTCATGTAAACATTTATATATCTATTTGGAGTGAAACAAATGCATGACCATAAAGGGAATGAAGACACTCCATTAAGGCTAGGAACATTGTGAATGCATATTCCTCAAGGCAATCATGAAGGGTGGTAGTCTTTGGTGGGAAAAGGCCATTAAAGTGAGTCATATCAACAAGACAGTGATGAAAAGGAGAGAACAAATGGACAGTCTGAGGATGAGTATGAAATGTATGATTAGGTTCTATCTATGTAGAATACCATGTAAGTAAACTTTTTCAGACATTAAGTGTTATGTGAAAATCAAAGAAAGATTCTATCTCTGGCCAGTGGTAGTTGATGACTTATATAAATTACATATGTAGTTCCCTAGTAAGTGTCTCTATTTACTACTCTTCAATTGATGGCATGGGTGGATGTCTAATTCCAAGTTGATAAATTTCAACGGCTAGGTTGAGACATTCAGGAAAATGAATGAGGCAACAATATTCTTAAAAGGATTTGTAGAAAGTTGCAGTCATTTCAAAAATAAAAAAATACCAAACCAAATCATTATGAAATGATAGTCTTTGAAGGATTCTAATTCTGAGATGATTCTTGATCATCCTCTACAGGGCAGGGATCTTTGATGAACTCTTAGGTCACTCCAAGTGTTATGCAAATGCACATATATCATGGAATTCCATAGGTTGGAAATCTTACATAGAAGATGAATGGGAAACATACAAAATATTGAACCCGTGACCTATTAAAACCCTTTCCATGAATTCTATTTTGGGAAACCCTTATGGTTTTAAACATGAAAATTCATTATCAAGGACAAAACTTGTGGCCTATTTCATAGTGGGCAATTTCTGAAAGTAAACAATCATGGTGGACATTTAGCTAAAAGAATATTACATAAAAAGCTATTTGGGAAGATGAACGAACTCTTGAAGGTTTTCTACACAATAAACAACCGTGGCCATGAAGGAAGAGCTTTGGCCTTGTGATAGCTTAGAAACAAAGGTAGAAAATAAATAAAAGCTACAGGAGGGCTCAGGTTCAAGCCATAAAATGTTACAAAAATGATTTTAAAAGACTAAAAAATATTTAGATTTGAATTACCTGTCCAATATTTGTAGAAAAATCCTCTGAAGAATACACAGTGGCCGTTGTAAATGCCATGAAAATCCTCTGATAGCTCGAAAACCCTAATGAAGGATGCGGTCGAGCTTCTTCTGGAAGTTTCAAAAAGTCAAATAGAGTTTTTTTCCTCATCTTTTGCCTTTGCACGTTGTTGCTAGGGTTTGTAACTCTAAAGTGTTGATAGGAAGACTTGGCATTTTTTCCTTGTCTTTTAAGTGTTGCAACTAATACCCCCATGGGTCACTTTATGCCTTGTGTATATTTCATGCCTCTTATGACTTAGGATTTTTAAATATGGATTTTGATTTAGGCATGTCTAAGTCACATTTTGACTTAGTAAACTCTTCTACTTCTGTTTATACTGAATACATGGAGGTGGAGGGTTTTATTTTGCATTGCTTTATATTATAAATGCTTAATTTAAATGATGATTTATAAATCATTTATTTTAAGTCATTATCCTTTAAATGAAAAGTGTGAACATGTGTCAATATGACTAAGTCATGAGGGGAGGAGAGATATGCTTTGAGTTATGACATGCCAAGCATCTAAGGAGGTTATGAGTTTTTTGCGAACATTTAGAGAGAATCTAGGAGGTTTTTATTACTTTTGAGAGCTTTTGAGGGGTTGTTTGGTGACTCGCTTTGATGGACTAAGTCATGTTTGAATTTTTATCACATTTAGAGCTCTTTTGGGGAGGATCTAGTCCCTATATTTTTGGCTTTATTGAGGCATCTGACCCAAGAAGCTTCTAGGAGCTATTTTCTTGGAGTTGTGTTTGGAGATGTTTACTTATACTCACTTGTAACTCATTTTTGAGTTAGTTTTGATTATGCAATTCTAGACTTAGTGAATTTTACAATCCTTTGGCATAGATTTATGCATTTTTTGTAACTCTTAGAGATATGAAATACAAATACCACCTTGGAAATTATTGGTTGGAATTTTTCCCTTTTGTTCTTGTAGTCTTGTGTATTTTTAGGTGATTGATCAAGTTGCTTGTGAAGGTATTTTCATTTCCTAGTGACTTTTTCTCATGTCTTTATGCCTTTTCTGCAAAAGTGTGTTTATACAGGTTATAGGTTGCGTTCAATTTGCATTTATCTTTAGATTGTGAAGGTAATTTCCTTTTGAAAGTTAGTGCATACAAACCCTCTTGTGAAATATTTATGTACGAACATATAGAAACAAGTTATACATTTCAGTTTCTATCTTTAGTGACTAAGTGTATTAAAATCTGAACCTTCATATTCTCTTTTAGTTCGGTGTATCACTCATTTTTCTTTAAGTTTCAATTCTTTCATTTTAAGTTTTCCTCTTTCGCTTTTCCTCAAAAAGTCAGTAGTTTAGGTGATATAACCAGCTAGGAAGTAGCTTATTTGGAGGTTCATTCTCATTTTTGGGTGAACCACAACCCGAGAATGCTCCCATGTTTATCTAGCTAACTGAGTTTCACAACTCAGTTCGGGTGTAAGTTTAAGAGATATTAGGCTGATGGAAAACCATATGTAAATTATATATATATATATATAGGCTATATGCCTTTTGCTAAAATATAAATTATATATATATAGGCTATATGCCTTTTGCTAAAAATATAAAATTTGCTGATCCTAACATGCCTAAATCTAAAAATTATGATGTTGATTCCTTTTTGAAATAAAACAATGCAATTTTTCACTTTTTGAGCCTATGTACAATTTTAGATTTGATTGATAATGAAAATGACCTAATGTAGATTTTTGAATACAATTTGAATGGAGATCTAACCTAATATGGCTGAAACTAACCCTATTGCAACCTATGATGCATAATGATATGCAATTTTTTAAATTTTTATGCCTTTTATGATGCAAAATTGAATACCTAAGTGAACAATGCAAAACAAAGGAATTCTAAACCTAGATCTAGGATGAATTGAATCATATTTTAGAAGGTTTATGATGTTAACATGTTAGATTCACCAAAATGAAACAAATAAAAAGTGAAACCAAATGATTTGACCCTAAGGTTTAGGCATTTTTTCCAAATGTTCTATTAGATATTTGAGGTAGCGAGGGTTTGATGAATTTGGACAAGGTATACGACTGACTTACGACCTCAAAGGTGAGTCAAATTTCCCTTGATCAAATTTAAAAGGAATTTAGGGATGAAGTGAAATGCAATGACTAGGCTAATGATGCAAATCACTATTGGAAGTTTTCTTTTCATTGATGAGATTGTTGGCAACATGAGCACAAGAATATATGGTGTTGTCATTGATGTACTATTTTTTGATGAGCATGAGAATATATGGTGTTGGAATTGATGTAAACATTTATGTACTATTTTTTGATGAGCATGAGTGATTGTCGTGATGAAAATTCATTATTCAAGTGCAAGAGTTTTGATAAGGAGTAGAACAAATGTGTTGGTTATCTGCCTAAGTCTTAGTGTATAGTTTTCAATGTACAGTGAACTAGTTTTGAGCATTACTCTGCCATGAAGAATCAAGATATGTGGTTCTAAGGTAATTTTGGTGTATGTTGGAGGAACCTAGCTCTAAATTTTTATATCTTTATGTCCTTTGGTGTTGATTATAGAGTTGATAGAGTATCGAACTTGATAGTGATAGTTTTACTGATGTAGAGTACATGATTATAATGCTCTAAATTCCACCATGGAAGAATATTTGGTTATGTGGTTTCTTGGGAGTTCTTAAAGGTGTTAGAAGTGTCTATTCCCTAAGTGAGAAGTGTTTTTGTGGTTCACACGTTGTGTTGTGAATGAAAAGATGATTCATGTCATCAGTCTTAGCTATCCGATGCTAACCTAAAGGGTTTGGGGTTGTGCAAAGTTAAAGCATGTATTGAGTGAACTTAAGGGAGTAATTATAGGTCCTTCCAACCTATTTTGATGCATTACAAGTTTTTTTTTTATGCCACGAGGTGTGTATGGTTGGATCTTGAGCTGATAGGTTGATGTATTACATGTTTCATCAAATTATGCTGACCTAATTGATGTTGTAAGTGTTTGTGGATGTAATGCATATAAATGTAAGTTCACTTCAATTTTGTAGTAATTATGTGTGTGATGTTGAGAAAGTGTGATTTGAATTCCTAAGTAGAGTATGTGAATGTGATGTGAAGAAGAGAAGAGTGGGTGTAAGTGTTGAGACACATGAAGTGTGTTAAGTTAGTGTATTGAGCTTCAATGGAACTATCTCCAACATATTGTAGATGCATTGTATTAGTTCAAATCCTTGTAATGAGCCACCCTTTCGTCTTTCTCTCTTATTATTAAGATAGTGAGTCCACTTGGGTTTTCCAAGTAAATCTAGTGTTCTTGTATTATGTGATGTGATGCATTCTCTAATTATCTCTTTCCATTTATGCAAGTTGAATGGAATATATTGAAAACATGTTTGAGTGATTTTAGAGAATGCTGGTTTACTCCCCTCAATATTTTGGGTGTTAAACAATTGGTATCAGAGCTTGGTTCCTTGGAAGAAGCTTAACCGCTTGAGGAAGATCTTGGAGCTTGAACACATGGTTACAAGGAAATATTCTAATCCTCCAAAAGGAATTCCTATGGTAGGATTCACTGAAGAATATTGCATGGTCAACATGAATGTAGAACTCATATTAGCCCTTGAAGATCTAGAAAGAATTGAAAATGAGAACAAAGATCTGAAAAAAATGTCAAGGAAGTAGATGAATGCATCAAAGAGTTGGGGGAGAAAATTAAGAAGTTAAAAGAGAGACACAAAGAGGTTAATGAGCCATTGAAGCAATCAAATGAGATAATCACCAGTCTAAAAGTACAAGTTGAAGAAGGAAAAAGAGTTGAAGAATACCTGAATGAAAAATTGAAAAAAAAATCTATAGAATGTTCAAGACTTGAAGAAGAGGTTGTGACCTTGAGATCAGATATGGAGAAAGCAAAGAATCAAGAAGAGATATTTCATGCTTGATGATATTATTGCAAACCAGAAGGATTCTAAAGACAAAGGAGGTTTAGGGTTTGAAAAAGGAGAAAGTTCAAAAGCAGATCATACACCAAGTACTGAAAAGAAGAACAATGAACAAAAGAATATTGGAGATAAGAAGAGAAATGGAAAGTAGGTCCAAAATCAAAGGAAAGAATTCAAAAGGCCTCCTATCAAACAATCAAATGCACAAAGGTTGTTGAACACTCAAAAACTTGAGGGGGAGGGGTGAATCAGTATTCCATTAAACCATTTGATCATAATCCATCTAATTAACAAAAAGTATCTAACTATAACAAAGAATGAAAGCATGAAACAATCACAAGACCATATGACACATGAAAACTAGGATTTTTACATGGAAAAACCAAAAAGGGAAAAACCACGATGAGGATTAGCTCACAATATATTATAATCAGTGATAAGATATTACAAAGGCTCACTGCTAGGAAACACTCTCCAATAGAGCTCACAACCACAAAACATAGCTTTACTTTATAGTCGCTTAATATTCATAATATATCTACAATAATTTTGATCATGTACACATAAAATTTTCATATTTCCATCTTATCACATGTCATCTCACTCCCTCAAAAATGTCTTACATATATACCCAATACATCTGCATACATCAATTAGGTGGGCCTAATTAGATGTAGCCCTATATTAAATCAAAATTGCCCTGTTGGCTCCACACTTCAATAAAAAAAAATCTTCACACTTAAACCAAACATGCAACACTTTATTTAGGTTTGCATGGACCTAAAATAGATCTCACTAATATTCACAATATATATATAATCATCACAACATAGACCAAGCATTAGGTTAGCCAAGAATTAGACCTAATCACAAAATATGCTACCTTACCAACACCAACGATCAAACCGATCACATAAACACTCACTATCTGGAATATATAGTGTACTAACACCTGTAATAAATCTCCCAAATTTGCAAAGTATGACTCTTAAAACTAGAGGAACATGGACCAGATTACTCATACCCAAATGCACTATATATAGCCAAAACTGTATGTCAAAATATTGTCGCTTGTATCTTTCAAACTATACATAAAAAATAGTTGAAATATTGAACATAGATGCACATAATGGTCAAAAACAACATATTATCATTGAATAGGTAGATTTCATCATATGAGAAAATTTAGACCAAAATACCAGATTAAGATATCCCCATTTTGTTCACTGGATTAGTGAAAATATCAACAATCAATGTTGACATCAATGACAACACATTAAAGAGGATTCTTCTTTATTCTTTCAAAAGTATCCCCCTTTGTCATTAATGGCAACATGTACCAAAATGAATCTCCAAAACTCAAAACATACACCATCTCCAATCATTTAACTTCTCCCCCTTTGACATCAAGGACAAAGGGTGTGCCAATAACACACATGTGAAATCCAAAATTTGATTCATAACCTTGTTTCAACTTCTTTTTCAATCTATTCTTTCAAACTGGAGTGTAATCCTTAAGAGAATCAACCAAAAACTTAATATTTTCCATAGAAGCTAGAGAATTATCAGTTGGAGTACCGGGAGTAGCATCCTACATAGTCTTTATAGCTTCATTTATCAAATTTTTTCCATTCTAATGAGTCTCAATAATTATCTCTTTTCTTTCAGAGGCATGAAAGACATCTCCAAGCTCCAACTTTAGAATTGGTGAGATCTTCTCTAGATCCACACTTCCTTGATACATCAAGAGCTGCAATAACTGAGGAGGAATTATTGATTGAATCTTATTTTTTTGGACAAAAGACCCTTAAGAGGATTATTGAAAGATTCTTCGGAGGGCTTGGGTAGTTCCATGGTCTTTTATAATTATTCTTCACTCTTCATCCTTAGAATCTTCTTCATTCTCTGCTTTCTCCTCTTCACTGAAGGCATTCTCCTTTTTCTTATCTTTATCTTAATCCTCCTTCTTGTCATCATCATATTTCTTATTGTTCTCTTATTTTTCTCCTTGTTCTTCTTCTTCATTTCCTTTATCCACATCTTCATTTTGTTTATCAGAGTGGTCCTCAGTACCATCTACATCATTCTTTTCTCTTTCTTGCTCTGCACTCTGGTTTTTCATCATTATTGGTGGGCTTGTTAGTATCTTTAGGAGGAGTAGAAGTCTCTGGGGAAGCATGTATTTCATCTACCATGGTGGTGAGGACACCACATTCTCTATGACATAAAATAATGGTTTTCTTCTACTGTATGATCATCTACTTCATTCTCTTCCAAGACCTCTTTGAATACTAGTAGATTTGTATTAGGAGGAAGATTTTCCTTTGCATCAATAACCCTTTCTTCTACATGCTCCTTTTCTTGAGCTTTAGTAGATGTGGAAGTATTTATCATCCCAAATTTCTCAACAATTTCCTTAATAGTCTTTACTATTTCCTGCTTCAATTTGTCCGCTTCATCCTTTTCTCTCCCCATAAGAATAGTAATTCTTTGTTTGACTCCGAATTCTTTAGTATACACTTCTATCAAAGTAGCTTTTTCATCCATAGATAAGGAGGATCCAATTTCCTCCAAGGCGTCATATTTAATTTTATCCTCTGCTTCAATAGCTTCATGCCTTCTTTCTACCAAGGCATCCCACACAACTTTAGGAACCTTCTTCTTAATATTACTCATGTCAGCTTCCAAAAGAATAATGTATTGAATAAAAGCTTCAACAATTGTATTTCTGTTAGTTTCATCCAATTCATCATATAATTCCATTGTGGCTTCTAACAAATCATCATACTGATAACCAAAACATCTAACTTCATAGGAGTACGAGCTCTTATTGAAGGAGTCTTTTTCTCCGTTTTATTTTTCTCTGAAGGGCCTTCCTTAGTCTTCTTTTCTTTCTTCTTTTCAAGATTCTTATGGATATGTATAGTGGATGCTTCTTTTTCTCTTTTTGTTTCTTCTTCTTTTGAAGTTTCCAAAATTTCAATTTTTTTTCTTTTTAGCTCTGGTGCTTGCCTCTTGTGAAGTACCTTCACCACTTGTAATAACACTGCTTCTTCTCTTTCTTGATAGTTGTTCTTCATGTTCTAGCCCAAGATCAATTTATTCTTCAACAACTACACTTAAATTCTTTTCCCTGAAGGCCTTTTATTTCTTTCTTCTTGTGGAGGTAGTAGGGGTTGCTACCATAGGCACATTCTTCCTCTTGCTTGTCCTTGTGCTAGGTCTAGATGGTGCAATGAATTTTTCAATTACTAGATTACTAGGATCCACCTTATTTCCTTTTGCAGTAGTAGTTGAAGCAAATTTGAAGGAATTAGCTTGTGCATAGGAAGGGGTGGAGGCCGTTCTTCCAGATCTCCTTGGTCCGAAGGACTCACCTACCATGTTGGCTTCTATTGCTTTGGACTCCTTGATTTTTTCTTCTATATAACCTTCTCTTCTTTCCTATTCCTCTATAATTTTCCTTGCATTCCTCTTGATTTTTGGTTTCTTCAACTCCAAATGCACCTCTGGTGTTTTTTCTTCATATGTCCCATTTCTTGGTTGAGAGGGGTCTTTAGGACTTTTGAGCAACAAATCCACATATCCATCAACCTCATTTTCAGAAAATTCTTAGCCAAGAGGCTCAATCCACACCATTCTTGGTTCAATAGCCTAAATGATACACTCATTAGTTGTAACAAGGAAACTTATTTCCTTTGCATATTTTTCTAAAATTTTATAGGGAATTCTTTCCCTTTCGTGCATATTCTTTTTAAAAATTGCAAAGAGTTTAGTCAAAGCATCATCCTATGCTTTCAAGTTGCCTAATCTATGCATATAATCTAGAATTTGATGTGCTACTAGTCTACTCCTATCCCATACAAAAATTTTCCTTCCAAGAAGCTCTTTTAAGAAGTAAAGCAATAAACATACAACTAGAGTACCAACCTTAAATGCATATTTCTTTTCTCTAGTCAACTTCAAATTCTCAAGAAGTTTCCGTTGGAGAAACTCATACAAGTCAAAATATTTTCCATTAACCACTATTTCATGTGCAACATAGATAGCTATAGTCGAGACAAAATTTTCCCTATTTTTGAAGTAGATCTTGTTACCTATCATCATAGAAGCATATTTCACAGTAGGATTCCGAATAGGTTTAGTTGTCAAAGCCCTCTTCCGGTGAGTTCCATAACAACTTCATTCTTTACTGACTTAAGTAACGATATAGGTCTAGTATCACACAACCCTATAATAGGCTTAATCATTCCCTTAGTTATTAGACCATGCATATCAATCCATAAATTTTTTTCCATGTAGCCTACTAAATGCTAGTCTCACATACTTAACATCAACATCATTGTTGTAATTAGGAAACCAGTTCTAGACATCTAGCTTCTTCCACACTAGGTTAATTTATTCAGGTTTCACCAAGTGGTTATCTCCTATAAGCTCATTGGTCCAAAGTTCTATAATTATCAGGTGATTATACTCTTCCAATTTCCCATGTATGTATGCCCTAGTATCTTCTGTAGGTAAAACCCTATATTTAATCTTTGAGAAGGCACTGTTAGGGTCATTATTAAATATTTCCATTGGATATTTCTTGAATTTTGGTCTAGGCCTCTCAGTAATGTTAACAATAGTCAGGGTATCCATTTTAATGTTGATTGAAGCTTAAATGCTTAAGAAAACAATTCTATTTCAAACCCATGAAGCACAATAAGCCGTAAATACATTTTATGCACACAACAATATCTAGGGTTTGCACTAAATTACTTTGAATCACCTTCAACACGCTCTGCTTTCTTTGAATGTGAAATGTGATTAAAATAGACTTAGAAACTCACTTTATATCTTTCCAATTTTCCCTAATTCCACACTAAATGCTTCAAATTCCATAAATCTGATAAAACCCTTCATTGATACATTATAAACCCTAAAACACTTCGCATTTCTTCAGATTTTGATATTTTCTGCTAGTTTCTTTTCCAAAAGTTTAAGCAAGTCATTTCATACCATATATCTTTTTGTGACTCTTTGACACCTCATATTTTGAGGGGGTTGTTTGAATTTTTTGTTATTTCCCCCCTTAAGCCCATGCCTAGGTTTAATTTTGAAGAGGGTTATTTGCACCAAAGGAAGGTACAGGTACATTTGTAGTTCTTGATTCATCCTTGTTCTTAGGTTCCTCTTTCTTTCTCCAAATCTTCACCATTTCCTTCTTTACTTCAGTAGGATTAATTTTCTTCACAGGTTCATTTCTCTTTACTAGATTGGTTTTCCTTCCATCCTTACTTCTAAAAAATCTTTAAACATTTTTAGGTTTTTTGCAATTGTAGAATACATTTTTTGACCAAAATGAACTCTATTCAATCTAGATCTACACTGGTTAGCTTTGTGTCCAAATACATTGCATGTATAGTAGTAACCATTAAATATTGAACCATTCTACTAACATTATATCTATTCATCATTTGATTTCTACACTCAATAGCTCTATGTCCAAATTTCTTGCATGCAAAACATTTTCTAGAGAAGGATCCAACATTCCGATTCATTCTACTTCTACATTCTATTGTCTTATGTCCAAATTTATTGTTGTAATGACATGAATTTTCACCCCTTGTAAATTACACATTTACATACCTCCTACCTTAGATAATCAAGTTTTATAATGTAATTCCATGCTCTTCATCCATTTTCCATCCACTTGGTAGCCTATTTTCATGTTGGTGGGGGCTATTCTATTTGGTCCACTAGCGTGACATGCAGACATCTACGCTACAAATTTCTGTCCTAATAGGATTCCCACCTCTAGAATCTATAGAGGCATTACACTTCTCCATTGGATGCGAAGTGTAACATCTCCTACCCTTTGGAATGACTTTGAATGACTCATTTTCCTCCATTTCCACCTTCAAATACCTATCTCATTCATTCTTTGATGCTTCTTAATCATTCACACACTTGGGAATAATCTCTTCACTCTTTGCACAACATTCTCAATTTCTATCACCTCCATTGAAGCTACAAGTTGGTAATTTGTTGGCTCACTCCCTTCGTTGTTGTAGCAATGCAAATATTTGAAAGATTGCAAGCTCGCTCTTTCTCCCATTTTCGTTGAGCGCACATGGTTGAAGGTGATATGACTGCATCTTCATTTTCTCTTTAATTATCATTTTAATATCGTATAGTATTGTTGTTGAATTTATTGCTTGGTATTTTTATTTCAATATCTTTCTTTATCATATTTCTCTTATCATTTCTATATTGGTTGTTCATGGAGGTGGAAACACCAAAGTAGGGGACTAATTGCGGTAGTCCTCTAAACATAGCCCCAAAATTTTATCGTTCTTCTATGTGTAGGCTATTTTTCGAGTGAAGACCTTGAAGATATCAAATCATGGGTAGGAATGTGCACTTTCATCACCCTTCTTTGTCATTTCGTAGTTAGACTTAATCTTAGTGTTTTCTCAATATTCTGTTACTTAGTTGCTTTTTGTTTCTGCCATCGCATCAAACCATACCTGTTAGGTCGCTAGTAAGTTTCTCTTGATTTCTAACTATACTTTATGCTTTCTATCTGTACGGATGCCAGCGTCCCCATTGAGATGCTAGTGCACCGCATTGTTGTCTGTGTCTCACGTTGCAGTCCTCTGGCAGTGATTTGTGTAAGTTGCAATTTGAACTCTGAAAACTTGATCACTTAACTTCCCAAAGAATTCAGGCTTGTTAAAGGACAACAACAACCTAGTTTCTCTTCCTTTTAGCCTTTAAACTCTAAACTCTCCCAAAATAATTGCATTAGCTTGAGGTAGATCAGGGCAACCTATTGTTCTAGACCCTCCTATGACCTGGGGTCTTGATTAGTCAGTCCCCATCCTCTACATTTTGGTGAACCTAATGTGAAATTTGTAGTATCTATTTATTTGTTTTGAGGTTCTTTCTCTTGTGTCTGCATAGGTTGTGGACTTGTGTATTGTGAAGCTTTATGAGCTTCACAAATTAGTCTACAACTTCCAAAGACATAGTTAGAAGGAGTGTGCAACACTTAGAGATGGACTTCTCAAGGGTCACTAGGGCTCTCACTTCTCAGGAGATGGTGTTAGGGGTTGAGATGAGTTTCTTTGATGAAACCACTCACGTTCCTACTCCTATTTCCCCTACAAACCCCACCTCTCAATGAGGATGACACTATCACTATTCCCACACAACACCTCCTTTCCTTGGATAGGAGAATTTTAAACCCCAGGAATCATTTGGGGAAGGATAAAAACATGGCTAGAACCGCTAGGGTTGTTAATGAAATAATATATATGCTAGAGAAGTATCAAACATGCATAGAGTTTCTCTACGGCCTTACCAACTTAATAAAAGCATATATCCCCTCATACAACACTAGGTTGGGTATTACCTAGGGAGCTGTGTTGGATGGATATGAGAGATAGATTGGTGTCTTGATGCCCACAACATCAGTATGCATGGCTAAGATAGGCCCTTCCATCAACATCTCCACTCCTACTATGCCTCCTACTATTCAAGTGAGCATAATACCCCTTGGATTTAACTTCCTTCCTCTTGGGGGAAATGTTGGATTTGGTGGTGGGATTTCTAGTGGAATGGGGGTTGGTGGTTCTAGTATATTTGGTGCTCTTGGTGGCTTCAATGGTGGTGGCTATGGTGGTGGTCTCGGTGGTGGTTCTAGTGGTGAATCCATTGGTCCTATTTCTTCATCCAACCCTATTTTGGATGCCCTACTACAAAATATGGGTCAAATGCAAAGCCAACTAGTGAGTCTATCCCAAGCCTTTTCCTAGCCCATTTTCCAACCTTTCTTCTAACATAGTCCTTTGTCAGTGGAAATTCTAAATATTCACATCCCCAAGGGATAGAAATTCCTAAATTTGAGAAGTACAGTGGTAAAGGAGAGCATGAGAAGATTACTGAGTTCATTGCATGATATGAAGCACTCTTTTCACAAATTTCTTACCCACTTCTTGAATAAGATGTGTAGGAGGTGTTCATTGACAACTTGCAGAGACCTTGGTAGGAGAATTTTTCCTTAATGAAGTATCCTTCTTTCGCACATTTTTGTGTAGCATTGTGATGAGGGCTTGCAAAGACCTCATTTATCTTATAATTTGATACTTGATACTTTACATTTTTGCTTAAAAATTGATGATGTTATATTTTATATACTTAACTTGTGAACTTAATTATGCGTGAAACTTAGAATTTTAATGCTTTTATATGAATGCCTATTTTATTTGAATGAGTAATTGAATGACATTTAATGTTGTGATTGTTTTATTATTGTGTATATTTAACTCATGAATGGAAGAGCATTTATTGATTAGATGAAGCACTAACAACTTTTCCATTCAAATGAAATTGGTGGCTAATCTATCATGACTCAATAGCTTCAACCAAGTGACTTGTCAGCTAAACAACAGTTCCACCCAAACATGCATTCCAAATCTTCAGTTCTTTTCGACATCAACTGAAGATGATTATAAGATTTTCATGATTATTCTCCAAGTGCTCCAAAATTTCTTTAGTAGTCTAGATTTATCTAAATTTCCCACTTTTCAAATAAGAGAGGATATATATCTAGTCACAAGATAGTTAGAAGGTTAATGTATTATTTTCTGATTTCAAGTAGATTACGTTTCTCAATTCTTAGTTGAACAATATTTACTTTTCCCCTATTTGGGAAAATTTGATGGAAATAAAAAGAAGTTGATCCATTTCTATGCTAGATCCCTCCTGAGGTAGAGCAGGGCCCACTCTTCTGAAGGAAGGTGATCTATTAGTTAGTATTTCATCTTCATTCTTGTTTTAAGTTAGAATTCTTTCATTAGTATAATGTCAGAATAAATCTTAAATCTAGGACTGCATTGTTGTAATGTTTATTCCATTATTGTGTTGATTAATTAGAATCCTCTATTTCAATTTAGTTCTCTTTCTCATAAATTAGATTGAAGATAAAATATAGTTAATTTATCATTGATGAGTAGTTATTTTATTAATGGAATATGCACAAAGAAGGGATTATTACTTGTTAGATTGGATGTATGAGGAATGGAGTAGTTTGATTTTGAATTAGGAACAAGCAGATAACTAGATTTCAATTATGTTGATTAGTTAGATTTTGGATTCAAGTAAAGGTTAGATTCTCATTTTTCATAAGAGAAAGATAGATTAAGTTTAATCATCCTTTCCTCATGATTTGATTCAACTTAGAATATGACTTAACTCTGCACATTTTCTGTTTTGGAATGATTTGTTTTCATTTGGAAGCTTTTAGAATAGGTTTGACTAAGAAATAGGTTAGAAGAATAGCGTAGAGTCACTTATAATAAAGAAGGAACAACCCTGAACTTCTCTTGATAGCTT
Organism: Sequoiadendron giganteum; assembly: GCA_007115665.2. Classification (NCBI taxonomy): domain Eukaryota; kingdom Viridiplantae; phylum Streptophyta; class Pinopsida; order Cupressales; family Cupressaceae; genus Sequoiadendron; species Sequoiadendron giganteum. The sequence goes on along the minus strand of CM021108.1, from coordinate 448,937,404 downwards.
TAGACACTCTTAGGTTGATAATTAAAAGATTAAATAATTATGGAATTGTGACAACAATGACCCCTATCCATCATGTTATGTGATGTTGTTGAATGTTTCATACTTTATTTCATTGTTGTATTTGAATATGCTAAGTGGATTGGATGTTTAAATGTCTAAGTGGTGTAAGAGAATATTGATTCACCCCCCTTAGTATTCCAAGTGTTCAATAGAATAGTTGAGCACCATCAAAAGAGCTCCACATGAGCATATAACATATTTCATTTTCTATTTCTGGAAGACATGGGATAGGATTCCCCAAATGGTAAGGACTTCTACTGAGTGTACATTTTTATACAATTTAAGGGATTTAAATAGTGATATATCAGTCATGATACAATCTATGGGTGGGAGAGCTCTCCCAAATGTATATGAAATTATAACAAGGGAAGAAAACAACCTTATTCAAGCTAATTAGAGGGAGTGAATTTTAAGTCTCTTTGATGTAATGGAAAATAGAAGGGGTGTGCAATCATTGGTGCAAATTATTTACAATAGGAGGAATCTTCAAATAGTGGTGAGGTGTGTGTGGAGCCAAGAAGGTGTAGAGAATGCCAAAGAATGTTAATGGACTATTATACTTGGAATTATAGAGCTACCATATTGGCAAACAACTGGGAACTACCTTTCATGGAGACCCTCGAGGATGCAGAGCTTCATTTAATTTTTAAAGGGAATTTCACTCAATTTACAAAATACATAAAAAGGGTTATAGGAGTTGAAATCCTTGAGCCAAAGATAAGGCATATACTGTTTCCTTCTTATTTTTTATCTATATTCATCTAAAATCTGCTTGATTTTCTCTAGTGTTTTCAGTTAGTAGAGCACATCACAAACAAAGTTGTTAAGAGTGTATATTTACTCGATGATACTCTATTAAAGGCATGTAAAAATTATTATTTATGGAAGGGGAAAGGATATGTAGGAGGTTTGTTTCCTCATCATTTTCCATTGCATAGAAATGCTTTTGTTACTATCTATCATGCAATTAAGAAGTCCTTGGAGATGCATAATTCAAACCATTTGTAAACAGTTTTAAATAGATATGTAGGGGAGGTTGATTTTGAGTTATTAGAGAAGATAAGAACTAGGGTAAATGAAATTATGGTGCTTCTCACACATGACCATAATCCCTCAATGCTAGCTCAACCAATGGACATGGATGCAAATAGTGTTTCCCCTCACCATCCTAATGTTATGGGTTTTAATCTAAATGCTCTGCCACCAATACAATATGATGTGGGGAATTTACATGAACATTAGGATGAAAATGATGTTTAAGTAGACTTGATAGAGGAATGAAGTATACTCCTTCAAAATTTGCATATAGAATTTTTCTCATTTTTGTTTCTCTAAATTCTTGGATAATGTAATGAAATGATTGAATTGGCCTTGATTTGTTTTTTTCTTAGCCCAAAAGCATATTGTAAACTCTAGGTTTGTGGGTAAAATCTCAACATCCTCATATACTATGTATTACTGGAGGAATCAGGGGATAAATATGGGCTTTTGAGCTATGAATCTAAAAATATTGTACATATTTACTATTAATATATAATATATATAGGCCTATGAAATTTTATAAAAAAAAAACCTCATTCAAGCTAGAAAAATTCCACCAAGACCCCCTATGCCCATTTTCCCTAAAATACAACTAACCATGCCTATGAAAATAATCCCCACATCAATTGTACATGCTATAACAACAAAAAATAATAAGTCATTGGCGCTATAAAAGGTTGTCCCAACACCATATTTTAAACTCTAAGAGATAAAAGGACTTCTCCAAACTTTTGGCAATGAAATTGTGAACCTTAAGAGGTAGAAAAATCAAAACTAAAGACCTTATAAATCCCCTTACCAAGTTCAATATCAACCAAATCAGTTAAGTAGGCCTCCATATCAATCCAATAATCAAGGCCAAAGACAAGCTCTTAATCAAAGGCCTTACCCAACATATAATTTACGCCCTTTAAGAGAGTTTGTACTTGTGCATAACAATACAACACTAGATTATGAGTAGTTTTTTCCATGTAACCAACTTGATAATCAAAAAACATGCTCAAATGGAGTGATAAATAAAGCTCTAATGATGCTGAAAACTCTAAATGTGCACTTTAATATAGTCCCAAAAGTATTGTAGCATGTTGAACCCCAAGAACAAGTACAAAAATGAAGCAACCTTGATGAATCAACAAGGAGAGGAATTATGTGGGATGAATCAGCCTTATTCATCAATTATGGCCAATATGAGGGATAAGAAAATGGTTTTAGATATGGGAAAACAAGTTGGAAAGGATCCTATTCAAGCTCCTCAAGTGAGCCAAGAAGTTTGTAGTCCATCTAGTGGCTCAAATTTACAAAATTTTCCAAGAAATTAGACTATAGCAAGTTAGGAGCAACTGAGAACTCAACCATCATCAATACAAGATCAAGAAAATACTTCTACTCTTAAAGGATAGAAAAAAGGTAGTGCAGTTTCGTTCAATATTTTAAAGCACATGAAGAAGGAAAATTTTAGTATGCCAATGTAGGATTCATTGTCTATTTTTGGGCAAAAGGATCTCTTTCAAGCTTCTTTCTTAAATACGAATGTGTCCAATGAGCCTTTTAAGGATCAACACAAAGTGGTTCTCACTAATACAACCCAAAGAAAATGTGAACAATAAGACAAAGAGGTAAAACCACCGCCTTTCTATTTTTCTTTGATTATTGGCAAGAATTTAGTCCATAACTGTATGATAGACCCAAGTGCTAGTAGTTTAGTTATGCTGAAATAGATTGTGAATAGGTTGGGTCTTCATTATGAGCTACTTGCAAAATGGGTTGTACAACTAGATGGTACAATCATCAATATTGTAGGGGTTATCAAAAGTTTGAGTCATGCCTTTCATGCTTGTCTAAAATTTTCCATCCATCCAGATATTTATGTGATAGATCTACCACCATAATTTTCCTCGTACCTTTCTAGATACCTTACTACAAAGATGGGTGGTTGTTTATCCTCATATTGGTCCCACATGTTGATTAGGACAAGCTATAGTACCAAAGTAACCATAAAATCAAAACCTATAGCCAAATATCAGATAGAACCATATGTCCCTAGTTTTGTTAATGAAATATAAATATCATTGATCAAGAAGAAACCCTATTGTCCATGAATATAATACACAAGTTGAAGGCATTCCTAACATACTACTTGATGAGTGGGTAGTTGAAAACATTGTGGCTGATTGAAATTAGCAAGTGGAAGGAATTGAATTAGGTGTTTATTTGATGCATGATGTTGATTCAATGATGCATAACCTTGTGAAAAGTGATAAACAATAGTCCAATGAGGTATGACAAATGAATTTTATTTTTTAAGGATAAAAAATGGTGTTTGTGGAGGTACAATGCTTATATCTCCTAAAGGTGAGAATTACTATTCTTCCTTTCACTTCTATTTCAGCTGCACAAACAATACAACTAACTACACGTCCTTGATTCATGGTCTAGAATGGAAGAGGAAGAAGAAAACCAATTGTATAGAGTTATTTGGTGATAGTGAGATAGTTTTAAATCAAATGGTCTCCATGTCACTAAAAATTATGTTTTGAAGTCCTACACACAGAGTATGTGATATTATTGAAGATTTTGATGTTTTTAATGTGTTGTATGTGCCTATAATAAATAACTAATTCCTAGATAGTTTGGCTGCAATAGGAGAAAAAAATGACATACCACGTGGTATCAACAATAAAAAAGTAAAATAGTATGTAAAATTAGTGGTATGACCTTCTATACTTGACAATAAAATTCATTGGAAAGTGTTTGAAAGTGATTAGAAAATTTTAAATTTCTTGCAAGAGGAGGTTGAGTTTTCAACTTGTAATCAAGAAAAACTACAACAATCGTATGGTGAAAAATCAGAGAACTAAAGTCTAATAATTTTCCTCAAGGATTGGTCACCTTAGAGTCTATTTTCAGTTCGGATGATCAGTTTGAAAAGGGAAAAATCAGCATGCATGGAAAATAAGAGCACTATGAAGAAGTTGAAATCTTAATTTGTAAGCCTCTCAAGTTGGGAAATATAAGCACTAAAGAAGAAAAAGAAGCTTTCATTTTGCTTTGTCAAGAATTTCATGATATATTTTCTTGGAAATATTTTGAATTGAAAGCTTTTGACCCTAATATTTCCCAACATGCCATTGATCTTGAACCCAATACAAAATTAGTGAGACAAAAGAAAAAACCATTGAACCCCAAGCTTGGGCCACTCATGAAAAAAGACTTGAATAAGTTTATTGAGGGCAACATCACATTCTTAATCAATAACATGTCATTGGTTTGTAACCTTGTACCTGTTAGGAAGAAAAATGGAGAGATAAGGCTATGTGTTGATTTTATGGACTTGAATATAGCCTCCCACAAATATCATTACTTGCTGCCCTCCATGGAGAAAATCCTAGAAGTTGTTTCAAGTTTTGAAAGGTTTTCATTGCTTGATGGATATTCAAACTATAATTAGGTTTTAGTGAAGGAAGAAAAACAATATAAGACAACCTTTACGATGAATGGGGAACCATGGCATACAAGAAAATTCCTTTTGGTTTGTCTAATGCTAAGGAAACATTTCAAAGGGCATAATATTATTCTTGTTTACCTTAATGATATAACTATTTTTCAAAGGATGCTAAGGTACACTTTTCTCACTTGAGACAAGATTTTTACATGAAGTGTAGGGAATATGGCATATCCCTCAATCCACAAAAGTGTATCTTTGTTGTCCTTGAAGGTAAAATCCTTGGTCATGTGGTCTCAAAATATGGAATCACTATTAATTCTAAAAGGGTAAGTGACATCCTTGCTTTTCCCTTGCCAATTCATAAGAAACATTTGCAAAGTTTCCTTCGACGAATTTTTTGTATGAAGGTTTATACATAATATAGAAAACCTTTTGAAACCACTAATTGTTATGTTGAAAAAGAATGTGAGTTTCAATTGGAAAAGGGGAGGAAAAAGGAGTTTCTAAGCCATTAAGGAGGCCATAGTAGTATCACCTACACTTTTAAATCCTAACTTTGCTAAGGACTTCATACTATATGATTTTGGAAGCTTGGACACTATCTTAGCTATGTTAGTACAAAAAAATGAAGATGGTTTGGAACAACCAATAGCCTTCTTCAACCAAGTCATGGAGGGTTATGAAGAAAGGTATATATTTGTTGAGAAACTTGTAGTTGTTGTGATTAAGAGTCTTAAAAAGTTCAAACATTTGGTTTCAAATAATAAAATTCATTTGATGGTTGCTCATCCAAGTGTAAAATATTTTTTGTTGAGTAAATATTTGAATGATAAGAGGGTTGGTTTCCTAGCCAAAGTAATGGGATATGACATAGAAATCAAAATCACAAAGTTAGTAAGAGGTAAGAGACTTTGTGAAAAACTAGCTGCTAGGTTAGAAAGTGATAAGGAAATACAAGAAGAGGATTTCCTTATATCCAGTAGTGAACACCAAACTGTTTCACCTTCAAATAATGTAATTTGGACACATGAAATAGTCTATTATCCTCAAAAAGATGAATTCCCCAAGGGGCCAAATCATTCTAAAAGAAGACATTTTAGATTGCAATCAATTACTTATGCTCTTCTAGGTGGCATCTTGTTTATAAAATATTTTAATGGTATCATTTTAAGATGTGTTGAAACTAATCAAACTAACAAGATATTGGAAATGTTTCTTAATGGGGTAGTAGGAGGTCATTTTACTCCAAGACTAACAACTTAACATTATGAGGGAAGGTTACTTTTGGATGGATTTGTTTAAAGATGCACATCCATGGGTAAGTAAATTCAACAAGTGCTCCATGTTTTTAGGAAAACAAAACCTAGCAACCTTATGTTTGGATCCAATACAAGTAGAATAAACTTTCATGAAGTGGGGTCTTGACTTTATTTGAGGCATTAATCTACCCTCTAATTTAGGAAATAAATCGATGTTATTATAAAAAAAATATTTCACCAAGTGGAATGAGGCTATTGCATTGAAAGAAGTAAAAAAAAGTGTAGTCCTAAACTTCTATGAAGATTTGGTCACAAGATTTGGTGTCCTTGATTCAATTATATTAGACAATGCTTTGTCTTTTTTAGGGATAAGAATAATTGATTTGGATATTAAAACTGGTATACATTTGATCACTACATCCAACTACTATCCTCAAGGAAATGGACAAGATGTGTCCACTATCAAAAATATAATCCGAATCATCAAAAAAATAGTGAGGATAACCAAACAACTTGGCACAAGTTGAAATCAACCTTATGGGTTGATAGGATCACTCCTAAAAGGTCTAAACGGAACTCACCTTATGTGCTCGTGTATGGGAAAGAGGTAAGGCTACCTATCTCAATTGATCTACCAACACTAAGCTTTATGAAGGAGTTAGAAATGATATAAGAAGAGGCAATGGAGATTATAATTACTGAGCTAATGGAGTTGGAGGAAACAAGAAAACAAGCAATACAAAGTTGGGAGTTGCACCAAACACAAATGAATACATATTTTGATAAAAGAACATCCACAAGAATATTCAAAAAAGGATACATTATACTAAAATGTGATGATTTTAAGAGTAGACTAGAAAACACACTAAGTTTGATGCTATATGGATTGGTCATTTTGTGATCATAGGTTGCAAGATGCATAATGCTTTCTAGTTGTCTAAGCTAGATGGAGAAGAGTTACCTATCCTAGTCAATGGGATACACCTCAAGAATTACTATTGAGGTGACAAATGATCTTTTGTACATATTAGGATAGTTTCCCTTTTGCTAATAAGTTTTGTTGCACATTGTTTTAGGCATATATTCTCTAAGTGCTAATGCATAATTTTATTTTCCATTAGGGTACTACAAGTTTTGGTTTTTTTAGATGTTAGTTATCAATTTCAAGGTCTTGAGACTAGGTTGTAAATTCTATTTTGAGTTCTATTTCATGGTATCTTTGAGTCTTTTTCCCAACGTATTGTTAAAGGTAGTTGATCTATGAGTTTTAGTGGGAAAAAAATCCACAAAGGTCACCAAAAGTGTAGTCCAATTTTCACCTTTTTCCCAAGATGGCCTTCAAGAAGGTAGCTATTTTTTTTAAAGATTGATCTCACTTAGTCTTAGGAATTTACTTCAAAGTTTAATCCATGAATATAGTAATAAATGTCTTGTTTGTGTTACAAGCATAGGTTTGAAGAATGTCTCAATTTGAAAAAGGTTTTTAATATTGAAAATATTGTCTAAAAAATCTTAAAGTATCCAAGAATCATGTTCATGCATAGTGGAGGTAAGTCTCATGTGTACATTTTGAGTTCTTTTAACCAAGTCGACCTCTTTTAGGGTTTTGGTTATATTTTTTTCTCCTTTATAGTTTCTACGGGCTACTATATCGGCTAGGGAACTTAATAAACAACCTAGAATCCATGAAGGTTATGTATATCATTGTAGAAGTCTTGGAGATTATTGTTTCCAGTCCATGCAAGATCAAATATTTGGAAACAACACCTAGTTGAATGAGTTTTTCCCACATTGTAGAAAACTAAGAAGGTGATATTCCAAGTAGCTTAAAAGTTGGAGAGGTTCCAAGAGTTGGTTTAGGTCACACTTGTGTTGCAATTGAAGTGTATTTATTCCCATTTTCAGCTAGGTAAGCCTCTGTGGCTGGAGACCTATATGTTCTCAAGAACCTATAAAGGTTTTCATTAGCTCTACAAGGTGAAAGTGAGTCTTGTAGAACTTTGTTGCAATAACAAAGGCTTTATCATGAGTTTATGCAAAGATAAGAGATCATTATGCATATTTTATTAATATAAAGAGTTTCAAACTACACAAATAGTTTTCATATCTTGCATGAAGCATGTTTTAAAGGACAATCATTAAGAAAGTTTTCCACAAGTATGTCCTCTGCTTTGATTTGTCATAAAATTTATTTTATTGTGTTTCACTCTGAATGACCAAATGGAAAATACAATGTATGCAAGCCCTTGTCAAAACTGTAAATATTTGTTGCTAATGTCACACTTACTCCCTTTGCACTATCAAAGTCAAAGAGGACAATTATGAGTAATGCATGTAAGGGGAGTTTGTTAAACCCTTGTTTGTTATCCAAACCCTCATGTTGCATTGTATATCTTACATATATTTTTCTATAAATGAGTCATAAGAGTTTTATTTTAGTGAGAGAGCTATAGGGTTAGAAGGCGTTAAAATATTATCCATGTTTGAAGAGTCTAAAGGTATCATAGAGTTATTCGAGATGTCAAAAATATTTTCAATTTTTTTTCAAGAACCTTATTGTTGCTAATATTCAAACTATTGATAAACTATCGTATCTTCTCTATGCATAGCAAAGAGTTAGTAAATAAGTGGTTAAAATGCTCTCCCAAATATCTAGATGATCTTCATATAAAATTTATGGTAACAATAAACAATGGTTTCATGAGGTCATAAGAATTTGTCAAATCCTCACAATTAACCTAATGTTTCCTCATTAAATCTTGCATAAAAACTCATTAAAATTGTCTAGACTCCTAAATTTGACTAATTTACTTTATTTCTACTTTATTTAAATAATTTAGTTAAGTCACCTATTTTATCAATTTTCTTATATTAATTAAATAATTTGAATTATTTAATTAATTTATTAATATATTCCCATTCTCCAAATTGATTAAATAATTTGTAATTATTTAATTAATTTATTTAAACATTAATCTCTTTCCAAAATTACTTTCATTGAATAATTATTTATAATGATTTAATTAATATTAATTATTCTTCTCAACACTATTTATTTTATTTATTTACACCTTTGCACATGATATTAATAACTAATTAATTTAATTATTTATTAATTACTCATGCATTACAACCTCATTAGTCAACTCCCATGCACTTTCAGATCACTTATCTATCCAATTTATCATATCTGACTCACATGCACTCATACTTCTCTGATCAATCAAATCCTCTTAACTGATTCATGAACTCAATTCACTAAAATCATGTAGTTTGTTAACTATCCATCAATTCCTCTCATGGATTCTCATCCATTGATCTACTTAGTCTCTCACCAGATCTCAATCATTGATCGATATCAAGAAACCTATAAAATAAACCTATCCTATCATCTATTTCCCTCTCTCTAATCATTTCAAAGAAACTATACACATATTATCCTAAGTGCTTTGTGCTACAAAATTTGAGAGAAATTATTTAAAAAATTTATTAATATATTCCCCTTTTCCAAATTGATTAAATAGTTTATAATTATTTAATTGATTTATTTAAAAAATAATCTCTTTCCAAAATTACTTTCATTGAATAATTATTTATAATTATTTGATTAAAATTAATTATTCTTCTCAACAATATCCTCTTCTAAAATAAATAACATTATTTTATTTTATTTATTTATACCTTTGCACATGATATTAATAACTAATTAATTTAATTATTTATTAATTACTCATGCATTACAACGTCATTAGTCAACTCTCACACACTTTCAAATCACTTATCTATCCAATCTATCCAATCTGAATCATAGACACTCACTCTTCACTAATCAATCAAATCCTCTTAACTGATTCATGAACTCAATTCACTAAAATCATATAGTTTGTTAACTTCCCATCGATTCCTCTCATGCATTCTCATCCACTGATCTACTTAGTCTCTCATCTAATCTCAATCATTGATCGATATCAAGAAACTTATAAAACAAACCTATCATATCATCTATTTCCCTCTCTCTGATCACTTAAAAGAAACTATACACATATTATCCTACGTGCTTTGTGCTACAAAATTTGAGAGAAATTATCACTAAAATTTTCTCCATGGTGAAAAGAGGAGAACAATGGAGCTCAACAAAGGAGTCACATAGGTTTATAGTATTTACTTAATGTGATTTCCTTTACTCTTCATTGGTGTGATATTTCTTTAAATTTGATTATGATTTATCTTATTGGTTGTTTGTTATTTGATTTCACAGTCATTTTCTAGGTCATACATTCTGGCATGCTTGGTGGGACCCTCAAAGCCTTGAATTTTAACATTTTTCTATGATTTTTTCATGTTTTGAGTACTTACAGGTTGCATTGCCACATTTTCTTCCAATTTGGTGTGTTTGTTCTAGATTGGAATATATGTACCTTACTTGGGCATATTTGTACCTTAATTTGGCAGAACTATACCCTCTTTTGGCGCATATGTGCTCGGTTGTGGCAGATATATTGTATAAAATGACACACTTGTAGTAGAGAACTTAAAGATTTAATTTATTCATTGTTCATTGTCCATTCCTTGTTCCCCATGGTGTTTTTATCTTGATTACTAACTGTGATTTTGTTGGTTTCGAACCATAGAATAACAAATTTATCTCTTAGATTAGGGTTTACCTCTATTATATGTAAATTTTATTATTTTGGAAAGATTGGGGCATTTATCAGAAAGTAGAACAATTTTAGGAGACATTGGTGCATTTGTGTCTCAAAACAGTACATTTGTCAGTTTCTGATACACATTTTAGTTAGACTTTTGTGTAATTGATTTATTCTATTACATAATTGTTTTGTTTATTTCTTAGTTATTGATATTTTCTTGTGTAGTTGTGGCTTTCATGGATAGAAGACCAAACATTGAAACTACAAACATATTTATTGCAAGGTCTTGTGTCTAAATTTTCCTAGAGTAAATCACACTTCAATTTCATTAATGTAAATGAATTGTTTGTCATGTCTAGTGGATTCTTGGGTACATATGCTCTCCCCTCACACCTAGTGCAAACTTGGGGATTAAAAATACCTTAGAATTCTCATTTTTATTTGTTTACCCAAGGAAGTGATATATACATATGCTCTCCCATTGCATCTAGTGCAAAATTGGGGATAAAAAACAACATCATTTTCCTTTTTTTTTAATTTATTAGGAGGCCTTCTGTGGGACTTCATCACCCAAAGAGTGACATCAACCACATTTTTGGGTGGGGTATAGAAAGAGGGGAGAACACAAGTTGTACCCCAAGGTTTTTCCATCATCATTCAAGCCAATTCATGCAACCCTCAGTCCACCAAGACGCTTTAGGTGAAGAGATTAGAGGATAGCCCTCCAATCTTGGGCACTATAATTGGGTTTAACATTCACTAATTCCACTATGAACTATTGTTTTTCAGAATCCTTAAGACTGATGGTTGTTATTGCTAGTGGGGTATAATATGCAACATCATGCATGAAGTTACCCAATGTGTATTGTCCTAGGGTGATATAGAGTTCTTTTGAGGGTGTAAAAGCCTTCAAGGGAAGGAGCAAGGTGAGCCCTTGTGCCACTGGAGACCTAGCTATCCCTCTTTAAGAGTGGTTCCATGTATATATGGTCTTCTATAGTATTTTATTGATTGAACCTCTACTAGAAAAACACACCTTTAGTACTAGTTAGGTTGTATTTATTGGATTTTTTTACTTGTTGAAACTAGTGATGGCATTTAGCCTATTAATTTAGAAATATTACCATCTATCATGTTTATTTTGTGACTATTTTTCTTACCAAATTTTTCTCAAAAACCCTTAAATTATACTATTACATAGAATTGCACAATTGATCCTCAAAAATTTTCACTTGGTTTTTTGTCACGTAATTATTTTTCATTTTACACAGTTGTTTATCATAAAAAATTCAAAAAACTCAATTTTATACCAAAACAATGCATTTGTCCAATCTTGTGGTGCATTTGTTTTATACTATGGCACATCTATACCATTTTGTGGTACATTTGTGACACTATGTGGTGCATCTGTGACACTATATGGTGCATCTATGACACTGTGTCATGCATTTGTGACACTATGTGGTACATCTATTTCAAATTGTAGCATGACCAATTTTGTTCTAAAAACCAAACTGTCATCCATTTTTTCATAGAATCACACATTTGAATCCTTGACTGACGCAATTATCCTATCTTGTAGCACACTTATTATGTATTTCACTATAATTGTTTTGTGATTCAGTCGATTATTGTTACCAGATCTTCTAGTCTTATAAATAGACCTACATACACAAACCCGACTAGCATAACAAAGATAGAGTTGAGATTTGATCACATATCCCATTTCATTTTCACTCTTCAATATTTCAACCATACCTAGGTTTTCACTTAGGTAAAATCTATCCCACATCGATAACCCTCAATTTTTTATCCAAATCTAATTCACTACATTTATCAAGATATTAAATTGACCTCACTTCTAGTTTGATAGTTTTCTTGAAGGTTTATCTTATCTACATAAATTATCAAATTATCTTATCCATAGTTAGATTAACTTAGGAGGATTAACTACTTCCAATTTGACCTATCCCATCCTCACATAATCTATTGGTTTTAAACTCACAAATCTAGTTTAAAATTCAATATATCTATCAAAATATCAATCATTAATTCCTAAGATCTAGATACACTTTTTAATCCTTTTCATCTCATCATTCAAAGCACCCAAAAATATCATAAGTCAAAATTTCATAAAATCTCTTATATGTCAGTAGAAACAAGGTCCCGAACTAAGAGAAAAATATGACACCAACATGATCCCAACATGGTACCCATGAACACAAACCCTTTCTAAGAAACAAAAGGAGAATTCCCACACATGTTTGGCCCAAGAGGCTTTGAAACACTACCCCCACTAATTCCTAAGAATATTCCTAACATTGGTGGAGTAGTAAGAGACGTAACGCCCAAGGAGTTGGAAGAAGACCAACAAGATACTAATGCTATGAAATAAATAGACTCACTTCTTTTAGCCAATGATGATCAATACCTCTTATTACCCACACAATAGGGAGCTAAATTTCTTTCTACATTCAACACCGCACTTATACAATATATCACCATTAACACCCCATCCTAGACCTTGGGGGAAATGAACTCCAATGAAATCATGTCACAAACTAATTTCTCCCTACCACCTTCCATGCCACAAAAAAATAACCTTACCATCCAACCTATTAACAACACTCCCATTTATTCCTCACATTATCCTACTATCACACCTCAACAAATTGCTACCACTATCCCACAATTATCACACCCACAAACCCCAAGAAAGTATGATTACCTCCCATACACACTGAAACTTCCACATACACCATGCAAATAACCAATCCATTATGTAACAAAACACCAAGTAATACTATTGCCCCCACTTCAATAATAAATCCACAAACACCATCACTACCATCTCACATCTCTGAAGCACCTTAATTCAACTTGTATACAAACACAAACACCATCCAAAATCAAAATACTATTACCAATCCACTATATCAATAGAATATTCCACTTAATAACTCCAACATCTCCACTCCAATGAAAAATAAGCAAGTACCTCCATATACACCCCATAACTCTCAACCAATTACATATAACGACCATAATTACATACTCAAAAATCATAACATCACACATAAAAACTATTTTCATGGCATGAATTTTCACCTTTAGCAAATTCCCCATTTATTTTACCTTTACTTTAGAAAATATAAGTCAGATGATGCAAACACACTGTCGTTGACTTATACATTCTATGAGGCCCTGTGTTTTTGCTTCGATGGAGGAATTTATATTAGGGATGTGCACACCACATGGATGTCCATGCACCATGCTAATGTCCTAATGGGATTCCTACCCCTGAAATCTATAGAGGCATTATGTTTCTAGTTGGTTGTGAAACTAACATCTTATGTCCTTCCTTGACTGACAAAAATTGACCTCTTACCTCCATTTTCAAGCATTCTAGTGGAACCCTCAAAATTTTCATGTTCCATTGGTTTGAAAATGCATTTTCTTTGGTGTCCTCTTGGTTTGTCAAGGGTTAGGGTTTAGGGTTTTATGTGGGGAGTTGTTTTATTTTAAATATTTTCTCCTTGGTCTAAACCCTTGGTTTTTCGGTCTATTCCTCCGTTGACTTGTTATCACCCATTCTTGGTCAGTTTAAAACAACTTGAGTCATTGGACGTCCATAAAATGACTGGCCCCTTGTGGTTAGGTTTTACTCATCAAATGTTGTTTGATTTTCATGTGCATAGGTCTGAGAAATTCCTTTATTTTATAAGGTCGATGTTCAACCTTCTTTGGCCTTTACATCCTTTGGAAAAAAAAATTATTAAATATTTTAACACCTTATCTTGCATCATCCTAGGCATTCCTCTCCTTTAAAAAATCTTGGTGCACGTTGGGTTCATTACCATGATGAGCAATGAGCCTTTGGTTCTCTTGTCCATTGCGTTTTGTTGAAAGCATTTGATCTCCATGTTTGATTTCTATGATGAGCGATGTGGTTATGTGTTTCATATCACTTATCACTGAAACCTTTTGGTTGCTTGGTTCCATTAATGCAAAGTGTGATGGACATTGTCTTTTCGTTATGTTGTGCCATCGAAAAAATATTTCATGGATTTTTTCAATTTCTGCAATGAGCGATGGAAAGACTAAATGGAGCGATATGATCTTGCCACTTGTCAAAATTTGGTGTTATCGCTGGATTTTCCTGTCACCAAAGGAATTCTAAAATCCAAGTCAGTTACAATGATGTAAGATGGTTTTTGGTTATGCTATGGTATCGCTGGAAGGTCCTCGTCATCGAAATACAAATGCAACCTTGTCACATTTCTACGACAAGCGATGAGGGATATGCTAAGTAATATTCCCTCTAGTGGGGTATTGTTGCTCATCGCCGAAGTTTGGATATAAATTCAAGGCATTACTGTGATGAGAGATGGGCCCAAAAGGTGTTGAAATTAGTGGATGGCCACATGGAAATTATCTGGAGTATCATCGTTGTTTTAAAGCACAATTGTAAGAAGCATGAAGCGATGATTGAGGAGAGATGTTGATTGTGTTTTAAATTAAAAGAGATCAATGACTCGGGTTTAAATTGGAACAACTACTTGTTAGTTCACTCACCTGAGCAATGTATCAACCATTAATGAAAAATGAACTATAATTCTGAGTCTTAAAGAGGGTTTTCGAGTATTTTTCTTTCACAATTGTAGTCATCGGGAGTAGAGGAACTGCTTAAGTAAAGAAGAGAAGAGGTTAAAGCTACTGGTAAGGCGAATTTTGAAGAATGACCTGCTAATTTTCTTTGGTAAGTCATTTTATTGACTTATGTGAGTAATTTGTTGCATCACGTAGTCTGAGAATTGGGGTGGGCAGCTAGGGTTTATGGTTGAAATTATCATTTTTGTGTTTCCAAAGGGAATTAAAATTATTGCATGTAGTGTTTGGGGTAGTAAAGTTGAATTTGTTGTTTTTCATTTTAAACCCTATGAATTAAGTAATTGAGGCTGCAATTCCCTGTTATTTGAGACCTTAGTTTTATTATGCTACAAACATGAGTGAGTGCACTCAGTCCTCTACTAAACTTGAGAGAAAAACTACTTTGAAAAGGGTTAAAATATCTAAACCCTAGGGTGACTAGCCTAAACCTGAAATAGTAGAAAAAATAGCAAAGAAAAGAACTGTAAAGAAGGATTATCCTAGGTTTATGGAAGAGCCCCCTAAGGACCTGACTATAGAGATAAAGAAGGTGGGAAAAAGGAAAACTGGTGAGGGAGCTTTGATGTCTCATTTTGAGGACTCCGCCTCTGATATTGGTGATGTAGCATTGTCATAGAGTGGTTGGGACTTATTTCTCTATGCTTTAGAAAGAAGAACTACAAATCACCCCACTTGCAACTTATGGACTTGTGACATAGGTAAGCTGGTATGCCCTAATGTAATGGTGGAAGTGGATTTAATTCTTGAACTGGAAAGGTGTTATGATCCAATGGATAGAACAATCAAGAGATTTCTAGACTTTTTCCCTATGTTGGAAATCTGAGGAAGCCAAATAATGGAGGCCTTTTAGTTGAATCCATCTATTTTCACAAGTTGTACAATAAATATGAGAAAAATAAGTTTGGGTATAGAAAGGGTGTCTTGCCTATACATAGAATGTGTGACTTGAAGAAGAATGGTGTACCCTTTAGTCCCCTTGAGATTGAGCCATTCGATTGTGCTGATTTTGAAGATTATTTAAAGAATACTAATTATGCATTGTGTAAATTTTTGCATAGGTATGATATTAAGATGGATATTGCCCTGATGACCCTAGGAATTGATATTCAACACAAGTATTAGAACAAGGTTTGGAATTATGCTTCCTACATTGTTAAAGGGTCATCTTTTTACATCAACATGACACCAATTCCAAAACAAGATAAGTTTCAGATGGGCTAGATTAGGAATTTAACTGTTTTGTGTAGTTTGTAGCTTTCATTTTCAATTAAATGCTTAGTTTAGATTTCCATTTTGAATGATCTTGTTTGTAGATGTAGGTATGTTTGGTTCCATTAAGCTTTGAATCATCATGAGTCAAGTGTAATCGGTCCACCCCGACAATCCTCGTCTCACATTCTAGCAATAGAAGGAGGGAAAATCGATAATTTAAATAAATTTTAGCTCGAATTCTGTTTAATTCATATTTTGTAGGTTGTAGTGGCACCCAGATTGAAAATAGTGATTCCCTTTATAGACCATCACCATATAGAAACTCCCACCCACTTTGAAATAATGACACCCATTTAATGCACTAACGCTGATTTAATTCTAGTGATGCTGAATTAATCTGGAGGTATTGAAGAATATAAATGGTGATGCCCGACTTCACTAGAGCGACGCTTTCAAATTACAAATTGTGATGATATCATTATCAGTGATGTTGGGCCAAATAGCGACACTATCATGCTCACTATTTTGCTACAAAGCGATGCCCATTTTCACCAGAGCGACACCCAAACTTCAAATTGCGATGCTATCATTTTCAACGACACCCAACTCTAGTAAGAAACTTTTTGATTGTTTTTCAAACATGTGCCTTAATTTTTTGGATTTATCGGATTACTAATGTGTGTCTGACTGTGTTCTAGTTGCTAGACTAACAATTTTTTGTAAGTTGAAAGACATGGAGCTGAAATAAAGAAAGCCTCTTCTATCTAAAATTCTATAATTGTAAAGAGCGTTTAAATGCTTTGGGGCAATTATAACCCAACTTTCAGGATTTCTAATTTATGTTTTAGGACCTCACTAGATTTCAATTTGGTCTTAAAATGAATGCTCAAATAGAATTGAAATTGAACCTTCATACTATCATCTTACTTTAGGCTTAAAACTAAACAAGAAAACTCACACTTGGTTTTTAGTGCTTTTATAGGAGCGAATTTGCACCCCTAATGCAAATTCCCCTTTTACCCCTCTCCACTTTATAAAATTGAATTTAGAGGCTTAATTCGACATAAGCCCACTATTCTTCATCCACTTGGTGCCTATTTTGAGTGTCAGTAGAGGCATTTCCATCGGGGATGCCAGTGCGGCTCCTAGACGTCCGTGCGATGCATTTACGTCCCTTATAGATTCATGCAGCTAGAGTTTGTAGAGACGTTACACTTCTATTGGAAGTTGAAATTTTATGCCTCCCTTTGGCTGACCAACCCGAATATGGTCATTTCTTGAGCTCCCTTCTTCATATTCATTTCTCATTCATCCATTTTCATCTCTAGTTGAAGCATACACAATCTCTTGACAATTCATTCAAATTCCAAGCATTGCAACAACATTTCACACTCCATAGCAACAATCTCTTCACTCCACCACTTCAATAGAGCAAGCGTAGGATGAATCCATTGTAGCTGAGGCTTGAGTTCCTCTCATATTTCTCCTCTACTAGCCTTGAGCACTTTGGATAGAGGTGGTAAGCTCCTCACTCATCTTCTCTATTACTTGGTTGAGTTAGCACATTACTACTTTGTAGTGTTTTGTGTACTTTTCTTGTATTTCCTTCTTTATAACATTAATTCTACATCATTGCAAACTTGGTTGTCCATGGAGGTGGAAACACCAAAATGGGGGTCTGACTGAGGCAGACCCCTAAACAACCCCCCAACATTTTCCCTCTTTTCTATGTGTAGGTGGAGAGATCTTGGAGCAAGCTGGAAAAAATTTTATTGTGTGAGATCATCTTCATCACCCTTGCAGTAATATATTTCCTTTATCACATTTTTCTTTATGTTTCACATTTCATAGTGTTATACTACACCTTTAGAAACTCTTAAACGAGGCTGTTAGTCCGTTCTTTAGAGGTTAGACCTTGTCTCCCTAGTTTTCTAGCCATACGAACACCAACGCACCTGAGAGATGCTAGCGCATTGTGTTGTTGTCCTAGAACCATGCTTCTATCCTCTAACAAAGAGCTATCTAAGACACTAAGTCGACCCTAAAAACTGACTCGCCTAGTCTCCTTTCAACTCTCGGGTTTGCAAAGTGATCAAAGGACCGTATAGTCCTCATCATTCTCATCTCCCCTATCCTAACACTCCCTTAAACTGAGGTAAGTTAGGGTAGCCAACTGCTCTCAGCCTTTCATGACCTGGGGCCTTGCAGTGGTTGGTCCCCCTCTCTTACAGTGCTATAAAAATAACTCATCATTTCTTTGAGGATTAAAATAAATTGTGTTTGATTTGTCTTGTAGTTATTTTTTGAAATTTGTGTCATTTAGATGCATATGCGCTTCTCTCGCACTTCATAGTGATCTTGAGAATCAAAAGAATTTTGGTGACATTGGTTGTCTAAAAGGTTACCTACACATTTTGATTTGGAGCTAAAATTGAACAAACATGTGAGTGTGAAGGAAATGCATTATGTGTGATCCCCCTAAATGCTTTACGCAACTTAGGCGATCAAACTAAAAATGTAATTCTTTGTTATTGTCTACCTTTAGAGGGTGTACCTTGGTGGGAAAAATTACTCATCCCAAGGGAACAACCCAAGCGGTAATGAGCTAAATCCAAGCTCTTCAAAAATGCGATATAAATTTGTGGTTACAATGAAAATTGTGATCAATGGGAAGTGGATAGGATAGCTCTCCCCCAATGTCTTGATGATGCATAAAGCCCTTGTTCTAAGGGTTGGGAGACCTCTCACAAGGATTTTATCATTACATGCCTAAACTGGAAGCCCTTATTATGAACCTTTGTTTAGAAATCTAAAAATCCTTAATACTTGTTGGTGCAAGAACGGTCGTTCTGAAGCTATCCTACATTCTTACTCTTCAATTGTAGAAACATAAAAATCCTTTCAATTTTTAGATTTTAAGGATTTTGAGATTTGGTGGTCCTGAGAAGTGTGTGTTGAGAAAGGGGGAGCCAATGTCGCGAAATCTCTAATTGTTCACATTGTTTAGTGTTTGGAGAAATCCAAGTGGGAACTGAACAAAGTATAGCCATTTCGAACCTAGGATTGTATATAATTGTGGGTCAATTTGATACATTGCTTGGTTCCAAAACATTCCAAAAAAAATCCACTATCTTCCAAATTTCAAACACTTTGGTAAATATGGGTGCCTCTTGATTTAGTTTTGATATTGTTGCTTGTCCTATGGGTTTCTATCCTTAGCGATTTCTAAATATCTGGACTCTATCATAATCCATATTCCCCAAAGACAACATAGGAAATTATGCCTCTAATGATTTTCATGAAATGGACATTTTGAAAGTTATGATGTTTTTGACATAAATATTTAGTTTAGAAACTTAATCAAGAAGAGTGTTTGTAAAACCAATTCATTTAAGCAAGATAATCTGGACACAAATTGAACCCCACATGACCATTTGGAGACTAAATGATCATGTTTTACAAGTCGACCTTCCAGGTGCTATCATTCAACCAAACTTTGAATACATTGAGGGAGAACAAATTAATATTATTAGTAGTTTGAGAAGCTTCACTTTTGAAACCAAGGAAACATCCAATCAGTGGAGGATTATTGCAACTATCTTGGATAAAGAAGAATGAAGAGTAGATATTTGGCAAGGCCCATATTACCACCTCCCGCATGGCAATAATTATCTTCTTCTTCTTTAATGATCTCACACAAGATTAAAATCCCCAAAATAAGGTCTATTGGTCGTCATTACAAACTTAGGCACCTTAGTTCAAGAACAATCAAAAACCGCATTACAACACTATACCAAAACATACACAAATAATTGGTAAACTTTTAT
The DNA here is from genome assembly GCA_007115665.2 of Sequoiadendron giganteum. Classification (NCBI taxonomy): domain Eukaryota; kingdom Viridiplantae; phylum Streptophyta; class Pinopsida; order Cupressales; family Cupressaceae; genus Sequoiadendron; species Sequoiadendron giganteum. The sequence goes on along the minus strand of CM021108.1, from coordinate 448,917,240 downwards.
GAACGGGCACTAAGAAGACATCTAGACATTTATACATTCTTTATGGGTCAGAATCTAGATATTTTTCAAGCTAATCAACTTATCTAAATGATCCATCAAACAATCAAAGTTCGTAAAGTGAAACCTGCATCCCGTCATTTCATACATAGAAATCGTAACTCAAAGTGTGGTAGGAAGTGGGCTGTAATTATTTACTGCAATTATTTCCATTTTTTAAGAAACTACTATGCTCTAGCTAGGAGAAGGAGAACAGGTTTAAACATCCCCATTTATCCTCTCATCTAATGTAAACATTAGGTCTTTAGGATTTGAAAATTTTAGAGTTCTAGCATCATTCTCACTATAGTGGTCTTAGAAAAAATAGGTTCATTCTAAGTCAACATTGGGTTAAAAATTTCATCCATCCCTTCGTCAAAATTTCATGCTTCACCTCATCTATCTTTGAAAAAATTTCAAACCAATCAACATCTTTTGACTTAAGCATCAGATCAAACCAAACCTCTAACTTTGTGAAGGTATATGTGAAATGTATCCTTTTCCATGCATCTAGTTAAGTTAGTTATCATCCTTGAACTAGTTTATCTTGAAGGTCATGAGTCTACCCTAAAGATTCCCAAGTTCATCAACATCCTAGCATCAAAACATGAAACTCAAAGTCAAAAAGTGTTGCCCCAAAATGATTGCAAAGATCACTTTCCATATCACCCATGTTTTCATTCCCCATCATCATCATTGCTCCAAAAAGACTTAGAGCATCCCTTTTACCTAAACTTGAGTTCACTAGAGAGTTCAAAAATTACAAATCTCAACACAAATCTCCCATCAGTGACCCAAAATTTATGGTAAAAAAAATATCACAATACAAGAGAATCATGGAAAAAACCAAAGTCACATTTACCTCAAGTGACCCAAATCCTCTAGAACTTGACCCAAGAAGCCAAGTCACACCATCACAAAAATCATCATCACCGACATGACCATATGAAATAGAATACATCACAAACAATCCCTTTGAACTCACTAATGAAGAAATCATAGAGAATCAAGCCTTTGAAAATATAACTCCTATTTTTCCATCATTTATGACACAAAATTTGGCACAAGGCTTCACCACTCCACCATCAGGGATAAATCAAACACCTACCCCTAGTCTTCTAGCTAGCCTTGCTAAGGAATTTAGTCTAACTCTTCCATTTGAAAGAAATACACTTGTGGGTACTCTTGATACCAATCCTCCACCTCCAACAACCACTTGGATGCCTACCTTTGGTGCTCCTCCCATCGCCAAAAATTCAAAAAAACTACATAAACCCCTTGACCTCCATTACTCCACCACAACCTCCACCTACCAGGGACATCCCTCTTCATCTACATACATGAGTACCACAAGTATGCCCAACATCACACAAAGCAGTATAGACCAAGTATCTCAAGGTATCACACAAGAGCATACTGTATGAAAGAGTCAACCTTCAATGCAAATAGGGATATCTTTACCCAATCCTTCCATGGGATCATCTATACCATTGTCATCACAAGACACATCCTAATCATATATCATTGATCCAAATCAAATCACCTTGGGTGTGAACCCTATCAATCAAGGAAGTACCTTGATCACATCTCAAACATAAAGAAATCCATTAAACATCAGTCGAAGGACTCTTTTCAATCAATGGAATCAAGGCCCTAGTGCATCGACACCATTGCCAAATCTAATTCCAACATGCACATCCTTCCCCATGATCCCCCTCACCATGCAAAATCAAATGGGATCTCAAACTTACATTCCTCCATCTCAATCCACCATTTTATAAGGAATGTTGAACCAAGGAAACTCTCAACCTCTCATCACACACTCACAACCCATCCAAAACATCAACACCCATAATCTATCACATATATCCCAACAATCAATTGTCCTATATTGCAAAATCATACCTCATCCTTATAGAAAGCACAACAAGCTTATCAACAAGCCATCCAACAATGACAACAACAACAAGAAGCCTTAGCTACACAACAAAAACAACAACAAGCAACCTTAGCTACACAACAACAACAACAAGCAGCCTTAGCTGCACAACAATAACAACAAGAAGCATATCAAGCATCCTTAGTAGCTCATCAACAACATTAGGCCCAACAAAAATCCATCATGACACAACAACAACATCAAGCCCAATAGAAATCCATCACGACACAACAACAACATTAGACCCAATAGCAAGCCATTGCAGCACAACAACAACATCAGGCCCAACAATAAGAAGCCCAACAACAAGCCCTTGTGGCACAACAACAACAACAATCCTTACTAGCTCAACAATATGCCCAATATCAGCAACAACAGCAGCAACAAAGTTCATACTATAACCCCCAATAGAACATCAGCAATCCAAACATGCTAGAAACATACACATCAACACCTCAATCACCTTCACATAATCTCACTCCACCATACACCCCCTACAACACACCGTCATATCAAAATACCATATACAACTCATCCTTCATCTCATCGCATGTTCCTCCACCAAATCCACAAGATGATTTAGCTTCACAACTAAAGGCGATATCACAAGAAATGTAGGACCTTCAGATGGGTAAGACAAAGAAGCATCATACATAGAACCTGTGTCTTTACCCCTTTGGTCACAACATTGAAATGGTACCATTCTCTCCCCGATTTGAGATCCCAAAATTTGATATACAAAGGGAGAGGAATTCCTTTAGAACATGTCAAAGAATTCAATATCATGTGTATGGAGGTAGCTTATAATGATTCATATCTAATGCACCTCTTCCCTCAAAGCTTAACAGGTCCTGCTGTTGGTGTTTTAAAATGCAACCTAGCTAAACTTTGAAACTCTCTAAGAGGTAGCCAACTTCTATAATAAAGAACCACAAAGGCTAGTGTCCAACTGACAAGATTCAGTCAAAGACTGACATCTCCTACACTTCTAGCTCTGCAGGACCAAGTGGGTAAACCTATACAATGCCCAAAACTTAATTCACTCATACACCGACATTGCTTTATAAAGAAGATAATTCCCAATGAAAATACACTATGGGAAGCATTAACAACTTTAAACATGGCTAAATTCTTAGTAACTCAACCCTCTCTCAACCATTGGAAATCAGTACATACAACAAACCAAACAGTAAGAATAAGAATGATTTTGCATTTATAAAATGTTTCTGAGATGCACAAAACTGAAAAATAGATTAGTGCCAATTCTGGGCCATGGAGTCAAACATATAAATGAATTCCCCAGCAAACAGACTTCAACCAGTGGATTTAAATTGCTAATGCTTTGCATCAACTATTAGTGTCTTGCACCAACAATCCTTCTCTTATTATCAATATTCTCCTTATCAAATCCCATCTGCACACCTAAAATCACAATCACCTGCTCAAAGCATTTTAACCATTTCTTTGAAATAGAACAATGAACAAAACAAACAATCTCATGAAATTTGAGATGATAAACTCAAAGACGATTTGTATTATTGAATTTACATGACTAAAAGTGTACAAATATGGAGACAATCTGAAGACATTCATGAATGTGCAAACACCTTCATGATGTTATTTGCATAAATTAGTTGTATTTACTCATGAATTCAGAAAATTATAGCTTACAAACTCAAGAAATAACTCAAAATTTACAATTCTCTATCTACCCATCCCAATACAAAAACACAGAACCCTTTACAAATGAGAAAAGAAGAAGAGAAGCAACCCAAAGCAACCCTAAATTTGATCTGTTGATGCCATTTGGAAGCTTCATTCTCATTGATCAAACTAAAAAAAATCTCTCATCTCTCTTCCTTTGCAGCAACAAACTTATTCTCTCAAAACTACCTTTGCTCATCATTGCCTTGCAATTGAAAATCTATACATGTGGAGAATTTCATCATTTCACCCAGCTACTGGAAAAACCTCTTTCCCGTGTAAAATCTGTTTCAGCTCTCTTTACTTGCTACATATTATATTCTCCAAATATTAAAGTTTTGCAACTTCAATATTTATCCCTTTTGACTTTATTTCAATTCCCCAGTAAAGAGAATGTTTCACATTTTCACACTTTATATATGTGTCTAGCACAAAAATTTTATGTATAAAATAAAGGACCCATCTTACAAATTCTCTCATGTCTTTACTTTTTCACTTTCAGCCTAATTTAAAATATTTTCCTATGTGGAAATAAAATTTCCAACTATTTTAATTGGAACGATTACTTCACTCTATTCCATTTTAACTTTCAACCAAAATATTTCACCTAGACAAAAAACATGTGGGAATACACTTTATATTTTGCATTTTAAAATGCCTTGGTTTTTACCTGTCCTCGGACCCACCTCCTTTATAAATAATAAAATACCCCTGCATCATTAAATATTTCACACTTGAAATATTTCACCTCCTCGGGCAATATTTTACCTTTACATATTTAGCTATTTAAAAATTGCTATGGGCCCACCCTCCTTTCATTCAAAAAACATATAAATTTTGAAAAAATTAAAATGTGGCTCCACCCGTGCATTCTCGCACATCTAGCGACATTTTCCTGACTTCACTAATACTCTTGCAAGGCATGCAAGGTTTTCCCTAAATCATCTTCTGTTTGGTGTGTTCCCATGCTCTGCACTTGGCCACCATTCGTAAAATGCTCAAGCCTCCTCATTGTGCTTTGATGAAAGTCTACACCCTCATCACAACTCTCGCGCTATGCTTCATTCCATTCTTCAAGCTTCAATGGATGGCTACAACCCTGCAGAACATGGTGTCCCACCTTCATGCCATTGCTCTGTGTTCTGATGTGCGCGCCCCTGTGCTTCCTTCCAAGTGTAGGCTTCCTTCTAATGGATGCACCTCTTGCACCTTGTGGCCAGTGCACTCCTCTGTAATAGGCCGTTCCCACCAACATTTTCTTGAAAGTTTCGAAGGCAGTTTCAATAAATACATTTTCCTCACTTGGTGCAGGTTTCCTCACAGACCCCTCACCATTGTTCGAACCTGCTGCTCCAGGCCGCACCCATCTCATCTCCCCGCAATACGTGCACCCCTTCAATCTCCCTACTGCTTGCGCCTCCTCCTACATAGCACAGTTCCTCCTTTCTCTCAAGCCCTCCCTTCTAGAGCTTCTAGGTACATGATGCATGATGAAATTTCAACCAATCTTCATTTGCTTTGAAAACTTTAAGGTGCTTTCAATAGATTACTCTATGCGCATCATGCAATCATAGCATCCCATGAGACCTCATTACCTTGAGGCACCCTGTAAAATGGTTCATGTGCCAATTCCCACGCCGCTTCATCCTTACTTGGCATGGGTCTCCTTTGCATTCTTGCCATTGTTTGGGCTTCATCATGTTTGAATAGCAACACCCTTATGTTTGATTTCAAACATCCCCACCAATTTAATCTTAGATGAACATCAATCGAGGCTTAAACTATGGCATTCTCCCTTTATATGCCTTGAAAAGTATTCATATTATTGCTTGAGGTTTCAATGGCGTCCATGCTCGTAATCATATTACTTTGAGCATTTACAGTAACTCGTAGTTTCCAATAGAAGTGCTATCACAATTTATAGGAAGAAATAAAATGAGTGAACCATCTCAACAACCCTTGCACCTATATTGTTGGGCATTCTAATTCAATGAGATCTTCAATCTATGATGTAGCTGTTGTCTAATATGAAATTTGGGTTATTGCTCACACAACAAGGTTGTGAATTTGGAAAGAGTTGCAATCATAGTAACTAGCACAATCGAATGCTTTCATTTAAGAGGTACTACTCACATTCAAGCTGTTTGATTGAGCAATAAAAGTATCTTCAAACCTCTCAAATTCTTTTAGAATATCCCATAATCAGAGAAAACATATCACAGAATAACTTGACACATTTCTTGATATACAAGTTGGGAATACTCTAAAGGAAAATCAATATCACCCTTTTCCATTTGATTGAAAAGCCATGTTTTTTTCTAGAAAAGAATTTGTATGTTTTGATACTTAAGTGCTATACTCAAGAATTTTCCTTGCATGATGCATTGCAATTTGGAAATCATTTGAAACAACCATTGATAAATTATCATATCCCAGCTGACTAGACTCAACATTTTCAACCTCATAATAATGCCAAGCATGTCAGGCCCCATGTGGCCTGGCTAAATTTTTTTTCATTTTCAAACAAGTTTTTCCCTCAATTAACCCTCGAGCGGCTTCAAAATGTTTAGGAAGTGAAATGATAAACTGGGCCATCATTAGAAACTATTTTCTGTCCCTTTTGCAGAATGGTGAAAACTGGTCAAGTTGCCTCGAGAATCAATTTGGAAAACTGGTCAAACGACCTCATGAAGCAATTAGAACTTGCAAACATTCAAACATTTGATCTGAGAATACAGTGCAAAAAATGGCTCAGAAAAACATGTCATGAGGTGAAAAAAATCAATTAGCAAAGTTACTCAATTAAACTTTTATGAAACAACAGTTGTTCTGCACCAATTAAAACTCATTCAACTGCCAATTTGTAAAAATAGTGAATCAACTCTTGGCGAGCTGCCATCATTAAGGTACCTTGAGCACATGTGCAAAATGAATTCACTTGAATCATCACTGATCAAAAGTTATTAACGATCAAAGTTGACCACACAAAAAGGCTGCCAAGAATGTAGATGCGAAACTGAGCAAACTGCATTAGGTTTTGACTTGTTAAAAATAACAAATCAGATCATGAGGCTATTAAAACTGACACCTGAGATCATTTAGGTATGGAGAAAACAAAACAACACTCATTTTGACATGACAATCATCTGGTTGTGAATTCCAAGTTCAAATAGGAGGTTGTTTCGCAAAACTGACAATCTGCAAACAACAGAATAGTGTCAAAACTCTCTAGCTTCACTTTTTGAAACTCTGTCAAAACTTATTGTGGGAAGCTAAAAACTGACATGCATATTCACATATATCAATTGAATATGTTTGCAAATGGGTTTTTCCAAAAATCAACAGGGTTCATATTATAAGCCTCCAAAGTGGGTCCCCTAATCAGATTCTTTAGGTGCACTCCTGAAAGTGCAGAAGCAAAAATTTGAAATGGGCATCTCAAATTTGCAAAAATTGAGAGTACCATATGTGGCTCTGACTGGGGGTGTATGCCCCTTGTGACCATAGAAATAATCTAGATCTTTGGAGAGTAGACCAAATACTGAGTCCACTGGGTGTCCTCAAACTGTTCCTTCATTTAACCTTGTTTCTCAACTTCATCTAATGACCCCAAGCCACCAAATGAAAAATGGGAATCAACATTTACCTCTGTCAAATACAATTTTGTAGAAAGAGTTGATCCCCCTGAATCTATGTTTTCCTTTGTCATACCACAATAACATAGGTGACCTTCTTACAAGTTGGAAAATGTGGTGACCACTGAAATTTGCCTGATTACAAACACCGCCACTGACTTTCCTCACAATTTTTTTGAGCATACCACTGCTAGTATAATCTCTATCAATCTTCATTTTATAATCAGTCACAAATTGCAAGCTTTCATCATCACATGACACATGTGTGTTATATTCATCATATGAAATATGCTCAGATTGAAAATAACATTTCATGTTATTCATCTCATTGTCATGTTCTACAAAAATACCTTCCAATTGAACTGGAAACCGAAAAAGTTCAAACTTCTCCAAGTAGTTGGCATCATGATGTTCAACCTTACCTGCAACACCTATTTCAAATGTAAAACAGTCATAGGAAAATCCCTCAACGAATTCATCAAATTGTTCATTTGCTTGCTCAAGACTACATTCCAACCATGTGTGAAATGCATCATTAGAACTCTCAACAAAGAGTGGATTATTTCTCCACCAATAAGTTTCAACATTTCTCATCTCTAGTGAAAATGGAGGCTCATCAAACAATGGATTTTCCATTATATTCATTTTTGACATAAGAATCTTAGCCTCCTCAACATAAATGTCTAAATCCTTCAAGTTTTCATTGCACTCAAAATTACTGCAATCACTAGAAAAGCAGATAGACACATCTTCAATATTGTTCCCATTCTCAGATTGTTTAGTACACACATCTGACATTTCTGCCATATCCACACAATCTAAGATATCATGGTCAGGAAACTCTTCAAGCTCCATAGAAATATTACCCAAAAATGATGACATCCTTTTACTCAAATTTTCATCATAATGCATAATCTGATAACTTGAGAGTGAAATCATGTCCTCCACATCTTGCATGCTAATGTTATGCTCATCTGATATAAAAATTTCCAATTCTACTTCATTCAAGCTAGTATGACCATCATAGTAACAATTAACATGACCAACCTTATGAGTTGAATGTGCATGAAAATGCCCCATGATACTAAGCTTAGTATTGACAAAGCTTTCAATCTTGGTAATATTGTAATCAAGACTACACAATTCTATCACACTGAATGATGAATACATTATCTCACTATCACTTTTATCTTCAAACAAATTACCAAATTCATCAGAACCATAGGACTGCAGATGGACCCTCTATGCGATCTCATAACTAGAAAAACTAGTAGTTCCATTACATGGTGTGATATGCCAAGCATCTGAAACTGTTTCAATCTCTTTATCAATTGCGTCATGTAGTAAATTTAAAACTTCATGACTGCAATCCATAGGTGCATACATCACATTATTTGGATGCTCACTAAACTTTTTCCCATCAACATGAGGATTAGTCACAACTTGGGATGAGTCTTCTTCACTCACATCATCATTTGAGTCATATGACTACACTGCACATTGATCAAAAGGCTTTGTAGTGTCAAGGCAATCTGAAAATCCATCAAATTGTTTCACATTACTAGTGGGTAGCAATGCTGATCTTAGATCCATATGATTGTCATGATGCATAATTTGATCATTCAAAACTGAGTTCCTTCCTTCATCAATGTGCACTTCATCATCCTTCTTATGTAGGGCTGACACTTCCATCTCTGCTTCACATAAACAGTCATGAGCAAAAGAAGCATAAACAAGTTCATTGCCTTCTTCACCATTCCCATCACTATGTTCATGATCAGAAAATAAAACACACATATGTTTGTGTTCAAAGTCTCCATCATTGACAGAATCAACATACTTCATTAATGACAAATCTGAATTACATCCCAAGTTTGCATCAAATGCAATTGGATCATTTACTTGTGGACATGTGACTTCATGAGAAATCATGTCTTTACATTCTTGGGGTGAAGAAAGTGCCTCCATATTGTCATCATAAGAGCATTCATAATCAGCAGAAGAGTAATCAATTTGACTTTCATCAGCATCCTCATCACAAGAAGACTTATCACTACATAAACCATGCTCAGATTCCTCAAAATAAGTGCTTGAACTTCTATCTTCAATGTCTTGATTACTGATTTGTGAGGAGATGTTTTCAACATTTGCATTATCTTCACAAACCAAAACATGACATGGAAAGATGTCCTGTATCTCTTTCATTTCATGACACAAGATATTACAAGAAAAAGTTTCATGCAAATTCATTTGTTCATCATACCATGTATCTTCCTCTTCATTACTACTGCAAGGATCTGCACATGTGTTGATTGTGAGCTGATTGCAGTTAATGTCCTCATTCATACAACAAATATCTTCATATTCTGACACACTCTTTTCATTCTTGTGTATCATGTTCTGAATTTCTTGAAACAAACAACTACCTTCATTTTGAGACACCACAGTTTGTGCAAATTGTGATGATAGAGGATTCAAAGGAGCATCATTACCACCTTGACAAGTATTTCTATTATCTGATTCATGAGTTCTATTTTCCTGAGGTGTGTTAGGATGACCAACAATCACAACCTTATATCCTTTCATCATTGAGAACCTCAAATTCTTCTCAATATAAACATCCATTTGACATGCTTGGTGTAGGGTTGTAGGCTCTTTATCCCTCAACAGATAACTCATCTTTTTGTCAAATGCTCCTAAGTACACAACCAAACATTCAACATCATTTGGTCTTCTGTCTTCAGGAATCTCTCTTATGATCATTGAAAACTTGAGATTAAAAGATGGGACTAACTCATCTTTTCCCTTTTCCATGTTCATAAACCTTTTCCTTATCAAAAAAGGGTTAATCCTTTCTCCAAAATGTTCCATGAACATTGCCTTGAGCTCTTCCCATGAATGAACGAAAGAGGCTGGTAAATAAGAGAACCACTCTCTTGCATCTCCTCTCAAGGACTGAACAAATAACCTCATGATCACATCCTCATGATCAATCTCATAATCATCCATCAAATTTATGAACTCTTGCAAATGCTTATTGCTGATTTTGAGCTATCACCAATGAACCTTGGTAACTTATTTTTGACTTTAGCTGGAATGTCATTTGGGTAACCACTAAGACTACTGAAATTGATAGCTCTGTACCTCGTAGTGCTGAAACCTCTTTGACAATCTGGTTGCAACTGATTAAAAACCATAGTTCCATCTGGAACCATACTAGGGTGCATGTATTGAGGCATCTTGATATGCCTTTTTCAAATTTTACATATAAACTCTACAGTTGATCATTCATTGCCCTATTTCTATCTTTCATAATGATCTTAGAATACCACAATGCATAATGCAGATGCATCCAAACCTAAGATCTATTTAGTGGGGAAATTTAGAACAAACATACTTCTCCAACAAAATACATAGGCTGCAAATTACAGTTTAGAAGTATGCAAACAAAGTATTACTGTCCTTTCCCTCTTTTAGTGCTAATCACTTAATAGTGAACCAAATTTTTTCCTAAGATGTTCAAATATGGTTTTCATACAAAAATTTCTTGAAAACCAAGAGTGAATAATACCTAGAAACTTTGCGGCTGCTGCAAATTATCTTCCTAACTGGTAATATTTGTAGATCTGGAACTTTCTTCAATTTTTCAATAGGTTCTATTAACAGAGTCGCCACCTCTTTTCATAGAGGACTGAACTTCAAGCAGTATGAAGTTCTTTCACATGTAAAATTCTTTCTGAGTTCCTTCCACCAACAGAGCACCATAGATTATAAAACTTTCAGGTTCACTACAACAACTTTTTCTCCAGGGTTGAAATCCTTCAAAATTTGAACTAAATTTAGAATGGAAAATTATTTTACTCTATGCAATGACTCTTAAGGCTATATTCTACAATCAAAATTTTCTCAAATTCTCCCAAGCAGAATCACCATTCTGTTGGTGTTTTAAAATGCAACCCAGCTAAACTTTGAAACTCTCTAAGAGGTAGCCAACTTCTATAATAAAGAACCACAAAGGCTAGTGGCCAACTGACAAGATTCAGTCAAAGATTGACATCTCCTACACTTCTAGATCTACAGAACCAATGTGGGTAAACCTATACAATTCCCAAAACTTAATTCACTCATGCATTGACATTGCTTTATAAAGCAGATAATTCCCAATGAAAATACACTAAGGGAAGCATTAACAACTTTAAATTTGGCTAAATTATTAGTAACTCAACCCTCTCTCAGCCATTGGAAAGAAGTACATACAACAAACCAAACAATAAGAATAAGAATGATTTTCCATTTATAAAATGTTTCTAAGATGCACAAAACTGAAAAATAGATCAGTACCAATTCTGGGCCATGGAGTCAAACATATAAATAAATTCCCTAGCAAATAGACTTCAAATAGGCACAGGGGTAGTCTGATGTTTCGGGATTAGAACTGCTAATTCTTTGCATCAATTGTTAGTGTCTTGCACCAACAATCCTTCTCTTATTATCAATCAAATTCTCCTTATCAAATCCCATCTGCACACCTGAAATCACAATCACCTGCTCAAAGCATTTTAACCATTTCTTTGAAACAAAACAATGAACATACAAAACAATCTCATGAAATTTGAGATGATAAACTCAAAGACACTTTGTATTACTGAATTTACATGACTAAAAGTGTACAAATATGGAGAAAATCTAAAGACATTCATGAATGTGCAAGCACCTTCATGATGTTATTTGCATAAACTAGTTGTATTTACTCATGAATTCAGAAAATTATAGCTTACAGACTCAAGAAATAACTCAGAATTTACAATACTCTATCTACCCAACCCAATACAAAAACTCATAACCCTTTACAAATGAGAAAAGAAGACAAGATATAGAAGAAGAGAAGCAACCCAGAGCAACCCTAAATTTGATCTGCTGATGTCATCTGGAAGCTTCATTCGCGTTGATCAAACTGAAAAGAATCTCTCATCTCTCTTTCTTTGCAACAACAAACTTATTCTCTCAAAACTACCTTTTCTCACCATTTCCATGCAACTGAAAATCTTCCCATGTGGAGAATTTCATCATTTCACCCAGCTGCTGGAAAAAACCTCTTTCTTGTGCAAAATATGTTTCAGCTCTTTCTACTTGCTGCACATTATATTCTCCAAATATAAAAGTTTTGCAACTTCAATATTTATCCCTTTTGACTTTATTTCAATTCCCCAGTAAAGAGAATGTTTCACATTTTCACACTTTATATATGTGTCCAGCACAAAATCTTTATGTATAAAATAAATGACCCATCTTACAAATTCTCTCATGTCTTTACTTTTTCACTTTCAGCCTATATTTAAAATATTTTCCTATGTGGAAATAAAAGTTCCAACTATTTTAATTGGAACAATTAAATCACTCTGTTCCATTTTAACTTTATCCCAAAATATTTCACCTGGACAAAAAACATGTGGGAATACACTTTATATTTTGCATTTTAAAATGCCTTGGTTTTTACCTATCCTCGGACCCACCTCCTTAATAAATAAGAAAATACTCCCACATCATTAAATATTTCACACTTGAAATATTTCAATCTTTATATTTCACCTCCTCGGGCAATATTTTACTTTTACATATTTAGCCATTTAAAAATTGCTATGGGCCCACCCTCCTTTCATTCAAAAAATACATAACTTTTGAAAAAATTAAAATGTGGCTCCACCCATGCATTCTCGCACATCTCACAACATTTTCCTGACATCACCAATACTCTTGCAAGGCATTCAAGGTTTTCCCTAAATCATTTTTTGTTTGGTGTGTTCCGGTGCTCTGCACTTGGCCTCCATTCACAAAATGTTCAAGCCTCCTCCTTGTGCTTTGATGAAAGTCTACACCCTCATTACAACTCTCGTGCTATGCTCCGTTCCATCCTTCAATGGATGGTTGTAACCCTGCAGCTCATGGCATCCCACCTTCATGCCATTGCTCTGTGTTCTGATGTGCGCGCCCCTGTGCTTCCTTCCAAGCGCAGGCTTCCTTCTAATGGATGCACCTCTTGCACCTTGTGGCCAGTGCACCCCTCTGTAACAGGCCATGCCCACCAACATTTTCTTGAAAGTTTCGAAGGCAGTTTCAATAAATACATTTTCCTCACTTGGTGCAGGTTTCCTCACAGACCCCTACCATTGTTCGAACCTGCTGCTCCAGGCCGCACCCATCTCATCTCCCCACAATGTGTGCACCCCTTCAATCTCCTTGTTGCTCATGCCTCCTCCTACACAACACAGTTCCTCCTTTCACTCGAGGCCTCCCTTCTAGAGCTTCTAGGTACACGATGCATGATGAAATTTCAGGCAATCTTCATTTTCTTTGGCAAATTTAAGGTGCTTTCAATATATTACTCTATGTGCATCATACAATCATAGCATCCCATGAGACCTCATTACCTTGAGGCACCCTGTCAAATGGTTCACATGCCAATGCCCATGCCACTTCATCCTTACCTGGCATGGGTCTCCTTTGCATTCTTGCCATTGTTTGGGCTTCATCATGTTTGAATAGCAACACCCTTATGTTTGATTTCAAACATCCCCACCAATTTAATCTTAGATGGACATCAACCATGGCTTAAATCGTGGCATTCTCCATTTTTATGCCTTGAAAAGTATTCATATTACTGCTTTAGGTCATACATTCTTCTCATATTGCTTGAGGTTTCAATGGTGTCCATGCTTGTAATCATATTACTTTGAGCATTTACAGTAACTTGTAGTTTCCAATAGAAGTGCTATCACAATTTATAGGAAGAAATAAAATGAGTGAACCATATCAACAACCCTTGCACCTATATTGTTGGGCATTCTAATTCAATGAGATCTTCAATCCATGATGTAGCTATTGTCTAATATGAAATATGGGTTATTGCCCACACAACAACATTGTGAGTTTGGAAAGAGTTGCAATCATGGTAACTAGCACAATTGAATGCTTTCATTTAAGAGGTACTACTCACATTCAAGCTATTTGATTGAGCAATAAAAGTATCTTCAAACCTCTCAAATGCTTTCAGAATATCCCATAATTAGAGAAAACATATCACAGAATACCTTGACACATTTCTTGATATACAAGTTGGGAATACTCTAAAGGAAAATCAATATCACCCTTTTGCATTTGATTGGAAAGCCATGTTTTTTGCTAGAAAAGACTTTGTATGTTCTGATACTTGAGTGCTATGCTCAAGAATTTTCCCTGCATGATGCATTGCAATCTGGATATCGTTTGAAACAACCATTGATAAATTATCATATCCCCCTGACTAGACTCAACATTTTCAACCTCATAATAATGACAAGCATGTCGGGCCCCATGTGGCCCGACTATTTTTTTTTTCATTTTCAAATAAGTTTTTCCCTCAATTAATCCTCAGGCGGCTTCAAAATGTTTAAGTGAAATGATAAACTGGGTCATCATTAGAAACTGTTTTCTATCCCTTTTGCAGAATGGTGAAAAATGGTCAAGTTGCCTCAGGAATCAATCTGGGAAACTAGTCAAATGACCTCGTGAAAAAATGAGAACTTGCAATCATGCAGACATTTGATCCGAGAATACAGTGTAAAAAATGGCTCAGAAAAACATGTCACGAGGTGAAAAACATTAATCGGCAAAGTTAATTAAACTTTTTTGAAACAATAGTTGTTCTGCCCAATTAAAACTCATTCAACTGCAAACTTGTAAAAATAGTGAATCAACTGCTAGCGAGATGCCATCGGACATACAAGTTCATTAAGGCACCTTGAGCACGTGTGCAAAAGGAATTCACTTGAATCATCACTGATCAAAAGTTATTAACAATCAAAGTTGATTGCATAGAAAGATTGTCAGGAATGCAGATGCGAAACTAAAGAAACTGCATTAGATTTTGACTTGTTAAAAATAACAAATCAGATCATGAGGTTCTTAAAACTGACACCCGAGATCATTTAGGTATGGAGAAAATAGAACAACACTCATTTTGACATTTCAGTCAACTAGTTGCGAAATCCAAGTTCAAACAGGAGGTTGTTTCGCAAAACTGACAATTTGCAAACAACAAAACAGTGTCAAAACCCTCCAGCTTCACTTTTCGAAACTGGCAAAACTTATCATGGGAAGTTGAAAACTGACATGCATATTCACATATATCAATTGAATATGTCTGCAAATGGGTTTTGCACAAAAATCAATAGGGTTCAAATTATAAGCCTCCAAAGTGGGTCCCCTAAGCAGATTCTTTAGGTGCACTCCTGAAAGTGTAGAAGCAAAAATTTGAAATGGGCATCTCAAATTTGCAAAATTTGAGAGTGCCATCACCTGCTATGGACTAGTTTTCTCATCTATCTCCTGGCATCAAAACCTACATTTATTCAAATAAAATTATATATAAGAAGACTCAGAACGAATCAGGATTAGACAGGGCAAACTAATTCCCATCCCCATATGGTTGATCAATCCATGGACAAGCATTAAGGTGATAGTAACAGTCCTCAAGAATGCCAGTTTATCCTTATACTCAACAAAATAAGACTCAATAATGCAACATTCAAACTCAACCTCATCAACAAGAATAATCAGCAATTGAGGCAACTCATTGAAACCATGATATATCCATATGCAAGTTGTCTTTTGTAAACCTCGATAATCAAAATGATAAGCTTTAAAAAATTTAGCAAGGAAAGAAACAACCTGGTATGACCCTCGTTCAAGTAGCATGTGGTGCTTGTTGGCTTCCAATTATGAAGAGTTGATATCCATGTCATTAGGAGGTATCCACTAATGGTGCAATATCCCTCTCGCATTCAGAACATGCAAAATAGTAGTAGATTCGTCAATAATAAATTTAGGATAAACATCAGATTGAATAAATTCATAATTAACATCATGGAACTTTTCACCTATTTTCATTTCATCATGAGAGATCAATGATGAGAATGCAAGGCCATTGTCATGTACAACATCTTCCTCAGCAGGATGGTCATCAGGAGGCATCACAGACTGATCCTCAAGCACATTTTCACCTACAACTGTGTGATTAAACACATAAATTATGATTATAATATTACTATTTTTCAGCATTATTCAAGTTTTCCTGCACATCATTATGAACCACATTAGCTACCTCATCCTTAATACATAAAATCTGTAAATTTTCATTGTGCAGTTCATGAATGGATAGAGAAAAATAGAATTTGATAAATGAGAGGACTCCCTGAATTCATCTTCTATTGGTTCAAATTCTTTATCATAGCCATCTAGGACATTGACTCCTCCATTTATTCCTTCTTTTCCTTCTTCAAGGAGTTCATCGACAGCTTGTTGATATTCTTCTATTGGAGACTTATTTGATGTATCCTTCTGTGCATCTCTTGAATGTTACGACAATTGTACTTGTTCTTCCACCTCCTTTATGGTTGTCTAGCATTGGAAATAGGTGAATTCATAATGTTCATACACCAAGTTGGTAACAACAACTCCTCTAGGAAGACTCTATAACTTAGGCTTGACCAATCCTTCAAAAATCTTGCCATAAACTCATTTTATCTAGTCTATATTGGATCTTCATCACGAACAGAGGAAATATAACTTAGCTCTTCTTCCTATTGTGGTTCACCCTCAACTGTATTTTCCATTTCAAACACTTGGTTAGCCTTTGTAGGACCAACATCCTTTGTGTTTGTAGGTTGTTCTTCAATTGAATGTTCATCAGCTACCTCCATTGCCTTAGATATTTCAGACTCTTCCTTCTGGCATGTTGCTTGGTTTGTGGATGGATCAACACCTACTACACATTCTCTAGATCTAGAATTTGTCTTCTCTATAGTACATTCATTGATTGACTGTCCTATCCATTCCATATATCTCCCAATTTTAACGATAATGTCCACACATGAATGGGAAGTGAATTATGAATGAGATGCATTATGAACTCTGCACCATTTATATGAGATGAAATCTTACAAACACTTACCACCACCAAGCTAATCTTTAACTAACTCTGTGAACATCTCAATTGCAGCATAAAAAAACTCTAGATCTATGGAGGCTAGTGGTCCAGGTAGGTTTTGTTAGGGTTAGAAGACAGATATCTAACAAGTTAAATGCAGATTTGAATAATAAAATAGAGAAATAAAACAAAAACAAAAAATTATGGTAGAAATAAGACAACACAGAGAATTTAACGTGGTTCACCCAATTTGGGCTACATCCACAAAACTTCAGCCATCCAATGATTTTATTATCCAGTGCAAAACATATTACAATATCGTGAATAGTTCCCTACTACAACTCCCCATTCCAACCACTTATAACAAGCTTTTAGAAGCTTCCAGAAATTAGGGTTTACAATGTCAGCTTTTTTCCTTTTCGGTGATAGTACTAAAGAGTGTATAGTATAGCATGATCATTTGCCACATACCGACAGGTTCTGCATGAAAATATCCCTTTGCAAAACATCTTGATTTTACCCAAAAAGGTTGAGCATTCAAAATCATTATGCCTAGGGGTATTGTGGATTTTGCATAGGTTTGGTAATGCATAGTGCTGCAAACCCTTACTTTTCCAAAGATCCAATCTCTTATTCAGAGACTCACAAAGTTGAGGAAAATCAATCTGATGACTGTTTCCATCATGGAAAACATAAGACTACTTTTCCATCTTGACTCAGAATTTGTACTTTCAGATTTAAAGATCTATCATATCTCATATTTTCAACATGAATGCTCATTCAACTTCAAAAAATGTCACTTACATTCAAGCCTTCCTTCTAGTGCCAATCTGTTGATGGTGTTTTCTGCACTGCAACAACTCAGACATAATACAAGTACTCTATCTCTCTTGAAAGGTAAATCTCTATCAGCCAACCTCAAGAGATAACCCCAAGGTCTCTAATGTCAGGTCTTGAAAAATGCAATAAAACAACTTAGAGATAATGTGAAAATGCTGGTAATCACAAGGGGCCTTACAAATGAACAATGTTGGAAGTATAATTTCATCAAATGTAGCAATATGGTGATGCTTTCAATCCTAAAACTAACCTAGATTCAAAGAAAGATCAAAAGAGATAAGGGTTCAAAGAAAGATTTCCTATTCTAACTCCTAAGATTAGTCACAACAATGATGAAAGTTGCAAATGGACAAATCCCCAATAAAACCAATCTCTGCTTGACCAAGGACAATCCCACAACTACACAAAAATGGTGCAATCTTCTAAGGAAATAGAAAGATTTTTAGACTATGAACTTTCATCCACATACCCAGTAAATGGAGCAATGAAAAAAAGCATTCACAGTTGAACTTCACACAAAATGAAGCCCAAACTAATACACAACAATCTACAATCAACAAATCGCTAAAAGTATGTATCAGAGATCAATTGACATGATTCACATTTCACCATTATTATGAAAGAACTGAAAACTAACATCTAACATTGAGAGTCAAGAACAAGAAACCATACAACTTTTGAAGTTGAATACAAAGTTCACCAAATAATGACCCAATTGCATTAACTTCTCCAGCATTACATAATAATTTTCAGTTCTCTCCCCTTCTATAGCTACTAACTTGCAGAATCTAACTCCTAACTTAGCCAATTCTAGATTTCTATCAACCTTAACTCAAAATTATAACTCCTTACAAATGAGAAGGCAAAGGCCTTTTATAGATTTTACATTTTAGGATGAAAGACCAGGATTAAATTAATCCAAGGGTTGAGATCAATCCTCCAGAAGCATCAAGAAGTTACATTAGGGTTTTACAAATGTGGTACATCATCATCCAATTACATTCAAGCAGTTAGATTATGGAGGAATGAGAAAACAATATTCTTCCATCTTGGCATTAATGAGAATCCTGATTGGAGCAATTAAACAACTTCACATGTCTTCTTTTGTTTGAAAATATATCCTCCAGCTGTAGACATGTTGTGGCACAGATTCGTATGTAGGTAAATTTAAAAATAGTTTGAAACTCCACCCCTTGAGCACGCTTCCATATGCAAGTCCCCTTTTTTTTTATTTAATCCTGAAAAGAAAATATCATCATTAGTAGCCCACATGTTAAAAAAGTCCCATCCATAAAATATCCAAATAAAATTTTGAAAATTTTGGCCCTTTTAAGAAAACTTTCCATTTTTTTATTTTCAATTTTTTTTCCATTTCAAGAATTATTTATTTTGGAGCATTTTAAAATTTCAAAAAAATCCATTATTGGAAATTTTCCATTTCGAAAAATCCATTTTGGAAAAAAATTTCCATTTTTGAAAAATTTCAGGATTTTTGAAAAATTTCAGGATTTTTGATGGACCTTGGATTTTCTTAAAATGGAAACTTCAGGAATTTTGATCTGGTGTGGATTTTGATAAATCTGAGTACCTCAGATTAAACCATGGGAAATCTGACCTACCTCGGATTTTTTTAAATCCAAGATAGGTCAAAATCCCCTAAACCCCATAAAAATTTCAAAAAGTAACCCCACTTAATTTTTCATCCTCTATCCATGGATGCAAAAAATATTTACATATAACATTGAAAATTCACTTCAAAATCCCCATTTCCAAAATCCAAGGTAGGTGGAATTCTCCCAGATCCTCCAGATGCTTCAAAATACTACCTTTATCAAATCAAATCCAGACTTAATCTCAAAATAACCTCCCAAGAAGAGCAAAACTGAAAATTGACAAAGCCAAGATGCAAAGATGTTAAAAAAAAAAGAGGGTCCCTGCCTTCGGTGGGGCATGTGCAAAAATTGCACAACAAATGGTGACTCCTACTGGGAAAATGCTCTAGAGAATTTTGATGATAAAATGGAATCAAGAACCTAGAATCTCTAGTTTCGATCCTCACATCAAGTCAACCAATAAACCAAAGTCTCAAAGTCAATGAACAAGCTAGCCCTTCCTATGCTGGAAATCCAAGTGTGTGCAAGTGTATAAATTTTCCTCCTTAAGCTACTGCAAGAACTAAATTTAGTCAAGTTAAGCTACATAAAGATTCTAACTTCAAAAGCAACATGGATAGAGCCTTGCTGCCAGGTAGGCATCCATAGCCCCAATGAGGTTATCACTATGATTCTCCCGAACATAGCTCTACTGCTAGCTAGGTGTCCATAGCCCCAATAGAGATATTCTAATCCTCCTGAAAAGTTGAATTCACTTTCTTTTGACATTCAATATTTTCTTTTCTTTTCTTTCTTAGTTTTTTTTTATATTTCTTTTTTTGCTTCTTTTTCATTTCAACCCATAAGAAATGAAGCTCACACTCAGGGTTGAGAATCACAGTGGCACTGAAGTAGAATATAAGATTTTTCACTTGACAAAACCTCACAAGGAACCAAACAACAACCTCAAGATTCTTAAGATATATGTAAGAAATATAAGATTTGAGCACATTCGGGAGCTAACTCAATCCAATGAATTCTCCACTTTAAATATTTAGCACATGTGACACCGAATAAAGGACTTCCACCAACATATCTTGGAAGAATGATTAAAGCTTGTAAAATAAATACTTAGAACAGTCCTAGATAATGAATAATTATTGTGCAAGAAAGACACTTCCCCAACCAGAAAACAAAGAAACCCAAGCTGGAGAAGCAAAGTAATCATCTAAACCGAAACCCAAAGAAAACCTAAACTAACCAAAAGTAAAGCAAAGAAATCTAAACTAAAGCCATATATCTTAAAGAAAACAAAAAGCAAACTAAAGAAAAAGAACAACAGGGCAAGCTGCATTTATTCAAATCAAATTATATACAAGAAGACTCAAAACGAATCATGATTAGAAAGGGAAAACTGAGTCCCATCCCATATGGTTGATCAATGCATGGAAAATCATTAAGGTGATAGTAACAGTCCTCAAGAATGCAAGTTTATTCTTATACTCAACAAAATAAGACTCAATAATGCAACATTCAAACTCAACCTCATCAACAAGAATAATCAGCAACTGAAGCAACTCATTAAAACCATGATAAATCCATATGCAAGTTGTCTTCCCTAAACCTCCATAATCAAAATGATAAGCTTCAAAAAATTTAGCAAGGCAAGAAATAACCTAGTGTGACCCTCGTTCAAGCACCATGTGGTGCTTGTTGGCTTCCAATTATGAAGAGTTGATATGCATTTCATTAGGAGGTATCCATTGATGGTGCAATATCCCTCTCCCATTCAGAACATGCAAAATAGTAGTAGATTGATCAATAAGAAATTCAGGATAAACATCAGATTGAATAAATTCATAATTAACATCATAGAAATTTTCACCTATTTGCATTTCGTCATGAGAGATCAATGATGAGAATGCAAGGCCATCATCATGTACAACATCTTCCTCAACAGGATGGGCATCACAGACTGATCCTCAAGCACATTTTCACCTACAACTATGTGATTAAACACATCAATTATGACTGTAATATTACTGTTTTCAACATTATTCAAGTTTTCCTGCACATCAGTATGAACCGCATTAGATTCCTCATCCTTAATACATAAAATTTGTGAATTTTCATTGTCAAGTTCATCAATAGATAGAGAAAAAATAGAATTTGATAAATGAGAGGACTCCTTGAATTTATCTTCTATTGGTTCAGATTCTTGATCATAGCTATCCAAGACGTTGACTCCTCCATTTATTCCTTCTTTTCCTTCTTTAAGGAGTTCATTGACAACTTGTTGATATTCTTCTATTGGAGACTTATTTGATGTATCCTTATGTGCATCTTCTGAATGTTGTGAAAACTATACTTGTTCTTCCACCTCCTTTATGGTTGTCTGGCACTATAAACAAGTGAATTCCGAATGTTCTTCCTCATGTATCTTTCACCAAGTTGGTAACAACTCCTCTAGGAAGACTCTGTAACTTAGGCTTGACCACTCTTTCAAAAGTCTTGCCAGAAACTCATTTTATCTAGTCTGTATTGGATCTTCATCACGGATAGAGGAAATCTAACTTAGCTCTTCTTCCTGTTGTGGTTCACCCTCAACTGCATTTTCCATTTCAAACACTTGGTTAGCTTGTGTAGGACCAACATCCTTTTTGTTTGTAGGTTGTTCTTCACTTGAATGTTTATCAACTACCTCCATTGCCTCAGATATTTCAGACTCTTCCTTTTGGCATGTTGCTTGGTTTGTGGATGGATCAACACCTACTACACATTCTCCAGATCTAGAATTTGTCTTCTCTATAGTACATTAATTGAATGATTGTCCTTTCCATTCTAGATATCTCCCAACTTTAATGATAATGTCCACACATGAATGGCAAGTGAATTCTGAATGAGATGCATTATGAACTCTACACCATTTAGATGAGATGAAATCTTGCAAACACTTACCACCACCAAGATAATCTTTAACTAACTTTGTGAATGTCTCAATTGCAACATCAACAAACTCTAGATTTGTGGAGGCTAGTGGTTTAGGCAAGTTCCGCATGAAAATATCCCTTTGCAAAACCATCTCAATTTTACCCAAAAAGGTTGAGGATTCAAACTCATTATGCCTAGGGGTGTTGTGGATTATGCACTAGTCTGGTAACACATAGTGATGCAAACCCTTACTGCTCCAGAGATCCAATCTCTTATTCAGAGACTCACAAAGTTGAGGAAAATCAATTTGATGACTGTTTCCATCATGGAAAACATAAGACTGCTTTTCTATCTTGACTCAAAATTTATACTTTCAGATTTAGAGATCTATCATATCTCAGTTTTTCAACATGAATGCTCATTCACTTCCAGAAATGTCACTTACATTCAAGCCCTCCTAGCGCCAATCTATTGATGGTATTTTCTGCACAACAACAACTCAGACAGAATACAAGTACTCTATCTCTCTTGAAAGGTAAATCTCTATCAGCCAACCTCAAGAGATAACCCCAATGTCACGTCTTCACAAATGCAATTAAACAACTCGGAGATAATGTGAAGATGTTGGTAATCACAAGGGGCCTTACAAATGAACAATGTTGGAAGTATACTTTATCAGATGTAGCAATATGGTGGTGCTTTCAATCCTAAAACTAACCCAGATCCAAAGGAAGATCAAAAGAGATAAGGGTTTAGAGAAATATTTCCTATTCTAGCTCCTAAGATCAGTCACAACAATGATTAAAGATGCAAATGGACAAATCCCCAATAAAACCAATCTCTACTTGACCAAGGACAAGCCCACAACTACATAAAAATGGTGCAATCTTCTGAGGAAATAGAAAGATTTTCAGACTATGAACTTTCATCCACATACCCAGTAAATGGAGCAATGTAAACAAGCATTCACAGTTGAACTTAGCACAAAATGAAGCCCAAACTAACTTTACACATCAATCTACAATCAACTAATTGCTAAAATTATGGACTGGAGATCGATCTACATGATTCACATTTCACCACTATTATGAAAGAACTGAAAAACTAACATCTAACATTGAGAATACATAACAAGAAACCATAAAACTTTTGAATTTGAATACAAAGTTCACCAAACAATAACCCAATTGCATTAACTTCTCTAGCATTACATAACAATTTCCACTTCTCTCCCCTCCTATAGCTATTGACTTGCAAAATCTAACTCCTAACTTAGCCAATTTTGGCTTTCTAACCACGTGAACTCAGAATTCTAACTCCTTACAAATGAGAAGGCGAAGGAATTTATAGATTTTACTTTTTAGGATGAAAGGCTAGGATTAAATCAATCCAAGGGCTAAGATCAATCCTCCAGAAGCATCAAGAAGTTACATTAGGGTTTTACAAATGTGGTACATCATCATCCAATTACATTCAAGCAGTTACATTATGGAGCAATGAGTAAACAATATTCTTCCATCTTGACATTAATGAGAATCCTGATTGGAGCAAATAAATAGCTTCACATGTCTTCTTTTGTTTGAAAATATATCCTCCAGTTGTAGACAGATTGTGGCACATATTCTTATGTAGGTGCATTTAAAAATAGTTTGAAACTCCACCCCTTGATATTTAATCCTAAAAAGAAAATATCATCATTAGTAGCCCACATTTTAAAAAAATACCATCCATAAAATATCCAAATAAAATTTTGAAAATTTTGGCCCTTTTAAGAAAACTTTCCATTTTTGGACTTTTTATTTTCGATTTTTTTGCCATTTCAAGATTTTTAAATTTTAGAACATTTAAAATTTCAAGAAAAAATTCCATTTTGGAAATTTTGAAAAAAAATCCATTTTTGGAAAAAAAAATTCTATTTTTGGAAAAAAAATCCATTTTTGAAAAATTTCGAGATTTATGACGGACCTTGGATTTTCTGAAAATGAAACTTCATGAATATTGATCTGGCATGGATTTTGGAAAATCCAAGCTACCTCGCATTTTACATGAGGATTAAACCATGGGAAATCCGAGCTACCTTTGATTTTCTGAAATCCAAGATAGGTTAAAATCCCCTAAACCCCATAACTTTTTTTCTAGAAATTTTTTTCAAAAAATTCAAAAAGCAACCCCACCTAATTTTTCATCCTCTATCCATGGGTACAAAAATTATTTACATATAACATTGAAAATTCTCTTCAAAATCCCCATTTTCAAAATCCAAGGTAGGTGGAATTCTCCCAGAGCCTCAAGATGCTTCAAAATACTGCCTTTATCAAATCAAATTCAGACTTAATCTCAAAATAATCTCCCAAGAAGAGAAAAATCGAAAATTGACAAAGCCAAGATGCGGAGATGCAAAAGAAAAAAGAGGGTCCTCACCTCTAGTGGGGCGTGTGTTCAAAAATTGCACAACAACAACCATCCCATAATAGTGCTTTACACCTCGATGTCTATATTCATAAAAATAAGGTCAAAAGAGTCTAAGTAGATGGAGGTGCTGATCTGAATATTTATACCCTTAAGTTGATCAAAGACCTGGGCTACTCAAAAGATACCATTGAGAAGACAAAGAGTACCACTATCAGGGCATACGACGACCAAGAGTGGGTATCACAGGGTATCATTGCATTACCCACTCAAGTGGGACCTATCATTGCATAAACTACTTGCCAGGTGTTAGACCTTGATCATTAATCATGTTGGGCCAGCCATGGATTCATGCCTTAAAAGTTGTTGCTTCAACCTATCATCAATGTGTCAAGTTTCCTTTCGAAGGTAGAGAAGTTACCATCTATGGAGATCTTGAGGCTAGGTTCTATAAGATCCCCCAAGCGCCTAAAAATGATGAAGGGCCTACATCCATACCTACCTCATTTGTTGATCCATCATCTCTTGCATCTACCTCAACAACAAATACACCCATTGTGCAGAATATCCCTGACATCAAAGCAGTAATCCAAGATGATGGTTCTAGGAATTATAAGCTCCTAAAGGATACCTTTGTCTTAGGAGAATTACCTCTTTCTCCTAAAGCTCATGGGAAGCCTACATCTAGCACCAAAGAGATCAAAACAATCAAGATGGTAGAAACTACCTTCACCAAATGGGGGGATCTGAATCAAGAAGATGTCAACAAGGAGGATATCTCTAAACTCCTCTATCAGGATGAATGACCTATCCCTGTTCTTCCTATGGAAGATACTAATAAAGGCTTGTAACTCATGAAGGGAATGGGTTATAACAAGAATGAGAAACTAGGACAAAATGGCAATGGCTTGCCAGAACCTATCGTTCCTGAGAAATGATTAAGGAATCTTGGTTTAGGTTGTACTACTAGCAAGGTTACCCTTCTTGGCAAAGGTACTTCCATTAAATTGGTCGAGGCTTCCTCTTGGTTACCTACTTCACATGACACAACCTTAGATGACTTCCCCCTTGATATGGGTGACCTATTTGACAATAACTCCCTATTCATGATATCCATTACATCCTT
This sequence comes from Sequoiadendron giganteum, assembly GCA_007115665.2. Taxonomy (NCBI): domain Eukaryota; kingdom Viridiplantae; phylum Streptophyta; class Pinopsida; order Cupressales; family Cupressaceae; genus Sequoiadendron; species Sequoiadendron giganteum. The sequence continues at coordinate 448,891,064 of CM021108.1, read as the reverse complement.
TGATCAAATCAATCAACTCACTAAACTATGCCCAGTATACCTGCAACTTATTGACATGGACCAACAAGGACCACCAATTCTTGATTTATTTGAAAATAATGAAGTGATCTCAAAATTCATGGGACTCCGTGACAACTTATCCTGGGTAGATCACAAAGTAGGTTTTGACATAGATCTGGACATAGGGGCATGATATGGAGGGATGATTGAATCCTTCAGTTGCAAAATTGATGAAGTACAACTAACATGCAAATCCTTGAGCGAAAACCACACTATGGCACTTTTTGATCCTAAATTAGTAAAAAGAAAGGATGCACCTGAGGGTGAAAACCTCTCTAAGGCACCCAAGGATGAGGGATTCAATCTTCCCCTTAGTTCAATGTATCCTGAAAAGTCAACAGTGCTAGCAGAAAAGGCTACACCGATCAATCTAGGAAAAGAGAAGCACCCTAGATAACTTTCTAAACCGAATCCTTGTTGGATGAACAAAAAAACCTAGCAAAATTCCTAAAAGAACGAAGATATAACTTTGCATGGTTGTACATAGATATTCCTAGCCTTGATCCTGAAGTAGTTGGGCATCATTTAGCAGTATATCCTAAAGCCAAGCCAGTCAAGCAGAAGTTAAGAAAGATGCACCTTTAGATAGAACTCTTGGTGAAACTAGAGTTGCAAAAACTTCTGGATGTCGAATTCATTCGACCAATAGATTATCCTGAGTGGGATTCAAACTTGGTACAATATCAAAACCCACTGGGGGCATCAGAATCTAAACCAATTTTAGAGACTTAAACAAGGCATGCCCGAAGGATGATTTTCCTCTTCCCAACATTGACCTCATTGTAGACTTAACAACTAGGCATGAAATGCTATCACTCATGGATGGTTTTTCAAGCTACAATCAAATCATAATCGTCAAGGAGGATCAACATAAATTTTAAAACTATATTCACTTATCCATGGGGAACATATTGCTGGAACATGATGCCATTCAGGTTGAAGAATGTAAGTACAACCTATCAAATAGCAAAGAACCTCATCTTCCATGACATGATCCATAAAATAGTTGAAGATTATGTGGACAATATTTTGGAAAAATCAAAGAAAAGAAGTGAGCACATCCCAGTCTTAGGACCCATCTTTAATAGGCTTGAAGAATACAAGGTACGACTGAATCCAAAAAAGTGTGTCTTTGGGGTTACATCAGGGAACTTCTTGGCTTCATTGTCTCACAAAGAGGGATATAAATTTATCTAGCAAAGGTAAAATCCATCCTCGATATGGAACCAACACAAACCCTAAAATAGATGAGAGGATTACAAGGAAGTTTGCAGTCCATCAAAAGGTTCATAGCGTAGCTATCAAATAAGATCCATCCCTTTTCACTTCTCCTTCATAAAGGGATAACTTACAAATGGGATGACAAGTGTGATAAAGCTTTCCAATAGATCAAAGATTATCTACTAACACCTCTAGTTGTTATGCCATCAATACCAAACAAGCCATTGATCTTATAAATCCTAGTGACATCAACAACACTAGGAGGTCTTTTGGCACAACATGATGAGAATGGAAAGGAAAGAGCTATCTACTACATCAACAGAACCTTGGTAGGCTATGAAATGAACTATTCACCTATAGAGAAAGCATGCTTAGCAGTAGTTTTTGCTTCAAAAAAGTTTAGACATTACATGTTGTCACATCAAATCAAGCTCATTGCAAAGATAGTCCCATTAAAATACCTATTAGCTAAGGAAACTCTCATAGGGCAAATGACCAAAAGGGTGATGATATTAACTGAATTTGGCATAGATTATGTGGAGTACAAGGAAATCAAAGGACAAGTGATCACAAACCAACTAGCAGAAGCACCCATCTGTGCAGAAAATCCTTTGGTATCTAAGTTTCTTGATGAATTTAATTCCTTATCAACCTCATAGGTCAATGGAAAATGTACTTTGATGATTCATTCACCCAACATGGATCTGGAGTAGGTATTCTTTTCATCACCCCTCAAGGTGATTGCATTCCAAAGTCATACAGGCTATCATATCCATTCACTAACAATATTGCTAAGTACACAACCCTAATCATAGGCTTAAGGATAGAAGTTCAGTGGCATATTCAAGAAATGAAAGTCTATGGAGACTCACAACCAGTCATTAACCAAGTCAATGACAACTATCAAACTAAAGATGACAAGCTCACCCCTTACAAGAATATGGTAGAGAATCTCAAAGATCTCTTTATAGACATAACCTTTGAGCAGATCCCTCACATGAACAACAGAGCAACAAACACCATGGAAACCATTGGATCACTATTAGACATGCCGAACAATATCCTCCAATGTGAATTCTTGGTAGAAAAGATTCTCATGCCATCTTTTGAAATCCATGAATCTAAATTCATGTGTATCATTATTGATCCTGGATCTTCTTGGTATCATGACATATTTACCTACCTAAGCAAAGGAACCCTCCCATCTGATATCACCTTGAACTTTAAAAAGACCTTTGTCAAAAAGGCATCTCAATTCGTGATCCTAGGTGATGCCCTTTACCTTTAAAGCATCAAAGGAATGTTACTACGATTTCTTAACCAAGAGGAAGCCTTAACCACTTTAATAGAAGTACACAATGGCATATGTGGCTCACATTCTAGTGGTATGACATTAGCTAAGAAACTATTGAGGATTGGGTACTATTGGCCAACCATGGAGAAGGAAGCTCATTGGTATGAACAAAAGTGTGCCCAATGTCAACAACATGGAGACCTAATTCATGCACTAGCTTAGGAATTACAACCTATAACCACACCTTGGCCTTTTATGCAATGGGGACTTGACCTTATAGGAAAAATCACCCCAACCTCATCTAATGGCCACAAGTTTATCATAACTACCATTGACACTTCACTAAGTGGGTAGAAGCCATCCCTATGACCTACATAATAGGGAAGTAGATTGCTAAGTTTATCCTAAATTACCTCATCTGCCGTTATGGTGTCCCACAAACCCTCATCTCAAACAATGGGACACCCTTTAAGAATTAGGATTTGAAAGAGTTGTGCCAAAAATTCAACATCCAACATCGATTCTCTGCCCCATATTATCCCCAAGGAAATGACCAAGAAGAGGCTACAAACAAAACCATCTTAAAAATATTGAAGAAGAAAGTCAATGAAGTTGGTCGTGACTGGAATCTATAGCTAAATCCCACTCTCTGGGCCTATCGAACTAGTATCCACACACCAATAGGTGCAACCCTTTTCTCCTTGGCCTATGGATTAGAAGTTATCTTTCCCATTAAGGTTGAGCTCCCATCACTACGAGTGTGATTATAGAACCTGATCGCCGATGAAGAATATAAAATATCTCGGCTGCATGAGCTAGAGTTCCTAGATGAGTGTCGTCTTGACGCCCTTAATCACTTGGAAGTATATCAAAACCGATTGAAATAAAGCTATAAAAAGAGAATCAAATTTTAGTCCTTCCAGGTAGTAGATCTTGTCCTAAAGCAGAATAAGAAGAATCTACCAGATCAAGACAGTAAAGCAAAATTTGAGCCTAACTAGTTAGGTCCCTTCGTCATCACCACAAGCTATGGATTAGGAGCATATCAGTTATCAACACCTGAGGTTAACCCTTACAGGAGCCAACTAACAACTTGCATCTCAAAAACATTTATGCCTAGTCTTGAAGGGTATAAAACTATAAAATACAAAAAAATAAAATAAAAATGGTCAAAATCCAAAAAAATAAAATAAAAATGGTCAAAATCCAAAAAAATAAGAAAACGGATTGAAAAAAGTAAAGAAAAAAATTGTCCTCTAGTGAAAACCATCTCAGTGGCACTTTTGGAAAGTACCTTGGTGAAAACCCAACAAATAGGCGCTTCACGTAAATAAAGCATCTCCATCTATTCTTTGGATCTTTGACCCCATCATTCTTTGCGCTACCATTTATCCATCACCCATCTGCATCCTTATCATGGCTTGATGATCGAAAGTATCATATCTCTCTAGTACTACTTGGCATATTTTAAAGGTTAGTTTGTTCGGCCTATATCAAAGTAGTCTAATCTGTCACGTTGGGGGAAATTTGGGTCCTTGTATATCTTGAGGTTGTTAGAAATCTCATAGAAACACCAATTTTTTTTGTAAAATATTATCAAGAAATCCAAAAAAATTTAAAATCTTGTACACCTAAAAATCCAAAAACATTTGGGAAAGGCAAAAAGTCCAAAACATTTAGAAAACATCAAAAATCCAAAAAAGTGATACCCTGGTCGAACTACATCATCTCTGAGGTTGAACATAGGCAATGCCATCATTGATGTACCCCCGAGACACCCTAGGTTAGTCCTTTAGGAGCCCCTCATAATAAACTGACTTTCCATCATTTTTTCATATCTTCATCTTGTAAGTGGGTCGAGTCTATCAAACTACGTGGTCTCTACGTATATAACGTAGGCAAGGCTTATCTTTGATCAGCCCCCAAGACCCCTAGGATAGGTCTTCTAGGTTAGGTTCTTGGTTGAAACTCCTCAAAAATCCCAAAACACCCAAATATCAGAAAAGCCTTAAACATCCAAATATTCAAAAAACTCCCAAAACATTCAAATAAATGAAAATCCTTAAAAATCCAAATATTCAAAAATCTCTAAACATTGAAATAGTGGAAAACCCCATAAAAGATTTGAAAATTGAAAACACCAAAATCATTGGAAAACCCTAAAAGAATCCTGAATAATTTGAAATCCCTAAACATTTGTATAAAGTTTCAAAATAACAAAAAAAGCCTCAATTTTTTTTCAAAATACCAAAAACATTGAAATATTCCAAAAAATTCAAAACCACCCATCCCATCTCACTTTCACCCGTAATCAACTTTCACCCATAATAAATTGATCATCCCCTTCACCCTTTGGTAAGCCAAGTAGAAAGCAAGTGTAGCAAGTCGTAAAGTGAGAACCTAAATGTCAAAGTCTAAAGTCTAGATCGTAGGTAAATACGTCAGTGAATTTTGTATCAACAACCCATCTTAGCATCATTGTCCTAACAAAAAACACCCTCTGATCAACATGTCCTAGGATGTATCCTTCGTACAAATGGCATCACTATCAGTTATCGCTTTAGCTGAATGAAACAAGGAAAGAGATATAGATGACACTAATTGTTTATATTTGATCTTTTCTTATGATTTATCTTAATGACCCATTCCCAGGACCTCTCGATGATGTCTATCAAAATGATTTAGAGAGAAAGGAACAAGGCATCGATCATTATCTTTTTTTTGTTGTTCTTGTGGATATTATTGTAATATAATCTTGGCACATACTTGCTTAGTTGTGTGTAGGAAGGTTGTTTAGGGTATGTTGTTGACTATTGTGTATGCTTTGGTCCAATGTATTCTAAGCTTCTAGCTTACATTCCAACAAGGTTTTCGTATGTCAAGGTGTGAAAAATAACTATCCTATCTATTTGTTAAAGTCAAAGTCCATTACACTAGATACAATGACATCCTGGTTATTAATACCTTGATGCATCGTGTCTATGTGTTATATCAAACAATAAGGAATGACGAAAAAATCCCAATCCCAAAGTGTGAGCAACTCATCCTCTTGCATTCATCCTGCATCTTGCATTGTATTGTCACCATATATAATAGTCTTGATGGATCATGGAATTGTTGGATCTTCTAAAGCAATCATTAGAATCAACGGTTATTCATTCCTTATTCTTCTATCCTCTCTTCGCACTAACCTGGTATCATGACAGTCAACAAAAAAATCACCAATGCATCCATCCCGCATTCAAAAATCATCAACATACATATATCTCATAATCATAACGTCATCAATGCATCCATCTCATTGCATATCACATCATAAATTCTACATAATCATTAAATTTATGAAGAATACTATAGATTTGTTGTTCTAAGCATCTTAATTTTTTGCATATCACAAAAAATTACATATCATAACATTGCATACATCCATATCATAATCATCACATCTCACATAAGCATAAATTAAGTGCATCCATACATAATAAAATATAAGCATCTGATCCATATAATCATAACATGAAATAAAGTGCACACATCACATCATAAATCATCCATATCTGTATCATATGTATATCAAAAAATGTGTCAGTACAAAATCTAGATTAGTGTATGAACATTGATCAAAAAATACAATATCCATGGGGCTATCAAAAAAGAGCCCATGAATGTATATCTATAATAAAGAATGGGGTAGGATAAAAAAAGTGTCTATACAAGAAAAAGCTAGCCCTGGTGGCTACTACCATCTCCAGTTTGTCTCTCAGGCTGATCCTCTACTCATGGCCATGCGTCGCTATGCTGTGAAAAATTCAACTGTCTCAATGTCGTTGGTACATCCCGATGGTAATGCATCTTGTAATATGCAACCTCTGAAATAGCTCTCTATATAACTGTGCTGAAATAGTCCTGCCATGTGTAGCCATTGTCATGGCCTCAATCTACTAGCGTCAGGCGACCTCCTGGTCCCTCTCCACCATCACAACATGTACTCTCTATAGTTCCTGATCTCTCTTGGCTGTGACTGCAATCACCTGATGGTGGGCCTGATCCCGCTCACCAATCAATGTTTGCACCTAGTGAATCTGTGCATCTTAGGCATCTGGTGGTGGTGGCCCTGCCTGCGGCTATACTTGTTGCTACACCTATGGTTGTACCTGAGGTTGATTTCCAATTGGGGGTGCCCTCAGAACCTGTCCATCAGGCCGCACTGGCCTCCCTATCCCCTACCTCTAGCTCCCCTGCCTCTTGACCTCCCTCTGGGAGGTGCACCTTCCAGATCTATCAATCACTATGGGGGACAAACCATGCATCATATGCAGGCGTGGTCTAAGCTACTAGCTAACCTTGATCATATTCCCAAGGCTAGGTTTCCAACTATCTAAAGCTCTCAACGGCCTCTAGGGCTGGAATGGTCGACCCCCATATCGAAACCTCCCTAGTTGATCTCACAAAAATAGCTCTGTATGCATCATATGTACATCACCAAATTGGCATGATACCCTGTTTGGAAGACATCTCTCAATGATATGATGCTCTCGACCCTACATATATTGGGTCTATCTGGAAAAATATAACTCTTGTATATCATCATACCATGGTGGTATCTGAAGCCATGGGCGTCAGTGAAAAACTATCATGTCATCTATAATCTGTCTCTAGTATGGGAGCCTAATCTATCTTGTGTGCCTCAGATTAATGGCACCCCTATATCACCAGATCATTGGATCATCTGGCTCAACATCGACCATCTAAACAATTGACCAAAGCACGACAATGTGACCACATGCCCAAATATGCAGTGGAGTGACCTGTGCACCAATGGCCCTGCTATCACAATAGAGAAAGTTATGCAAATCATGGTACAGGGATGCTAACATCACGGGCCCCCATGCAAAAAGTGTCTTTCGATGTAGCATCCAATTCCACACTAAGCCCCATCCTAGGATGAACCCTTTGCTACGTTTGTTGGGAGCACCCAAACCTGAAATAATGGTTGTAATGATCAATCTAAATGTGGGCACATGACCCCTATAGGACTCGAGGTCAATCTAGGAGGTTTCCAACACAGTATCCTCCACCTCCATCACCTTGTGGCATGCATCAAGTCTGACATTGACATCATAGATCACATAATCGCCATGGATCAGTAAGCATAGAATCCGCCACACATCCTCCAAAGTAACTGTCACCTCCCCTGTCGGTAGGTGGAAGGATGAGGCCTCACTCTACCATCTATCGCATAGAGTTGTCATCATTGCTAGGTGTGTCTTGATCACAGGGGAATATGCAATGTACTATAAACCAATCTACCTCAGGTGCTCCTGGCCCAACTCTGATAGATCATCTAATCTCTCTAGTACAACAAGCTTGTTCTCCCTCGACATCAATGGTGGGATAATCTCCTACATCCATGAAGTACACAACGTCAGGAAAGCATCAAAATTTGAACTTATTTGAAATTTTTGGCTTGGCAATCACAAAAGCGTCGCTATTTACAATAGCATCGCTATATTCAAATTTCAAATAGCGATGCCTAATGCATTTAAAATTTCAAATTGGAACATGCGTCGCCACTGGCATCGCGATTTAACTTCTGGCCTACCCTAACCCTAATTTCTAAATCGACAAGTGTGTCACCAAATAAGAATGTGTCGCCATTTGACAAATGGAAACCCTAATTTTAAATCAAGAAAAGAATCACTATATACATGTGCGTCGCTATAATTGATTTGGACGTTGACGATTTAGGTTTGGGCATCGCTATATAGTGACACCGCCAGAATCTAAATTTTAAAGTGTAATAAATGCATCAGAAATTCAAATTTCAAATCAAGTTTTGAATCACATACTGGTGGTCTTGTGCCTAGAAGCCGCTGGAACTCTCGAACTCGATCAAAGATGTGCCTGGGAAGCTTGTGGTGTGCCATTTTGTCAGAGGGTCAAAACTCAAAATCACAAGAATCTCTCAAGTGTGAATGCACAAATGAATTGAAAATGACCCTTCTTGGCTTATTTAAGCTAGAAAATTAGGGTTTTCTCCCTAATTTCTCATCTAAACTTGGGTTTATCATCACCTTCACCAATTTTTCCAAAATAGACCTAATTTTGCATTCTTTTTTATGTTTTTGGCATAATTCTTGCATCCCAAAACCTATCCGGACCCCTTGGGGAAGCTTTTCACCTTTATCGAGAAATCAACCCAAAATTCAAAATTTATGCTCGATTTCTCGAGGGGGTAGGGAGTCAACTTTATCCTTCCATCGGGGCATCTAAAAAATCACTTTTTTATTTTTATTTTTTGATTTAAGCAACAGTTTTTCATCCAAGGAGTGTTATTCTTTGAACCAAGCAGTAGGTACCTCGCTTCAAAGAGGGGAAAAATGTAGACACTTAAAACTATCCTAATCGATATCATACATTTAAATCAGATTTACTAACATCATTTCCTCTAAAACTCATCCTCTTTTCACTTAATTGATTTAATTATTCTAGCTAATTAATTAATTGCATCATTTTCATCCATTAACTAATTAAATTTAATTAGGTTAATTCATATCTTTTCCAACTAGCACTTCATCTAATTAAATTAAATAAATCAATATATTTAATTTAATTTCCTAAGTTTTCTAATTTAATTAAATAACCCTAAGTTATTTAAATAAATATCATCTCACCTTTTTCCCATTCATTAAATCATTTAATTTAATGAAAATCACTTTATTCTCCCAAAATACCCTAATTGTGTAATTAAATCTTGATTAATTAGCAATTAAACTAACTTTCCTCTAACCAAAGGGAATATTCTCGTGGAATATTCCTTATCCCTTTTTTGCACAATTAAAACTTTATTTTAATATGTAAAATTCCTTTTTCCTCACCCATAGAAATATTCTTATTCCTTCATCATTTAAAAAAGGGATATTTACTTGACTTCAAATCCAAGTTACCTTGTAACTTGAGTTACAAGTTATCTTTTAACCTTTTGAACAAGTTACCTTTGACCTGTGTGTGTAGGTCAAAAGTGTGTTTGTTTGAGGCAAATGCAAACCCTTGATCATTTCCTTGATCCATGTGATCTTGCATTCTTATCCGTTGATGAGAATCCTTGATCCATGTCTCCTCTTTTCCTCCATCCTCAACCCTTCATCTATCATTTGCTCTCCTATAAATATATAACTATTTGGAGACAAATGGATCCATCTTTTTTAGAGAAAACTCATGCTATTGAAATCTCATCCATCTTTCAATTGCACACTTATGTTGTTGAATTAACTTGTGTCCACACTCATATTTTACTCACTTTTAGCTTATTATTAATTCCTTTTTTTGCATAATAGATTAGAACATTCATTAATGGCTTCCATGCATCCATCATAGTTCATATATGAATTAGGGTTTTCATCTTTTAGCATAATCTTATCTTAGATTAATTTTAGCAATAGCATAATTAGATCATTTGTAGCATAATATCATGTTTAATTAGCTTGCATCATGTCTATTTTAGCATAAATCATGTTTTAATCCATTTTATCACAATGGTTTCATCGATTCTCTTTCATAGAATCAACTGAAATAGGCTCACTAATCACATGATTGGGAAAGGGTCATCGTTTCACATTAAAATGACACCAATTCCAAAACAAGATAAGTTTCAGATTGGCTAGATTAGGAATTTAACTGTTTTGTGTAGTTTTTAGCTTTCATTTTTAATTAAATGCTTAGTTTAGATTTCAATTTTGAATGATCTTGTTTGTAGATGTCAGTATGTTTGGTTCCATTATGCTTTGATTCATCATGAGTCAAGCATAATTGGTCCACCTTGACAATCCTCATCTCACACAACCCCTCCATTATCATGCAAACACTATTCTCTGTTGATGCACCTATTGTCATGGAAGAGAAGAAATGTAATGAGGAATTTTATAAAAATAAGAGAAAGAGATAACATGGATAATGAGTTGCCTAACAAGATGTGGACACATGTTTGGGATGTACATTGTCCACATTCTGATTACACTATGTTTTGCAATGTTTTTAAGTTCTTGGTGCTACAACAATTGGGTTTTAAGCCCATGAATAAAATTTCACAAGGTGTTAAGGAAATTTTGAGGCCCATGCAATATGAGCAAGACACCAAGCATAAATTTAATTGGGGAGATTGGTATTTTCATACCAATTACATAAAAACCATGATTTATGCAGTCCTAATGACACCTCACAAGTTGCCCATATATATGTTAGATAGATAGGCATTCATGGAAATAATATGGCAACTAGATGTGATGGACAAATAACACTTCAAAAAATCAAGAAAGGCATCCTTTATGAACCCTGATTGTGGATTTTCCTATTTCACCTAGACCTCAAAGGAGGTTATTGAGAGGTTTGGCTCTCTTTTAAATTATTACAAGTTGAAACAAGAAGTCATAATTTTTTGTGACCTTGAGGGGGTGATTTCTATTGAAAGAAAATCAAGAGGGTTATTAGGGAAATACCACATGAGTTCCTCTTCGAGGAGGATGTGATTATAAATTTATCCTCTAATAGAGAAGTTATAACAAGGAAAAATGCATGGAGAAGGAAATGTGAAACTGAAGAAAATATGTTGAAGGAAAACCCTTTCTATGTTAGCCCTTATTCTAAAACATAAGATAATTTTTTAAAAGCAAAGCTAATGCTTGGCGATTTTAATGATAAGAGTTTCTTTGAGAAGGTTAAGAAAGTTGAGATAGAGGCCAAGGTGCCCAAACAAAACCATGATGCATAGGTAAGGAGCCATCTGGCTCAATCCTCTGCTCTAAGCATCCATGTGCCAACAAAAGAGATGGGTGGACAACCTGTGGTCCCTCCATTAGTGGCTTATTCAACAAGTGAGAATATTGGTGAGGCCCAGGTTCTAGAAGTGTTGGGAGAGCACATACCCATGGAGCAAGAAGTTGATCAGGAATTTCTTGAGGACAAGGATGATGCCTTAAATATAGTGGTTCCTCCTAGTAGAGTTGTGAAGTGGGAATATAATGAGGCCAAGGATGATGATGTTAGAATAAAGGCATGTGATGATTCTATTGTCAAGACCATAAAATTAAGAGATTTTTTCATCCATATAAAAGGATTTGATATTAAAAGGAGAATATAAGAAGAAAAGGATAAAGTGGATCCTTCCTTACAGGAGGAAGTTGAGAAGGAGGAGGAGGATAAGATAGTGTAGGAAATTGCTTCTATGTCACTGGAAGATGTAAGGACATTGGTGAAGGTAAGTGGAATCCTATTATTTCCTGGATGGAAAATATCATTTTCTATTGCACTTGATGCAATTAGGAAGGATCCAGATGCCTCTATTTTTGAAGAAGTCTTTGACAATAAAGTTTTTGATTTAGGTTTTAGCCCTAAGCTACACACATGTGCTATTTGGTCTATGACACTAAACATAGGGAAGCCTAAGGTCATAAAGTCTATAGAAAATGAGATTGGAGCAATAGTTGTTAAAAGGGCTACATAAATGACTACCACTGCAATTGCACAATTGACAAATCATGTTGCAATGTTAACTATGGATACTGCTCAAATTACAAAGGATAACTATAATAAGTTGTTGGATAGATACAACAAATTAATGGATGAACATAATAAAGTGCTTGCCACAACACAAATGGGTTTTCCATCTCCAAAAATTTCTACCTCAGATTTGTCAACTCAGGATAGAGAGTCCCTATCATTAAGGATTGAAATTTTGAACCAAGAATTGAAATTAAAAAAAGAGAATACAAAGAAAGCCAAATTGGAAACAGTTAAAGTGGAAAATGAAATTTTTGAGAATGTATTAAAGCACAAAGTGACCAAGTAGGTCAATAAAGTTGATGATGTGCGGGTTGCTTACAAGAACATCCATGAGGCTAATATAAAACATTTGCAGTTTCAGAGAGCTTTTCAAATCAAGTGGAGAAAGTGGAGCACTAGAGTAGGAACACTTAAGGAAATGATGCCTAAGATGCAGGAGGATCCTGAAACTCCTAATATTCCCAAAATATTGCAATCCATTGATATAATAAATTAAATTACAACTTTTTATGGGAAGTTAGGGATATGGAGGAGCATGGAATACCCAAAATACTGATGGGAGAGGTCGTTGATGTCACAACTCGCATCATTTAATTATTTATTTATCAAACCACGTGTGTCTCAGAGCAATATACAATAAGGAGGACTCCAAAAATTAGGGGGTTTCACACTATAAATAGTGACTTTGACTCCGGTCAATCTCCCTCGGGAGCCTTCAAGAGCTCTCAAGAGCTCATCTTTTATGTCACAACTCGCATCATTTAATTCTTTATTTATCAAATTGGGTGTGTCTCAGAGCAATATACGATAAGGAGGAATCCAAAAATTGGGGGGTTTTGCACTATAAATAGTGACTTTGATTTTGTTCAATCTCCCTCGGGAGCCTTCAGGAGCTCGTTGGGAACAAAACGTAACAACTATTTCTAAGGATGATTCTAACTTATTGGCTAGCTAATTCTTATCTAAACCTATTCTAATCCTAATGATTCACTTTAGGCATCACCTTACTCAAGTGTAATTGGTTCATTAGGAGATCTATGAAGTAAATCAAGTTAACTCTAAATCTAGAATGCAAAATTTAAAGTTGCTAAACATAAATCTAATTGGGTTTGCAGATAATGAATTGTAATCTAGGAAACAATGAATCTATTTATGTTGCAAATAATTAAACATTTAAATCTAGAAAGCAATAAAACTAACCCCCAAGAACATATTCCAATTTAGATTTAGTTCAGTCCTTACATCAATCATTGTTACCAATTTCACTACAACTATTTGCATCTAAGAAGGAATATTTAATGAAATCTATAATAAGTAATGGAATTATGGTCTAACACCGTTCCATAATAAAAATGACTTAACTAATTTAAATTGCAATAATCTAATATGAGTAAATACAATTGTTGAACATTGATTAACAAGAATCAAAGTGCTAACATCTAACCAATTATCACAAAATAAAGTTAACTGAACTAAATAACAATGACACATGATCACCTCCTTTAGGATAGATTCAACTCAATCAACATTGAAGTTCCTGCATGAAATCCTCAAAGATATATTCCATTCATGATAGTAGATGTTTCGATTTGCATAGTCATCTCTTTATTAACACAACTAAAAGAGGCAAATTCAATGTAAAACATCACATCTAATATATCCTTCAATTTAGTCAAGTATAACATAAAACAAGCAAACATAAAACATATTATCTACCACCATAATAGTTATTTAATAATATAATGAAGTCTTTTAATTTTATAAAAGGATTAATGCAAACATCATTCTTGAGCACTCATCATCCTCCCCCTCTTGATATAAACCATGTCCTCATGGTTGAGGGTTTGGTAAATCTTTGTTCTTAGCAACCAACCAGGTAACTATGTCTTTCAGATCAACATCATGCTGCACATAATCTAAGAACATTCTTTGACGAGCATACCCATTCATCCTTTCAATTGCTGCCATCCACTCTCTCAGATTTTCCCCAATAAACTATGGTGGTGCATCAAATGTTGGAGCTGGCATGATGATAAGAGGAGGCCTGAACCTCATTCTTATCCAATTTTCCTGCTACTCTTCAATAATAACAATCAAAAATCTTATTCTAGTAAGGCTCCAAGTGATGTTCATGGGTGAAATAGGTTCCCTTCTTCTCGGCTGTGGTGGAATACTTTTGAATCTATCTTTGGCTGCACTTTGAGATCTCATTGGTAGATGATCTTGAATCCTTTTGAATACTTGGATACTCTCATTCAGATTTCTTCTGTAAATAGGCGCTACATTTTTTAACATGGCCAAGAATCTGAAGTGAGCTCTGAAAAGTCTAGACCACGTGGTCTCATTCCTCATTGGTAATCCAAGTTTCAATTGCGCTTCTTTATATTGAGTCTCCATGTGTTCCCACTCTACCTAATTTTGTAGAAATGAAACAAAAGATCTAATTTGAAGTTCCCCTATGAAAATATTGAGGAAGGACTATGGAAAGTTTCCAAGCAAAAATCCATGCTGAAAGTACTCACACATTTGATTTTGGATAGTGGGATGACTATTGAAGAAATCCTCAAGGAATTCCCTATCATCTTCATAATATGTTTTTCTCTTGAGTAACAACTAGTTTATCTTCCACTAAAGAAACCTTTCCCTCAGAAAGAGTGCATAAGACCCTAAAGGTTTCCTCATTTATAGCATTGCACAAGACAATTCCCACCATCTGTTGTAATCTTCCATACATTTCATCTTTTTCTCTTTCCAACTATAGATTTTGATTTCTCAATTGCGATTTTCATTTTTAAGCTTCACAACAGTTAATGAAAGATGTCTTCTTGGGGAAAATGATGTAGAAGCTTCATATGATTGCAAAATATTGGATTGTTGCCTTAGCTGATGTGATTGTTGCCTTAATAGGCGTTCCTTCTACTGCAAATCTTCCCTTAGTTTCGTTATTTCCTCTGTACTGAACCTAACTATTTCCTCTGCCCTAGTTAATGCCTGTGCATTAACTTGCTGCATTTTTTTTGCTATTTCACTTAGTTTTCCTTGAAGAGTGTGCTCTTTTTCAGTCATTTCCTTCTCTAGTTGCTCTATTTTACTAACATAATTTTGCAGCTCCTCCTCCTTTCTTCTCAATTTTTCTTTGAGGAATTCTATTCTCCTTTCTTCTTCCAATTCTGCCTATATCCTTGACATAGCCATAACCTTTGCTATTTAATTTTATTCCTCTAACTATTCCTCCTCCTCCTGCAATTGAGTGGATTTTTCTTGCTCAGTCATTGGTTCTTTCCCTTCTCTTCTTGCAACAACTAGGGATTGTGGGGGAGACTTTTGAACTTCTTCCTCCTTATATTATTTTGAGGCCTCTCTCTCCTCAGAATGAGAGTTAAATCTTTAAATAGAGTTAAAATAATCTATAATATGTGTTATCTCAGGAGACAAAAGTGGGGCTTTGGGAGGACTAGGATGTTGTTCAGGTAACTACAAAAGTGGTTGGTCTTCCTCACAAACTTCAAAATTTTCCTGTTGGCCTTTAGAAAATGGGGTTTTCTCACGAGTTGAAACAACATCATCAACTATGCTAGGGTTTTCTTCCATCATCTCTTGTTTCCTCTTTTTTGTAAGACTATGGGTTACCCTAACAAACTCTTGTGACTTCCTCTTTTTATTATCCTTATTCTTCTTTATACTAGAGGACTCTCCTTTCACCAATTTTTCTATGGGCCCCTTTGTGATTTTCCCTTTTTGCTTTTTAACAGGTGTAGACAAAAATTCTAACCAACTCTATTTACCAATTTCCTTCTTTAAGAAATGGTGCTTGATTATTAGGTGTATTAACCCATGATACTTAATTGAAGACTCTCCTCTAGATTTTACCCTAGATATCATGGAGGAAATTTGGGAAAACAAGAATGCAATAAAATTGATTTTAGTGGAAGGGTCTGCATTTCCATACCTTAAATGCATTAATAATCATATTCCTAGACCCAATACAACACCATACTAACCTTCACAGGTGAAGAATTTCATAAGCCAAGTTACAACAGTTTGCCATGACTCTTCCAAACTGTTGTATGAAATTCCTCTCGGCTCTCCTTTGTGCAACATAATCTCTGGATTTTTCTCAGGTTCTCTGAAAAATGCCACTACTAAATTTTCATACTTCATGTGCCCTTTTTCCACTGGCTTTCCTTCAATAGGAATTCTAGAAATTTCACTTATAATTTTTAGAGTTACCTCAATTACTTCATCCCAGACTCTAGTTACATTCACATTAAAATTTCTCATGAATTCTTCAACTAACTCCTATTGGAATCCCTCATACTTCAAAACAAAATCTAATCACCCAACTTCTCTTAACAATCTTTCAGTTTCTGGGTCGAGAATGAAATTCTCTGGTTTAGCATTCTGTTTGTTTCCCATTGTGCTCGGCTCTACAACTCTATTAGCAGAAAATGACTATCTTAATTAAGTAAAAAAACTGAATGACACCTTTTCCAATTGCAAAAAAATTTAGAAAAACTTCACGTCAATCACACATGTCATTACTTAATTCATTTACTCATTTGGATGATCCACACACCACCACCCTACACTTCTCATTTACTATTTGTAATTTTGGTGGCGCGACTGATATTAGTAAACTGATTAATGTGGACATGGGACATCTCACTAATAACGGTCATTATTACCCCAGTATTTTCAAAATCACCTCTTGATTCCCCCACCGGATTTAGAATGATTAAACCATTTATTATATAATTAATAACTCTTTTTGTGGAGAGTTCTATGCTAACGCTTACTTTATTTCAAGTCATAATAGCTAAATCAAAAAGACAATATTTGAAAATGACATTCACAATAAATGCATATCTTTTAATAAATGCCAGTTAATTCGAGTGCACTAATTAACTTAGTCGACATTTAATTCCAACAAATTAATTAAAGAAAAGCACAAAATTAACGTGAAGGTAACTGCTGGAAACTTAAGATGTCCTCAGGAGCTTTCAGGAGCGAACTAAAGTTGATCCAGGATGACCACCATTTCTAGTTTTCAGACATTCCTTCAAACAAAATTTATCACTTTTTTTTCATTTTTTTTAGACAGATAAATCGCCATTTACTGATTTTCAATTTATCCCATTTATTCAAAAGGAAAACCACCATTTTCTATTTTTCAATCTACCTTATGTTCAAGCCTTTCTTCAAAAGGTTACTTAAGATCACATTCCCCAATGGAAGAAATATCTTCCATCAGAAAATGTTAAATTATGTGTTCTATTTATGATAGGAACTCTTCTCTTGATTCGGGTTTGTGATATATTTTCAATCTGTGACCATTTACTAGCTTTACTCTTTTCTCACCATCAATAGGCACCAACTGCACAACTCTATTTTCAAAAACCTGGTCAATCTTGTATGGTCCCAACCACCTTATGTGGAATTTCCCCTTAAATTCATGAAATTTGGAATCAAATAACAATGCCCAGTCTCCTTTTGGAATCTCCCGGTTACTATATGTTTGTTGTGCCACTCTTTCCTCTATTTCTTAATCATTTTAGTAAGTTGAAGAGCCTCCATCCTCATCTCATCCAATCGGTTCAATTGTAAAACTCTCTTTTTCTTTTCTTTTGATAAGTTATTGCCAACATCCAATGTTTTCCTCAATGTCTGCAATTCAAAATTGATTGGCATGACTGGAGTCTTCCCATATACTAATTCATATGGGGAAAACCTAGTGGTAGTCTTCCAGGTGGTGTTATATGCCCAGACTGCTTCATCCAATCTTTCTGACCAATCTATTTTTCTCAATGACATAGTTTTTATGAGAATATTTTCTAACTCCTAGTTGGTGACCTCCACTTGCCCATTTTCATGTGGATGATATGGAGTAGACTTCTTGTGTTTCATTTCATATTTCTGCATGAAATTTTCCATCATTGAAGACTTGAACTACGACCCTTGATTAGAAACTATTTCCCTCGATGCATCGAACCTTTGAAGGATATGCTTGTACAGAAAATTGACCACCTTATCTTCTCTTGCTGCTGGTAGAGCCTTTACTTCCACCCACTTTTTAACATAATCTGTGTAAACCAGAATATACTATTGTCCCTTATAAGGTGGATCAAAAGGTCCCACAAAATCAATGCCCCACTTTTTGAATGGTTCAAGAGTTATTTGAGGTTGTAGTGGCATCTCCATTGTCGGTGTAAGTCTTCCCATGCATTGGCACTCATCACAATGTCTCACAAAGAATGAAACATCCTTCATCATAGTCGACCAAAATTAACTAGCTCCTAAGAGCTTATGAACAGTCCTGACCACAGAGTAGTGTCCTCCTTTTGGCTCATGATGAAATGTGTGCACTACATCATAAACATCTATCTCAGCAATAAACCTATGAAGAACATGTTCAAGACATATTAAATAATAAACCATTAATCCACTAAAATTTGGAACTTTCACGAATCAACCTCTTTTTCTGCTTAAAACTAAAATGACTAGGGCACTTCCCTGCTATGAGGTAATTTTCAATATCAGCAAACCATGGAGGGTGTATTGATATTGCAAATAAATTTTCATCTAGGAATGCATCATCCACCGGTTTCTTCTCACCCTACAAAACAATTCTTGACAAGAAATCTACAACATTATGCTTGCCAGGTTTATCTATTATAGTTATATCAAATTCCTACAGCAATAACAACCATCTTATGATCTGTCCATCTACCACAACCTTGTTCATGAGATATCTTACTGCAGCATGGTTTGTGTGGATGAATACCTTATAACCTATAATATAATGCCTAAACTTGTTAATTACATATATCACAGCCAAAAATTCTTTTTCAGTGGTTGTATAGTTTCTTTTTGTAGGATTTCAATTTTTGCTAATATGATAGATTGCATACATTACATCATTGTCATATTTTTGTCCTAACAGTGCACCAATTGAAAAATTAGAAGCATCAAAATGGATATGAAATGGCACTCCCCATGCAGGTCCTTTTATGGTTGGTGAAGTGGTTAAGGCCTATTTAAGTTTTTCAAAATATTGTTGACAATCATTTGTCCATAAGAATTATGTATATTTATTGAGTAATGAAAAGAAAGGCTAAGAAATCCTACTAAACCCTTCTATTAATCTCCTATAGTACCCAACATGTCCAAGAAATCTACGAACTCCTATTTGATTTTTTGGGATTTTGATCTTTTGTATAGTTTCAACTTTCTTAGGGTCAACTTTAATCCCTTGTTTTGATATATGATGTCCAAGTATAATTCCTTCTGTCATCATCAAACAACACTTTTCATGGTTTAGAGATAACCTATGGTCTTTAAACCTCTACAAAAAATTGTTTAAACTTTCAAGAGCTTCCTCAAATGTCTGTGCATGGACTATGAAATCATCCATAAACACCTCTACACATCAGGTTGTCAAATCAGTGAAGATAACTAAAACAACTCTTTGAAAGGTAGCGAGTGCATTACATTTCCCAAATGGTAAAACTGTGTAGGTGTATGTACCCCAAGGACAAGTGAAAGTAGTTTTATCCTGGTCCTCAGGATCCACTTGTATCTAGCTGTATCCACTAAAACCATCCAAGAAGGAGAAATAACTATTGTCAGCAAGATTATCAAGGACCTGGTCAATTAATGGTAAAGTAAAATGATCCTTTTTAGTGGCTTAATTTTACTCCCTATAATCAATACACACACACCACTTACCATACTTATTTGGAACAATAACCAATGGGGAAACCCATTGACTATCTAATATTGGATAGATAAGTCCTACTTTTAGCAGTTTTTCTATCTCCTGCTTGAAAAGATCTCTCAGAACAGGATTGATCCTTCTCTGACCCTGCCTTACTGGCTTGAAATCCCCTATATAAATATGATGTGTACAAATGGAAGGATGGATTCCTCTCATATCCTTGTATTCCCATGCACAAGCTTCAGTATGATTCTCTAAAGTTTTCTTTAATTTATTCTCCTGTGAAGGGGACAAGGATTAACTAATAAAGAGAGGTTTATCTCCTACTATAGTGATTTCCTTGGCTTCATTCTTTGTATCAAGTGGGTCCCATACAAGTGTATTTAAAGGAAAAGGATGGGGATTTTTTGGGTGCATGATTCCATGAAAGTCCTTTTTTTGTTTGACTTGTTCAATCTTTCCATGATTAAGATTATGCTCCTCACATTCTTCAATGTGTTCCATTAGAGTAACCATTTCCAACTCCACAATGCCATCCCCCTCAGACTCCATATCCTCATCAAACCAAGTTTGAGCATTACATTCAATTGATGGTTGAGCAGGAGAATATAATGACATCTCTTTCTAATTTTGTCCATTGGAAATGATCATACTACCTGATCTACAATCTATCAATGTTGAAGTTGCTGCTAACCATGGTCTACCTAAGATGATTGGGTATCCAAAATATTTCTTCCTAGCTTTAAGCACTATAAAGTCCACTAGATAATCCCAAGTGTCAATAGTAACAATGACATCATCTAAAATTCCCTCAGGTTAAGTAGTGGATTGATCAACCAACTGTAAGACAGTTGTGGTGGGTTGAATCTTTGTCATTCCTAAAATTTCAATAGTATTAGAGGTAATAACATTAGTAGCCACTCCTAGATCAATCGGGACATTGGTTATCTCTATTCCTCCTATTCTAAGAGTTATTAGAAGACTACTAGGGTCAATATATATCTAAGGAAGTACCCTCCCTGATAATACATCAGCTAGTTTGGTCCCTATTTGAATGGAAGGAGGTAATTTATTCTTCCTACCCAAAGTTTTCATATAGAGGGACTTAACTAAATGATTTATTTCTGGTATATCCTTTATAGCCTGTAACAATGGTATTTCAATGTTAATCTTTTTTAATTCTCAGAGAAGTTGAGAGTCAACAACATTCATATAATTAGGTCAAGAGTTGTCAGGAGCAATTTGTCCTATCTTCAGGTGCTCTGGGTAGGGTGTGATTAACTTCTTGCTCACTCCCAGAGTTCTATTTTTCATTCAAATTCTCCTTTTCACGTTCCTTTCCCTCTTGATCTTTAGTGGTTGGTACAGATGGCACATTTCGGCTTCTTAACTAAATATCATTAGCTTCAATGAAATTCAAAGTAGGTGGATTTGCATCAGAGCAATTTTTTTTTGGATTTGGAACAGGTTGTGTTTGCATTTGCAACTAGTTTACATATTCATTAGTAGGATTAGATCCTTGGGTTAACTGTGGTGACTGTCCCCATGGAAACCTTGGTCCTTGATTCTTACATGGTTAAAATTGCATTTTTGGTTGCTTCCACTGTGGTTGGTTCCACTGGGGATTCATCCATTTTGATTGACTCCAAAATGTAGGTGGTTGTTGAGGTGTAAAGGGAGGATTCCATTGATTTTCATTAGACCAAGAGTTCTGATTCCAGTTAGCTCTAGGACCATACTACCCCCGAATAGAGTTATACCCAACATTTTGAGATCTTTGGCCAACATAGTTAAGTTCTTCTTCTACCACTGGTGCTTTCTTCAGATGATTCTTAATTTTTGAGAGAAGACTACAAGAAATTTTTGCATGATGTCTCTCATAGATCTCACAAATGTCTACTTGATTCAAAGGACACTCTCTTAAAAGATGTTTTCCTCTACACTTTGAACAATAGATGGAAAAAGGCTCAGTGGTCTTTTTATCTCCTTGCATATTTAAATGAAGAAGTAAATCAGTTTTTAAATTAGAAATCTCTTCCATCACTTGAGACACATAAGTGGTGAGAGATCTATTTCTTCTAGAACCTCTAGACCCTAATCTAGTCCTAGAGTAGTTTCTGCATATTTCAACAATAGCTTCCAAAGTGAGCTTGTTGATGTCTCCTTTTACCATAAGATTCAAGGACTCCCTAGAGTCATCATCAATTCCCTTTAGGAAAATTGTTTTACTAATTTTTTTATCTAACCCATTTCCACATTTCTTGTGCACAAACTAGAATCTATCTGCATAATCCTCTAAACTCTCATCTTCCATCTACCTCATCTGAAACAATTCTCTTTCCTATCCCTCACTCAGCAGTAATCTTGGTATTTATCCAAGAATTATGTTTCCATTTCATTCCAAGTTGATATTGATCTTGAACCTAAACCCATGAACCATCTTAAAGAAGACTCCTTCAAGGTAGAAGGGAACAGTTTCAACTTCTAGTTATTAGCTGTATAGTCATAAGTTTGGCACAAAACCTTAAATTCGAAGAGAAATAGATCAGGATCCTCAGAAGTATTTCCCCTAAAGGTAGGCAACACTGAAGGTGAAATATTATTCATAGGAGGCTCATCTAATTCTCTATTCAAATTAATTGGGTAACAAAAGGTCATATTCGATGGGGGATCATTCCTTTCTTGGTCACCCATTAATTCCTCTTGAAAAATTTCTTGATTCTTTCTTTGATCTCCAATTTGATGTTGTAAAATCTGTTGTTCTTGATCAAAATCAATGTTCAATGGAATAAACCTTCCTAGATGATCTCTAGCTCGTCTCATCCACAAACTACAGTCTCCCTTATCAACACTAAGGCTTTATATTAACAACTAGATCTTTAACGTTTCCATGGCAATGCCACCAAAAATGATGGGCGAGGTCATTGATGTCAGAACTCGCATCATTCGATTCTTTATTTATCAAACCAAGTGCATCTTAGAGAAATATACAATAAGGAGGACTCCAAAAATTGGGGGGTTTTGCACTATAAATAGTGACTTTGATTTTGGTCAATCTCACTTGGGAGCCTTCAGGAGCTCATTGGGAACAGAACATAAGAACTATTTATAAGGATGATTCTAACTTATTGGCTAACTAATTCTTATCTAAACCTATTATAATGCTAATGATTCAGTTTAGACATCACCTTACTCAAGTGTAATTAGTTCATTGGTAGATCTATGAAGTAAATCAAGTTAACTCTAAATCTAAAATGCAAAATTTAAAGTTGCTAAACATAAATCTAATTAGGTTTGCAAATAATGAACTATAATCTAGGAAACATTGAATCTATTTATGTTGCAAATAATTAAACATTTAAATCTCAAAAGTGATAAAACTAACCCCCAAGAACATATTCCAATTTAGCTTTAGTTCAGTCCTTACATCAATCATTGTTACCAATTTCACTACAACTATTTTCATCTAAGAATGAATACTTAATGAAATCTATAATAAGTAATGGAATTATGGTCTAACACCAATCCACAGTAAAATGACTTAACTAATTTAAATGGTAGTAATCTAATCTAAGTAAATACAATTGTTGAACATTGATTAACAAGAATCAAAGTGCTAACATATAACCAATTATCACAAAACAAAGTTAACTAAACCAAATAACAATGGCATGGGATCACCTCCTTCGGTTGAGTAGGCCCTGCTCTTCCTCTGGTGGGTCCTCAACACAATGATTTAGATCAACTTTCTATTTTTATTTGAATTGGCCAAAATTGGTGAGTAAAACAAAAGTACAGAGTACCAATAGTTACAATATTCAACAAGATATCGACTAACTCCAATTAAAACTAAGGATGGATATTTATAATAATATCCCTTATTTTTGAATTTCAAAACATTGACGTTAGTCACCAAATTACAAAGTATAAAGACAAATGAAAATCTAACTGAAAGTATCAAGAGAATCTCACATTATTCCAGTTATAGCAATAGTTCCAAAATTGGCAGAGAGTGCCAATTCAGAATTATAACTATAGACACCTAAATTTGACCACTTCCATATGGTCATAATCCCATCATTTATTCATCTAATCCATCCATATTAATTAAATGACACATTTAATTAATATTATCCCCTTTCCCTAAGGTTCTCAAAAGTATTTAATTAAATATTTTATCCTTTACCATTTCCCCTCTAAATTAAATAAATCAATAAATTTATTTAATTTAGTCAATTATCCTTTTCAATTTTTAATTCATTCTTTCTCTCTCCTTGTCCCATCCTCCATAACCTTTCCACTAATATGGGTTAATCTACTTAATCCTTCATTAGGATGTGCATATCCTTAATTAAGATTAATGTTACATCCTCCATATTTATCCACTTGCCTCTAATTCTCATTAATTTGCCTAATCACTTACCTTTTCTAGCATGTCCTTAAGTCAACCTTTCATGGTACTTACTTTTTTGGGTTGACCTTTTCCCCATGTGAATTAAAAATTCACACTTATTCCCCCCATGCATTTGTCTTCCCCATGACCTCTCAAAGGTCACATCGAGTACATGGACAAATACCTCTTTTTGGAAGACCTTGTTTTATCCAAGGGTCTCTCCCAAGAATGTAAATTTTAAATTCAATTTTATTCCTCCAATGCCTTCTCTAATCCCCATGGTGACAAGAGTGGACTTTCTAAAAGTCCTCACTTGTCACTTTTAACCCCACTTGGTGACAAGGAATCCATTTTTTGGAAATCCTCTTCAATCCCAAGGTACTTGCAAGTACCTTAGAACCACATGGCTTTTTCCATATCACTTCTACCCTTTCCATCTCACCATGTCCTTTGGACACTTCATCTACCACATGGAAATATGTGAGGGTTTGTGAGTCCTCAACTCACCATGGCCCTCCATCTTGGCCATGGTGTCTCAATCTTGATAGTTGAATCCTCTAGAGAATTCAATTTCTTCTATAAATAGCCCTCTTTCTCATTCATTAAGGGATCTAGTGACTTCATGACTTAATCACTTTTATGCATTCATTATCACATTTATGCTCTCAAGCCATTCAAGCACTCTAAGCCATTTATTGCAGCATTTAGCACTTGTATTTGCATTCTAGTAGCCATTATTGCACTCACCCACCACTATTAATCCTTCAACCACCATCCTTGCAAGCTTACCATCCAAGGGGCACACATTAACAATATTATCAAGGGCCAACCAAGGATCAACACGAATAGAAGGTATAATCATTTGTGTTTCTATATTACTTTTATTTGTGTTCAACACAACTTAATCTTGAGGTGTTGTTGTGTCTCTTTTCTCATTATATTTACTTATTTTTTTGCATTTTTAGAGTTAAGATTTTTACTACACACATTTTTGGCACGCCCGGTGGGACCCACGTCACAGGTCCATTACTTTCACGTACTTTTTTGTTTGAAATATTGCAAGTTTAGAAACATAAAGTTGACTCCACCCTCAAGGGGCGACTTCGCCCACAAATAGACAATCCCACCCTAAAAGGGGCGACCCTGCCCAAAGGCTGACTTTTCTATTTTTTGCTTTTACCTAACTGTTTGCAGGTTTTGTTTCACAAATGAACGACTTTGCCTAGAACATGCGACTACGCCCTAAAACGGGCGACCCTGCCCAAAGTCTGACTTTCAATTTTTTAGTTTTATGTATTTTCTTGACTGTTTACAGGTTCTATTTTACAAATGGGTGACCTTGTCCAATTTAGGCAATCATGCCCTAAAAGGGGCGACCCTGCCCAAAAGTCTAACTTCAATTTTCTTACTTTTACCTAACTGTTGGTAGGTTTTGTTTCACAAATGGGCGACCTTGCCCAGAATAGGCAACCATGCCCTAAAAGGGGCGACCCTACCCAAAAGTCTGATTGTCATTTTTTAGTTTTCTATATTTTCTTGATTGTCTATAGGTTCTGTTTCACAAACGAGCGACCTTTTCTAGAACGGGCGACCATGCCCTAAAGGGGCGACCTTGCACAAAAATCTGATTTTTTAATTTTTTTGTTTTCTGGTTCTTTTTGTTTCTCTTACCTTTTGCAGGTTTTCGACAAATAGGTGGCCCTACCCAAAACACAGAGGTGGTCATGTCCAAAAATAGAGTTCGCTCGTCAAAGACATAAAATGAAACTACTAACACACGTGTTGTAGGGGAGTATCTTTTGTTTTCATTTCTAAGTTAGGAACATAAGATTAATTAAAGGGTAAATAAATCTACTTATTTTGTTTGAAAGTGGGCTATTGACATATCCAATCCCCTTGCGCCATTTGGCGATCCTGGGTGAAGAGAAATCGTAGTCCACTTAGTCCTTTTACCCATTTTCACTTTATTAGTGGGACCTGCTTGGGGATTTCATCACCCCAAGGGATGATTCCAACCATGCATACCGACGGGGTATATAAAGGGGGAGGTGAAAGCTATACCTCAATCCAGTCACATTGTGTTTGGCAGAGCATCAAAGCTAGGGTGATACCTAGACAAGACATGAAGAGTTGGTCCAAGCTCCTAGTCTCTCGCTGGCTGCTCTCGACTCATGCTTGTGACATACTGGTGTTCACAGTTTGGGCCCCATGTACCATGCGTATATTGAGGACTCCCTTAGCAAATTTTTTAAGCCTAGATAGAGGACCGTATTGACCATACCTTTGACACTAAAACTAGACTTGTGTTGTTTGGTGTGTTTTTTTGTGAAAAACTAGTACTTGTCAATTAGTTTTGGCCTTTTAATTATAATTTTATCCTTTTCCATGACTGTTTTTGACTAAGTTAGAATCAAACTAGTACACAGAGGTGACCTTACACTAAAACAAATGACCTTGCCCTCAAAAGGGTGACCTTTCCCTCAAAGGGGTGACCCCACCCTTTATGTTTCAACCATTTTTTCACCCAAACCAAGTAAAAAATAATCAAATTTTCTGAAACATTTTGACCTTGCCCTCAAACAGGTGACCTTGCCCTCAAAGGGGCGACCCTTCCCCCTATCTCAACTACCATTTATCCTATTTAAGACAATTTTTTGGTAGTTTTTCCTGTTTGGGTGACCTTTCCCTAAAAGGGGCGAACCTGCCCTCTGAACAACCTTTTTTAGCCTCTGTTTGCTAGCTGTTACCCTATTTTGGGAACCCATTTTCCAGTTTCGAGTGTCACTCCCTCATCTGAAGTAGCCGTTTACCCATTCTGAGCATCCATCCATCCATTTTGAATATATGTTTGTCTGTTCTGTGCATCATTCCCCATTTCCAACCAACTATTCAATCATTCTGAGAAGTCATTCACCCATTTCGAGAACCCATTTTCCCGTTTCGAGTGTCGTTCCCTAGCCTCATACATCCATTCATCCATTTTGAGTGATCGTTTGCCTATTCTACAAACTCATTTGATCATTTTGGTAGTCCATTTATCGATACTATTTAAACCAAGATCTATTTGGGTCACCCTGTCCTTGTTTGGGTGACCTTGCCCAAGTTTGGGTAGCCCTACCCCTGCATCTGTTTCCCAAATTTAATCCGGAAAGCCAGTTTCTCATAGTTTCTAAAAGGCTTGTTGACTGTCTAGCTATTTGCACATCTCGCTCGCCTACATCATGATCCATTTGCATCTGAATCATCATCCAAATCATATAGGTTGCATTCATAATCATCCTTAGATTATATATCCATCATCAATTTCTTGATCCAAATCCTCTGAACTTCGTTTGAAGTCATTATCCAAATTGACCTAGGTGCCTGAACCTGATTGTTATCCTTTAACATACGCTTAGGATCGCTATCCATCCTAAGTCAATCATCATCCTCGACCCTATCAATCCCCTTCCATCTCATGGTAGATTTGGTGTCGTGATCATTAGTTCATCTTTTTATCCAATCAATCAGCACCTTATGTCACCTAGGGTGATCTCTGAACCCATTTTAGAAACCCTTCCAATAATATAATCATTTGATCTTTAATCTGATTCCATCTAATTCTATCAATCATTTTATCGATCAAATCCAATCAAATCCAATTATCCAATTAATTGATACATCATCAATTGATCCATCATCTATCATCTTTGTCCAACTAACCTATCCAATCCAACAATCCTTATCCAATCCAATCAATCAATCCAATTCATCATTTAGATCATCATTTAGAAGCTTAGGTACATCTTAAGATCACCTAGTTCTTTTGCACATTCATGCCCATTCAGACCCGTTCACAAGCAAAAAAGAAAATGGAAGACCAATAAGCCCAAGGTGGCCAACCAAATATCCCAAAAGATCCCCATAACGGTGCCTCATCCCAATCCAATACAGACATCCAAAACACCACACCACCTGGTGACAAGAACATGGTAAATCAACCTGAAGTCACCATTGATGAATACCCTAATGATCCCATTAATGTTCAAATGACGGATTGTCTCCTCAATGAATGTGGAGATAAGATTCTTTCCACTCTACTCATGAGAGGCGTCAAACCACCATCCAATTTTGATGCATCACAATATGCTGGTAGCCACACTCTTCTCGCACCCGTTGATCCACAAACTTCACAAAATGTCCCAAGGAATTCATATGTCCCTGAAGGTGTACCCACTGAGAATTGGTATGATCCTAAGTTTGGAAACACTATGATACACCAAGTTGTTATTTATCCTCGTCTCCCAACTGCAACCTCTATAGTACAACCTGAGCATCATGATCCCTACGCCTATGACATGCCACCATACATCCCATCCACTCCACCACTTCCACTTCAACATCCTAGTCAACCACCTATCAATATTGGAGGCATGGCTACCCTTGCATCAATGTCAGCTCCAAGATCTGCACCAGCTAATAGCTTACCACCACCTACATTCCAGTAGCCTCATCCCTACCACCTCATCAGCAACCACCACATCACAAAATTACCATCCCACAACAAAACATCTCGGCTCCTACGCAACCACCACACGAGGTAATAAAAACAACATCCCAACAGCCATAACCACCGCATGGCACTTCAGTAGCCATCCCACAACAAAAAAATGTTCCATCTTACCAACAACAGCCATAACAACGACCCCCACCACAACATATACACATTCCTCCACAAACGCAAAATAATCCTCTTACAAAATATCTTTACCATCCATCTAGCACATACACTGCTCCATCCCATCTCAATTGGAATCCTCATGATACAAGTCAAAACCAAGCATGGACCCAACTGCCACCTTACACCAATCCTCCGCAGTCACATCCACTCCCATACATCACACAATAATACCAATCTTATCCACCCTATCTCCAGCAGCAACAATCTTACCAGCAAGTTGCACCTTCCATCTCTTACTACCAACAACCATCATCATATCAACAAGGGGGTCCTACCTCTTTGTATTATCAAAATCTTACACAATAGTAGGGTTCTTCGCCTACTTCTTACTACCAGTAGTAGCCACCCTACCAACAAGCGAATTTTTCTCATCATAATTCGTCATCCTCCTATCCACCATACATCAATCCACAATCCACTTATACCAATCAAAACCAACAAACACATTTGTATGCATCCCAACCTATCTATGATCCAACCACGGTAGTACCATCCTCATCATACCAACAATACTATCCGTACAATCAACCTACCCTGACTCCTGCGACACCCATCAATAAATACTTGGAAGAAGTCAAAGCTGCATTGAAGGATTTACAAGCTAGGGTGGACAAGCAGTCATTCAAGTTTGAGGAAATTTGTCCCTATCCATCTGATCCCTCCATTTCCTTGGTTCCCTTCCCCAAACACTTTGAAATACCAAAATTCAATAAGTACAAGAGAACCAAAGACCCCAAAGCTCATCTGTAAGAGTTTTATGCCCATTGCCAAGAGGTCATGCACAATGACAACTACCTCATTTGACTATTCCCTAAGAGACTATAAGGGGTTGCCCTTAACTGGTTCATGGGCCTTGAAAAAGGATCCATCAAATCCTTTGTGCAATTATTGAAATAATTTGTCTCCCACTTCTCTTTTAATCTGGAAAAGGACATTGTAATGCTTGATCTCTTGAAAGAAAAATAGCGTGATGGAGAGACCTTTGCAAGCTATCTGCAATGATGGCGAGCCTTAGCTAGTCAGTTGAAATCCCCACTATAGGAAAAAGACAAGGTTACATTGTTTATCAAAAAATATCATCCAAACATGGCTAACAAATTTTGACTCCACTGCATCACCACCTTCATGACACTCATGGAAAAATGTCCTATCTTGGAATGAGCAATTGTGGCTAAAGGGCAAGTCAATTTTTTTATTTCTGATAAAGAAGGATCCTCTGGGGATAAACCTCGATATTGGAATAAGAATACAAATTTTTTTAATGATTGTGTCACTAACACCAAACATGTACAGGTGGCTACCACCTCACAAAAATATGCTCCTCAACAACAACAGTCAATCCAAAACGTCATATTTGTGCCCCAAGGAGCGCCCCGACAATAGTCAAATCAAAACAACTAGGGGGAACTAAATGATAGTTTACTCACTTGGGAGAACCCCTTAGCATTGTGTTTAAAAAGCTACTCCAAGCTAACTACCCCATCACTTATCCTATAACCAAGCCCCTTGATGATTCCAAACCCAAGCCGACTTGGTTTAAAGAGAACAAGTATTGTGAATTTCACAAGATTAAGGGGCACACATTGGATAAGTGCCAGAATCTGAAAACATACGTGTCCAAAATCTCATCGATCAAGGTGAAATCCATGTGGATGCTAAGATGACATCTTCATCCAATGCTCAGCTCCAAATATATCAAAATTATTTTCCTAATCATAATCAGGGTCCCAGTATGTCCAATTCCAATCCTGGCCCTAGCAACAACAATAATCAAAATAACAACACAAATAATATCAGTTATAAAAATGTGCCATACAATTATCAAGGTGTCATCACATACATAGAACAAGTGGAACCATGTGTAACCATGATACGCGTCAAAGGAAAAGATCCACAATGTGTTGTTACCACATGTTGGACCTGAATCAAGGTCCCAGCCACTCTGACATCTACCCAGTTGCCATCCGTTAGTTGACAGTACAACATCCTTGATCACTTAGGCAAGACTTAAGCTCATATTTCTATCCTATATTTTCTTAGGTCTTCCCCCATGCATCAAGACATCCTAAATAAAGCCTTACAAAACACTCAGGTCCCTAACGATATCGATCCCACACAATTTCAAGCATTGGTAGCAAATCTTTCCACAACCTACCAATTAGGCTTTAGTTAGAAGGATATGTCACGCCTTGACTCAAGTCATAACCACCCCCTTCACCTTGAGGTCAGGGTGAATTATCATAAAGTGAAAAGGGTACTATTAGATAATGGTTCTACCCTAAATCTTAGTACATTAAAGTTTATACAATAGGTGGGATATACCCAAGCTGACCTAAATAATTATGTTATCACCATTAAAGCATATGATAACGTAGAGTGAGATTCTGAGGGCACAATTTATCTTCCTATTTAGGTGGGTCCCATTGTATAGTATACTATGTGTCATGTTCTAGACTTGGAACTTCCATATAAAATCCTTCTTGGGCACCCAAGGATTCACTCCATGCAAGCCGTCCCATCAACCTACCATCAATGTTTGAAATTCCCATTTCAAGGAATGGAAGTAACCATACAAATTGAACCTCCGTCATTTGAATATTGCCATGCCCTAGAGGCTTCCTTTCCACATTCTCATTATTGCCATGGGGTAGAAATGGGGGCATCTAGACATTCGATTCTCATCCATCCACCAACACATTAAACACCACATCATCCACACCTAGCTCCACCATCACTAAGGTCCAAATCATTGACAAGGGGTGTGGTGAGTACAAAATGTGTACAAAATTGAACGTGGAAACCATGCCACCATCACCATGTACATATGGTCAACCCTCTCAATCTGTCTCCAAAGCGGAAGAGAAGTAACTCACACTCACTTCCAAGAACATGGGCTCAACAACATTTAGAGATCTAGGTTCCCTTCAACATCAAATGGAAGAAGATATCAGTTAGTGCATTTACAAAGAAGAAATTGAGCCATCACATCCCCTCATAGAATACTTCTAGGAGGTCTATCCACGTGCGTCTAAGTTCATTGAAAAGTGCAACTACCCAGGCAGAGGTCTTGGTATAGAAGAGCAAGGAAAACGACAACCCGTAGAAGCATCCATACGTCCGAAGAAGATAGG
Organism: Sequoiadendron giganteum; assembly: GCA_007115665.2. Taxonomy (NCBI): domain Eukaryota; kingdom Viridiplantae; phylum Streptophyta; class Pinopsida; order Cupressales; family Cupressaceae; genus Sequoiadendron; species Sequoiadendron giganteum. The sequence goes on along the minus strand of CM021108.1, from coordinate 448,858,973 downwards.
ATAGGGCTATGATGAGAAAAAAAAGGCCCCCCTGACATCATCTAGTGCCTCCAACAATGTCAATGTGGATGACGATTCCCTCAAAGAAATACTAGATGAGGAATCCATCATTCACGCATATGATGACCTAGATCATGTTGACCTCCCTACCATGTTTGAATGCCACCATCACCTTATCCATCAAACACCCCGAGCTTATATATTATGAATTGCAAGGTACCACACCTCCCAACACATTTCCCTCAATGGACCAATATGTGCATCTCATGGGATTGGAGGAAGATGAACACGCCAGCCGCAAAAAAACAAAGAAACAAAAAAAATAGTAAAGAGAAAATAATTCATCCAATGGTGAAAACTTGGAAAACAAGCACCTTGGAAAAGTACCATGATGAAAACATGGAAAATATGCATCATGCATAAATCCCCCATCCAGCCTACTTCCATAATTGAGGGAAACTTCCACCTACGCATTCCTTTCCCCCATCTCCTGCATCTTCCTATCTTCCACATCCTACCCATCATATCCCATTTGTATTTAGTTCCTCCATCTTCCTTGTGATCTTGATAAAGACTGGGGCACATATATACATTGCTTTGGACACCTCTTGGAATATAATCCCCTCATCCATACGCTATCATATTCCTTATCCTACCCATCTACTTTTTTGATCCATACATATTATCTCCATCCATTTACCTTCATCATCCATCTAATCATGCCATCACCCACATCCCTTCCTTACCCATATCTCCTATATATACCCATCTCACCCCTTTATCCACCCATCCTGCTATCCCTCTTGCCTCATCACACATGACACATCTAGAGTGGGGGCATCTCCTTATTTGTGATAGAGTCCTTGGAGACATCGTCCATCCATCTCCCCATCCTTATCTTCATAACTACCTATGCACTAGTCCTGTACCATCTTTTCATCCTTACCTCCTCCGTCCATTTTTCTATCCAGTAATCCATTCCATCCTTCCAAATACTTATCCCCCTATCCACCTATCCTATCATATTTCTCTCTCCCCATCATTATCAATCCGTCCATTTACCTCTATTTTCCTTCCATCTCATAATCCCTTGTCATTGGTATCTAGCTATAGACTACCCCCACGCAATCCAATACCATGCTATCTCACTATCATCACTCCTATCTATTTCCTACATATTCCTAATATCTTATCAATTTTCATCTCTCATCTATCCATCATCTCATCCTCCCACTTCATCTTTCGATGATTTAGATAGCTATCCCATCCCTGAGCTTCACATAATCCACATCTAACATATCAACCATCCTATCTGCATGGCCTATCTTTTCTCATCATATCAGCTCCATCATCGTATCTCCTTATCATGGTCATCTCATCATCCCATATCTATTGTCTGTCATTGGTCTTGTGTCGAATTATGTTTCCCCTGCACTTTCACATAGGAAAGATCGATCATTTGATCCGCCCCTGAGGTTCTGTCTTTTGTTTGTCTTGTCATCTTCCATCATCTGTCTTTGGCCTTGTATCAAACTACGTTTCCCCTGCACTTTCTCATAGGCAAGGATAAATCATTTAATCCACCCCTAGGGATTTTTTCCTTCTATTCTTTATCATCCATTGAGGTCTCTATTGTCCTCTTTCCTCTTTTATCACGGTATTTTCCTGAACTACGAGGGCTCTACGCTTTCACGTAGGCAAGGCTAATCTCGGATCAACCCCCGAGCCCCTAGCTCCTTAGGGTGAGTCATTCTTGTGTCTGATTGTTAAAGTATATCCTTATCTCATTGGTACTTCACAAATGAAATCCATTCGTGTCATGAGATTTAATCGGTTTCCAAATAACCTGTGTCATTATCAATATTTTAGTTTAGCATCCATCTTTGGTCTCAAAAGGATGTATCCTTCCTAAAAGACCACATCAACCCCATCCATCATCTTGATCCTATGAAAAAGGATGTTTTGAAATTGATTGCAATCTTTTGATGCTTGTGGTTTTTTTTTTTATCATTTGAGCTCCCTATCATCACTCGTGAAGGCCGCCATGATCTTTCATATTATGGTGTGTTTTGACTAGTTTACATAGGGGTATATCTTGATTTTTCTTTTGTTTTTTGTTTTCTTGGTTGTCCCACGTAATACCCACCAAGACCCCTAAGGTCTTGCATTACACTAGGACATCATTATGTGCTTTTGGTTATTGCAATACCTGGCCTGACTGAAGTCATCATGAGTTTAGGGTATTGGGATAGCCTTCTTGTCTATTGTATTTGTTTATGCATTAGGCACTAATCCACCTTGGTCCATATACCCTGGTACCTGGTGTCTTATGCTATAGAAAAAATTAGTGCTCCGAGGATGGTAAATTGTATTAGGATTTCATTTCATTTCTCCTCCATTACATTCATGTATGCTTCATCTTTCTTTTCCCATGACTTAGGATTTTGGTTGTGCAAACGGTGATTCTTTCCATCTCCCCCTTTCTTCTCAAGAGTCCTATGGTTCTTGACAGGTGCGGTTACACACCCATCACCTTCTTCAACTCCATCATAATGCCATCCCTTATTTGTATTGCATCTCATTCTCATTTTAGGTTCATTAAATTGCATTACATGTGCATAATCATTTTAAGCTATGTAGGTTAATTTTCACTAATTATTTTGTCCACCTTAAAATTCATTTATTAGAATATTCACTTTAGTTCATATCATTAGGTTCATTTCCACATCCATAACATCATATTATATCCCATCATGCATCATAAATGTTAGACATCATGTATATCATAATGATCATCCACATGGAAATAAGCACAAATCATCCATCACATCCTGCACCATAAGTGTTGTACATCATGTATATCACATAGACATAATCATAAAAATCATCCATCACATCCTACATCATAAACATTAGACATCAACATAATCATTATGCATCATAATCATACATCCATCTATGCATACACATAAATCCATATAGGCATATTCATACATCACATCATCCATCATAACACCATAAACATACACATATGCATAAATAAATCATCCATCATATAGTGTCAATAAGGGCTCTCGCATATCATATCAAAAATCATAAAAAAATATAATATCCATCATAACATCCATAATAATCTACATCATATACATCACAAAACATATCCATCATCTGTCATCAAAAATACAGTATGAGTACAGGGCTCTACTCTAATCTCTACCACTCAGTACTATATCCTATCCTGTACCTATCAAAAATTGGGATCTTGTCCCTCTAATCCTTTGAACCATGAACTACCTGTATCCAATCTCTATGGAGACTCTGGCAATGGCGCTCTATGTGGAGGTGTCTCCCTCATGTTACTATATCCCTGGGTATGTGTCCCTACTGATTGGGATGGCGATGGCATCTATGGTGGCGCTCGAACATAAGCAGGTACCTACTACACTAGATCTAGAACTACTGAATAATAGGCGCACTTATAGTAGCTCGCCTCTCTCATATACTCCTCCCTCTCTCTAATCTATTGTATGGCTGTGTCTCACTCCATCCTGTACTTGTCTTGGTATCCACAAATGGATCTCCTCTCTTATGCCTAGGCACTCCACGCTAACCATAGCTGCTCAATATTTGATCCCATCTGTGACACCTGCTCCAAGGCTCTATCCCTCTCCTCTTGCATAACCTGCACCTATGATTGTAAGGAATCTCTCTCAGTTTCCATCGCCTATACCTGAGCCCTCTCCTGCATCAACCCCATATCTCCCACTATCTCCTCTGCCACCTCCACCTTGTCACAGAGCTCATCTCGCTCCTACCTCAACTCCCTCCACATGCCTCATTAGGTCTTACATATCCCTCTCCTACTCCGCTAGCCTCTTCGCCGATATCCGCCCTATCGATCCTCTTGACTCTCGCTGACCCCCTATCTACAATATCATCACGGTAGCCTCTAATTTGTCCCTCTCCAAATTCATTGCCTCCCCTTCCTCATGCTCGCTTGCTACCTCTCCCTCCAATTGAGTCACCTCTTCCCGTAGCTTGCTCACCTCTGCTCGAAGCTCCTCTATCTCTGCCTGCAACCTCTCTCCCTCCCTCTACATATTTGTCTCATGCTGAGGTATCACTTCATCCATTGCTTGGAACCCCATCTCACTCTCTGCTAGCTGGGATCACAACACAAGAACCTATGCCTCTAGTCTACTCTTTGTCGCCTCTGACTCTCTCAACCTCTATTCAGCGATATGTAATTTTGCCTCAGCTCCTCTCAATCATTTGGCAAAATCCTCTGCTACTAGTGGCATCATAGCCAAAGGACGAATATCATGTACCTTTGTGTCCATGTCCTCTGCTCCTCCCTCATCCCCTATATCCCTATCCTTAGCCTAATCTCTCTCCCCCATCGCCTCTGCATCTTGTCTCTTGTCCTTGGGCTCAACCGGTGCCCTCTGTCTCCTCCTCCTCCTACCTACCCTTCACTACCCTCTCTCCTATGGATCTACTACTCTTAGCTACCTCTGGCCTCACCACCCCCCTACCCTCTCTCCTGCTCTACCTGGCTCTGGCTCTCTCTCCTGCTTGAGCTTTCCTAACACCTCTCCTCGGCCTCCTCTTCCTACCTCCCCTCTCTTCGACCAATCTAACCTCATCCTCTAGTCCAAATCCTAATGCCCCTACGATCGACACCTTCGATGTGATCCATACAGGCCGGTGTTGTATAAACCATGTTGCATATCTCACTATAATCCCTGCATCTATCAACCCTAGGGACCTCCGTGGGTACTCCACTAGCTCTCGCACTAGCATCACCCAGTGCTCCCATGCAAACTCTACTGAAATCACCTCACCCAATGGTCACTCTCGTGAAATCCGTCTAAACCTATCAGGTGCATCTAAGATATCCTATATCAGCCTGTACTGCCTCGTCACTCAGTTTGGCCTATGTGACTCTACTATCCAAGGCTGGTTCCCGACTATGTAACATCAGGTCATGAAATATCCTCTATGTTTCTCCTCATCCTTCCTCCACTTCATGAAATGTCATTTCATATACGGCCTCCACACTATATCCTCATCCTCCAAATCATCAAACAATCTCCTCCTACCATCTAAATCTCCTAAGACCTGATACCGCCAAACCCAGCCATACTCTACACTGTACTAGTAGGCCACCGACAATGTCTTATCCTGCTAAACCACTCTCATCACATCTAGCCTAGACACACTGATGTGCTCCCAGGCTCATACCTGAAACAATGTCATTTGACACATGTTGATCCCCCCTCAATAGCAGATCATGTGCATATCTCCATATAACTATGCTAGGATGCATGGCCCCCATGAGAACTCCCCATCCCTCCCCTTGACAATGTGTCGGATAACCTCCATGTAGCTAACTCCAAAATCTCCCACTCCTATTCAGTATGAGTAACCCACTGATTTAATCAAACAGGTACAATAACAGTGGTGGTACTCTCAATCCCAAGTATTTATCCACGTTCAAGGAACTCTTCTCCACCAGCAGGTCCTCTCACCCGAACAACACCCAAATAATATGATCCAACACCTCTCCCTCTAACCTCGTGGCACTCAGCATATGCCCTACTATCGACATCCTCAATATTTGCCACATCCTCTAGTGTCACTATCATCTCCCCTGTCAAGAGATCGAATGTCGACATCGTTGAATCCTAGCGCTCGATTAAGGCTGTCAGCATCAGTTGATGCGCCCTAATGGATGGATACCCCAGTAAGTGTAGAAGCCCCACCTAGGCTAGAGCTAGATGATCTTCTCTTGTCATTGCCTATCGTGTTTCCTCCATCACCTTAGACCTCCTCTCCCCAGTCCACAAGCTCTCGAACCGCTGCACCCAAACCACACAACCTATCAGTCCTCAAAACCTTTCCTCGAGCATCTTTCTCACTAACTTTTCCTAACTCTCCTTCTCAAAAAAATCTTCCTAAGTTCTCCCACTTCTTTCTTTTTCTAAACACTTCAACTTCATTTTCTCCTAATTCCCCCTCTTGACCCTCGATAGAGCTACCCTTTCGGGTGCAACCACCCTTGTTGGGGTGGCGTTGCCTTTCCCGAGTGTGGCTGCCCCTTCTGGGGTGGTGCTACCTTTCTTGGGTGTGGCTACCCCTTTTTCTTCCCCTCACGCCCTCTCAAGGGGGCATACCCTACCAAATCCATCCATACCTCCTCCTTTGTCGTTTCCCTACATAATTGGGGCATATCCGTTCACTCCCCTCTATTTGAGTAGCTCACGTAACCTCTCCCGTGCTGGGGCATCTTCTCCTACTTGCTTCCTCTATAGAGTCATTTGCATTTATTTTTCTTTGAAAGACTGTTATTCTAACAATATTTTGAAGAGGGACAAAATGTAGACACCTAAATTCGACCACTTCCATATGGTCATAATCCCATAATTTATTCATCTAATCCATCCATATTAATTAAACGACACATTTAATTAATATTATCCCCTTTCCCTAAGGTTCTCAAAAGTATTTAATTAAATACTTTATCTTTTACCATTTCCCCTCTAAATTAAATAAATCAATAAATTTATTTAATTTAGTCAATTATCCTTTTCAATTTTTAATTCATTCTTTCTCTCTCCTTGTCCCATCCTCCATAACCTTTCCACTAATCTAGGTTAATTTAATTAATCCTTCATTAGGATGTGCATATCCTTAATTATGATTAATGTCACATCCTCCATATTTAGCCACTTGCCTCTAATCCTCATTAATTTTCCTAATCACCTGTTTGCACAATCCTAATCCTAATCACTTACCTTTTCTAGCATGTCCTTAAGTCAACCTTTCATGGTACTTACCTTTTTTGGGTTGACCTCTTCCCCATGTGAATTAAAAATTCACACTTATTCCCCCCATGCATTTGTCTTCCCCATGACCTCTCAAAGGTCACATAGAGTACATGGACAAAGACCTCCTTTTTGAAGACCTTGTCTTATCCATGGGTCTTTACCAAGAATGTGAATTTTAAATTCACTTTTATTCCTCCAATGCCTTCTCCAATCCCCATGGTGACAAGAGTGGACTTTCTTAAAGTCCTCACTTGTCACTTTCAACCCCACTGGGGACAAGGAATCCCTTTTTTGGGAAATCCTCTTCAATCCCAAGGTACTTGCAAGTACCTTGGGACCACATGGCCTTTCCCATATCACTTGTACCCTTTCCATCTCACCATGTCCTTTGGATACTTCATCTACCACATGGCAAGATGTGAGGGCTTGTGAGTCCTCAACTCACCATAGCCCTCCATCTTGGCCATGGTGGCTCAATCTTGACCATTGAATTCAATATCTTCTATAAATAACCCTCTTTCTCATTCATTGAGAGATCTAGTGACTTCATGAATTCATGACCTTATGAATTTTATGCATTCATTATCACACTTATGCTCTCAAGCCATTCAAGCACTCTAAGCCATTTATTGCAACATTTAACACTTGCATTTGCATTCTAGTAGCCATCATTGCACTCACCCACCACTATTAATCTTTCAACCACCATCATTGAAAGCTTACGATCCAAGGAGCACACATCAACAATATTATCAAGGGCCAACCAAGGTTCAACATGAATAAAAGGTATAATCATTTGTGTTTCTATCTTATTTTTATTTTTGTTTAACACAACATAATCTTGAGGTGTTGTTGTGTCTCTTTTCTCATTGCATTTACTTAGTTTTTTGTATTTTTAGAGTTAAGATTTTCACTGCACACAATAACAGCTTAGGATCTTTCTAGAGGCCTCAGGAGTGTGATTAGCACTATGCTATTAAACAGGGAGTCTAACAAATTCCGCTCACAGTCAACATTGAAGTACCTGCAAGAAATCCTCAAAGATATATTGCATTCATGATAGCAGATGTTTCGATTTGCACAGTCATCTCTTTATTAACACAACTAAAAGAGGCACATTCAATGTAAAACATCACATCTAATATATCCTTCAATTTAGTCAAGTATAACATAAAACAAGCAAACATTAAACATATTATCTACCACCATAATAGTTATTTAATAATATAATGAAGTCTTTTAAGTTTATAAAAGGATTAATAAAAAAATCATTCTTGAGCACTCATCAAATACTGGATGGTAAAGCTAATTTGAAGGAGTTTTCTAAGTGGAATGACAAGCTGGGAAATTTTCTCTCACAAGCTAAGATGATGTTAACCATAGTTGATTACTCCATGTTGAATCCCTATATTGACAACATGGATTAAGTTGAAATGAGAATGGACATTTTTGTTAAGGAGGCCAAAGCCTTAATTGATGTAAGATACACTTAGCACAATGCAAAAAAGTTAGAACTTGGTAGACATGAGATGGCCAATTGTGGATGAATACAATACATGGTTGGAGAAGTTTATAGAATGATCCTATGTGTGAATGGTGATGACAAACATGGTGAATAATGGATGTGAGAGAAATAATGCATAGCCTGGAACTAGTACAGATTTGGATTTTGCTAAAGTATTCCAAAATATTATTCTCTCCCCCAACATGAATATTGGTGGAAAAAATGTTGAGTTGGATGGGTCAATTTTCTCTCTTTTTATTGCTTTTCTTGTTTTAGCGTTTTTCTGACCAAACACACATGTGGTGCACACTTTTGGCTTGCGAGGAAGATATTTTGATGCTATTTTTGATTAGCAATCAACAAGTTTTGCAGGAACTAGAAAACCCTTACATACTAGCTTTGAGGGAACCAGAAACGCCAAATAACATAAAGAAAGTTGTAGAAAGATAGGAGCACAGATAATCAGCAGCCCAACATCAACAGTCTACCAAAAGATACACATGATAAAAAAACTATAGAGAAGCAACTTTGAAGGGGCCGAAAACCCTTTTACAAGGAATTCACAAGGACCAAAAACCCAATCATTTTAAATAAACTACTTGATTCCACCATGCACTAAAGAAAACCTAGAAAAAATGTTCCACAATAAACCAATTGCTCAACATTGAGCTAAAACAATAAGGGTTTCCAAAGCACCCTTCAAGAACAATCATTTCTCCTAGAATCCCTACCTCAATAAGAGAGAAACTAGGAAAAAATAGAGTTTGAGAGCATAGCAAAGCTTTGAGAAGCCTCAACCAACTTGCAACACCAACCTACCCACAATCGAACTAGGAAGATAGCTCCAACTCCACCTCAAAAGGAGGAATCTCCCCTCTAATGGAGAGAATGCCATGACACTACAACAAATCCCTTCGATTTGCTCCATTTTTTGCTTCCACCCACCATTTTAATGTATTTTTTGGCAATTATTTGAAAACATCGGCGCTATTTATCGAGATGGCACAATTTTTGGCATTTATTGTGTCAATTTGTACAAGTTGGTGCTAATTTAGGCACTAATTAGCACCTAAATTAATTTCGTATTTAGCACCAAAATTAGCTTTGAGTTTATCGCCATGTGTAGCTCTGACTTTAGCTTTGGGTTTAGCGCCGGATTATAATTCCCTATGTCGAAGAGACTTATTTATATGTCTTATCAATGATGCAAAATAGTGAAATTTCAACAAGATATGGGCATATCGAGGAGAGAATCACTTATGTCACATCAACAAGGTGCTCGACAAAACACAACTCTTAGATACAACAAAGTAATTTCAATGAGACATTGAGATATCGGTAAGATAGATAAGATTGTCTCATCGACAGTATTTAAGTAATGATCAAAATCATACACCTCTATACCCTCGAGAAGGTGAGTAGCATATGCGGTAGAGTGATGTACACTGCAACTCCGCAGCAAGAAGCCTTGAGCAAGGCGGTAGTGCGGTAAATAGTAGAAGGGAAGGGAAAAACACTGCTATATTGCAGTGATAATCATAAGTCTCCCCGACATGGTAGAGTTACACCGATATATAAAGAAATACCGGCAAAGGAAAATATCGATGAGACAACGACATATCGGCAAGAGATATTAACTTGTCTCATCGAGACCGACAACCAACATCAAAGGAACATAAGATCTAATGTCGACGAGACATTGATATATCGGTAAGACAAATAAGATTGTCTCATCAACACTCTTCAAGTAATGATCAAAATCATACATCGCTATACCATTGGGAAGTTGAGCAACATATGTGGTAGAGCGGTATACACTGCAACCGCGTAACAAGAAACCTTGAGCAAGGGGGTAGTGTGGTAAACAGTAGATGGGAAGGGAAAAACACCACCATACCACAATGAGTATAATAAGAGACGACGATAGTATGATAATCGTGGCATCATTACAATTTACAACAATAAATGTAGAAAATCACATCAGTTGCCAAAATTAAATTCTATTAAATTATTAAGAGTTTCCAAAACTAATATGATTGAATACCGTGCCATCCAAAGATAAGTGAGTTTTCCCAATATCGCACACAATTGTAGTTCACTAGTGTGGAAGGAGCTAAGGATATGAGAAGAATAAGTCTTGCAAGTGTGAAATACTTGGGTAAGTGCATGGAAAATCTCTGAAAGAGATCTATTAATTTAAAAAATCTTTCAAGGTTTTTTCATTTGAAGCCATAGTAGAGAAAATTGAAACATGCCTCTTAAAAGAAAATGATCAGAAGTAAAAGAAAGTTGGCCTAAAATTAAAGATGAAGAACCTAAAGTAAAGAAGAAGCACTCCATCCTAAAAAAAAAAATCAGAAGTAAAAGAAAGTCAGCCTAAAATTAAAGATGAAGAACCTAAAGTAAAGAAGAGACCACTCCATCAGTCCATATTAGACATAATTCCAGGGTCTACTAAAGAGGGTAATAAGAAGTTTCTCATGGACACAGCACAAAGTTGTAGGGATGCCCTCATTTCCAAATCTGGATGGGACCTATTTTGGTATTTTTATAGTAAGAGAAATGAGAAGATTCCAGTGTCAAACACTTAGATGTTGGATATAGCAAGGTTGATTGTCCCAAATGTGTTTGTTGATGTAGAATTTATCAGACTGCTATCCAAACACAATCACTCAGCTACCAAAACAGTAAGGTTTCCAAATGACACAATATTGGTAGAAGTAACTAGAAAAGCCATCATTGATTGTTTTGGCTTAAACAAGTAGGCTCTGACCAAGATAAACTTGCAAAAAAGTGAGGAGGATTATGCTAGGTTAAAAAAGACTTATAGAAGTGATGAGGTACCCCTATATATGAAAAGAGGCATTGGTAACAAAACATTCCCCATCTCTACTACCACTACTGAACCATTTAATGTGATAAATTTTTTAGTATTACTTTGTGAATACATATTTAGCTCTTTTCCAAGTGTTGGGGATAGATGGTCAAGATAAAATTTCAATAGGCGTAATGATGATGGCCATGAGAATTCAAAACCTTGAAACTAATATTGAATATGACTTTGCTTCATACCTTGAGAAGGTGTTAGATGATGAATTCTCCCAAGTTATAGAGGATAGAGCACCGATTACATTTAGACACTATTCCCTACTGTGTCATTTGATATTGTACCAGAATAGGAAACATTGGAATAAAAGAATGGACTTGGATATAGTAGATGAGAAAGGGAATCCCACACTTGTCCAAAAATGGTGCTATATTTGGGATAGTTGGTGCAAGAATTCAAGCTTTGTTGTATTCTACGAAGACTTTGTACACAAAATCCTTCGAGTTATTGGGTATGCAATACCAATATTGTCAAACAAAATGTTGCAACTAGTGATACCTTTGGATTTAAGACTAGAGCAGGGTCATACACACAATTTTGGAGATTGGTTCTTCCTCCTGGAAGTTATAATAATAAGAGTTTATGGATGCCCTGTTGCTTCACACATACTGCCAAAATTTGTGCCCCTCAGATTATCATTTCTTGAATTTATGTTGCAAATGATGTGGATGGAGAAAGATGTAATGCACAAGCAGAAGAAACGCACTTTCCTACCAAACCAAACCAAGTGTGAAGATTGGACTATAGGATCAGACACACTAGAGGAGTTACAATATTAATTGAAGACAAGATACACATTGAAATCTGGAAAAGAAAGAGCCTTTGACCCTAAAAATCATATGAACAACATAAGGCACAATATTCTTACCAAAATGATAGTGCCACACCAAGTGGATTTTGAAGAAGATTTCATAAGGAACTGCATTACTTATAATGATGTATTTAGTAGAAGGAAAAAATGGGAATATATGAAGAAGCTTGAAGAAAGGACGAAGCGGATGTCCAAGGATTTCCTAGGATACTTTTTTGAGGAAAAGGACCCCGTCAAGAGGATATAATTGATAATTGGTAGATTTGAATACTTGTATAGAAAGAAAGAATTATATCTCCAAGAACATGATAGTGGTGCAACTACAAAGCATACCCTAGGTGAAACCTCTGAGCCTCCCATGGAGCAGTTACCTCCCAAAAGACAGAAGATAGGAAGCATTGAACAATTAGTACCTTATGAGGATACTGAAGAGGTGGGAAATATTGAGGAAGTGGCTATAGTACTATAGTCATTGATAAATGATATTTAAGTTTATCAGCCCATCCTTGAGACTAGTGCCCATAAACATGAGGAAAGGATGGGTGATGTAGAAAAAATAAGTACGGAGGTACATGAAGATGAAAGGGAAATTGCAGCCAAGAGATTCATAGAAGATGATGAATTCATTAAGACTCCCAAGTTTAAGGATTTCTAGATGAAGATGAAGTTAAAATAATTTCAAGAGAGGATGGAATCAGTTGAAGCAGGAATTGAAGAATCAAAGAAAAATGAAATGGTAGCACAAACTTTCCAGGAATTAAGAGTTGACAACATTGACATTAGCCCCTAGAAGGCTAGAGAAATGGTCTTGAAGAGAAATATGTTCATTTTCCCTGGCTTGGAATTAAATAAAATGTTTCTTCTTGATCAAGTGCGAGCTCAGGAAGATCCAATGCTAGTTACAGAATTTGACTTTGATGAAGGTGTGAGTGGAACTGGGTATAACCCAAAGATTGAAACCTTGGCCATATGGATCAAACAGAAAAATACAGAGAATCCAAAATTATTGGATGTAATTGAAGGGATGAAAGGGGCAGCAATGGTAAGGACAATACAAGATACCACCCCTTTGGATGCAACCACAATTACGATGCATTCGGCCATGTTCACTCGAGCAACTGTTAAGGGATTATAAGATAAATTGAAGGAGTATGAAAAGGAAAAAAGGTTTGTAAATGATGAAGTTAATAAACTATTCATGGAGAATGCCAAATTGAAATAATAATTAAGAGGAGCAAGACCCTCACAAAGCAAGGATATGGTGTTATACAAGCCTCCTATTGCTCTAATGGATATTGTGAAGAACATTTCTGCACAACAAGTAAAAACTCGAGAGAATGAAGTGGATGATGTAAAGAAGGCCAACAATAAAACCCAAGATGAAGTGAAAAGATGAATTTTTGAAGTAATGGAAAAGATTCTTGAGCACAAGTTAAAATCAGTTATGGATAAACTGGATAATGTGCATGATAGTTATAAAACACTTCAACAGGAAATGGATCAAATAAAGACACATATGCTTGTATTAGATCCTTTTTTCAAAAGGTGGTAGCATTTTCACCACACTTTGGCTAAGTTATGTAAAGTTCTACAAAGAAGTCCTGATGCACCCACAACATTAAAACCAACTGCAAAAATTGTGAAGATGATTACTGATGAATTTCAGTATGTACAAGGGTTTGATAAAAAGATTGTAACATGAATGGATTTATTCCATACCTAGAAACAATGGTATATACCTAAAATCGTGAGAGATGGTGACCAGTTGAAGGACTTGGATAAGTGGAAGAAAGAATTCAGTTAGGTTGTCGATAAGTGTGTAACTCATATACATGAGGATGATGATACCAGTCTTCCCAGGCTAAATCAGATCATGGATGGGTTGATTGTTCTTGATGTAGGATACCTAAAGTTTTTCAATGATACAAAGGTAATACTAGATAGTCGATGGAAAACGCATCTTGCAAACATGCAAAAGATCCAAGAATATAAGCAGCCATCAAATTTTATGGTGTATCAATGGTATGAAAAGTATTTGGTTTCAGAAGAATAGGACATTGAGGTGAGAGCATTTGGACATTTATGATGGAGAGGAAGACTTTTCCAGATCAATGATCATGAGTCTTCTACTGAATAATGGAACCATATGTCAAAATGTCTTAAGTCTTGTTATTTCCTTAATTATGCTAATTAAATAGTTGTTGGTTTCAAAAAAATAGGACACTGAGGAGAGAGCATTTGGACGTTCCTCATGGAGAGGAAGAATTTTCCAGATCAATGATCATGGGTCTTCTATGTTGAATAATGGAACCATATGTCAAAATTTATTAAGTCTTGTTATTTCCTTAATTATGCTAATTAAATAGTTGTTAGTAAAAGAAGTAGTTATGAAAGGTTGTTTCTTTTTGTAAAAGTCCTGTAGCATGTTGCTTCCTATATAAATAGGAATCCAAGGCCTAGTTTGAAATTATCATCATCATATATCATTTCCATTTTCAAGACTTTTGTTATTAATATATATCAATTGAATCAATATAATGGAGAACATCTTATTATCAAAGATTCTCCATGACTATGTTATCATTATGTATTTTTCTTATGTTTTCCATACTTATTTCTTCTTATATTTGAATGAATATCAGTTATTGAGCCTCAATATTGATCTTATGTGAATGAATATGCTGATACAGTAAAGCATTTATTGTGGATGTTGGTAGAGTTGCTAAATTTTTTGAAAATTTGAGCTTATTTTGCCTTGTTACATGTTCAACATAAAAATGGAAACTATTTAAAAATAATAAAGTTAACAAAGCTGCTTATTTAAATAATTGTGAGTTACGTGCATTAATATTTTATTAGCTTTTGTGTCTTCACAAACATATGTTGATACAAAATGAATGGAAGAAGCATCCAAGAAATCCTAATTTTTTCTACCAACAATTCATACCAAAGATTGAATAATTTAGGGATATTGCAATAGGTAATTAAGGATATGGTGATGATGATATATTCTTGTACTTGTATATTCTATGAAACATTCCTTATTTTCTATGAAACAGTGTATATAGTCTTGTACTTGTAAATATTCTTTTACTGTTATGTCTATTAAATAAAACATAGTTTGAATAAAAAATGCTTCACCCTTTTTTGTAAGTGATTATGTGAATTATTTTTAAAGTAAAAATCTTACAATGTTTACATTTTCAGTTTACTAGTTTCAAAGCTTCATTTTCTATGTATATAAAATTGTATGTGCTATTTATCTCGAATGACATAAAATAGTAATATCATCAGAATCAAGGTTTTCAATTTCAGCACCATCATTGTCCACACTTTTCATATCCTGTGAATACCTTATGTCTTTCAGATAAGTGTGCAAGCGAAATAAGACATAACTGATTGAATCTCATTTTCTATTGTACAATTTTTTTTATGTGCTTTTTACCTTTTGCATGTGGATTACCCTCAGAAAGAGACTACTTATCTTTTCTTAAATAAAGCCTTTACATTTCCTATATACAAAAAGAATTTACTGCTTGACAACAGGTTTGTGAACTTCATACAAATTAAGATTGGTGTAAAAGGCCATCCCCGCAAATGTTGTTTGGTCTAGAATTATAATGGAAAATAAAAAAGCTTGCTAGGAGAATAAAATAGGTTTTCAATTGTCCAAGTACAACATAATATTACTGAAGCATTTCAAAGTTTAGGCCATAAGAATCATCCTTTTTAAAACATGGATTGCAAATAATTCTAAAAATTTAGAAGTCTTGGTCATTAACATTATTGTCTACTACAATGTCATCTAGTGTATCATTGTCAATGTTCATATTTTCTTTCAAGTATTTAATATCATCATCATCCTCATCTTGACCTGCATCATCTTCATCATCATTGAAATTTGACTGTAGACCATCTATATTGTTACTAGATGTATTTGGATCATCATTTTCTATACCATCCATATTGTTGTCTTCCATAACATCATCTAACTCTAGATTGTTGTCTTCTTGTGCCTGAACATAAACATCTTCAACATCATCATGGATTTCAATTTCTTTGATGTTCTCTAATCCCTTTCTCTCAATTTGTTGGCCATCATTTTTTTCTCAATATCCACTAATGCATCGTCAAATACATGCCTTAATCTTGGATCATAATGTATGACAAATATCCATTTCGGGTCCAAAATATCTTCATAGAAAAATACCTGCACATGAACGACATACTATATTAGACATTATATAAAGTGTATGAACATATATACATCAATTGAATAATGGAACATTATTTTATAGACTACCTTTTTTATATAATAATTTCTATAAAACACAATTTTGACAACATAGTTTATAAAACATTAGTCCACACTCATTTATTATTCTTTGGTTTTCTGTGCTTAAGAACATCCTTAGGGAGACCTTGTTCTTCCCTCTTATTTTGTGCAGGAGTGTGTTTTAAGAAGGGGTAATCAATAAATAACTCATCCCCAATGGTAAGGTCCATAATAGCCTCAACCATTATCAATCTATCAACCTCTCTTTCCATATCTGCATCTTTATCATTTATAACCTCAACAAATTGGCAATTCGGTCTTACAGTAGGGTCCCTTCCCTTACTAATATTTATAAATCCTGCAATATTTTTGTGTGTGTATGCACGTCCATCTATATACATAAGATGACCTCTATTAATTTATTTTCCACTTTCCAATTGGAGACAATGTGTATACATATTCAAATTTAGACCATATGCTGACATGTTAGGCTTATATTTTGTTAGCCCTTTCCATTCACCACTGTAATATGATGAAACATAATATGGAATTAATCTCCTACTGGTTTGTTCTGAATTTTTTCTATGTTTGGATCCCACATGTACATTTTGGACAATAAAGAGGCCTAGATTCGCTCCATGAATATTGGAGGGTTGTATCATGTAGTTGTATCCCCAAAATTGAAACACCTCGTACACTCTAGGTAGTTGTTGATCACTAGGCCAAGCGCAATATAGTCGATGATCAAATGTCTCTTTGTAAATTGATCTCAAACTCAGGGTAAATTCATCATCTCCATCACATTCATTCTCATAGGGTATGTAGTCCACCTTCCCCTTGTCTTTAAGAAAATTATGCATCTTCACATCGGTTCTTGTTTTGTTTCTTGTTTTTGTCAATTCCTCATCTTCCAAGCTGGTATATTGGCACATATTTTTGTTAGATGTATCATATGATAAATGATCATTACCCTCTAGGTTGGAAGTCAGTGATCCAAAAAAATTTAAACAAAGAACTTTATCCTGCAAGTATCCATTAAGAAAAAAATAGTTATTTAAATAATATAAAACAATGTTTAAATGAAGTATACATGTTATTTATATCAAATTAGAAAATTCTTCACCACAATTCCTATTGTATTTGAATTGATTGTACAAGGCATACTACTAACTAGAATTTCATCATATATGTAATGTCTTTGTACAATCGCTCATTTGAATTGTTTCTTTCCATGACATACAAAACATCCACAAACAACAATTTTCTCAAAGTATTCATTCCATGTACTATAGTCCTAACCTACCTATTCTTCAGTGCAATCATTTGTTGTGTCTGCAGTATCCATTGTCATATCCTCTTCCACCCATTTTCGTCTACGTGATTTAATAGTTTTAGGTCCACGTCCACGTACATATCTCATTCTTTTGCTAGTTGAGAGATTAGGCTCTGCATTTGCTCCAATCTCCATCTAAAATAATCAACAACATGCATTAATTTATGTCAAGATTGGATAATACATTTAAAATTTCAATAATACTATAAAAAAAGATGGACGTATCAAAAAATTCTATCAGATCATTTTTTCCTAAGTTAAGTCAAAAATTGAGTACCTAATGTCCCGCTTCATCCGTTGTGTCCTCATTTGATATGACACGATCTGTTGCCATGGCCTCGTCTCACCCCTATAATACACAACATAGTAAATAATTTTTAGTACACCAATTATATCATTTTAACGAATATGCTATCCAATACAAAACCTCACTTTAGTCATATATTTGACATATTGATATCATGTTTTGGCTATCCTAATTTTCAAAATTTTCCCTTGATCATAGAATCGCATTTAATCACCATTCCTGTACATTTTCAACCAACAAGTTTAACCTCAGAGGCCTCATGGATAAAAAAATGACTTTATCTCCTCTATGTTGTAGCATTTGTGAATTCATAAACACCTTACTCCTTTGGTTGAGGTTGCTTTCTCTTCTTACCTCTATTGTATCTATAGATTCCATTGTCTCATCTATTTTCACCCACTTTCCTCTCAGTGATTTAGTATTTCTACGCCATCCACGTCCTCTCTCCATGGCCTCCTCTGTGAATAAAAATTTCGCCACAAAAGCTTTCACCGCACTACTACTGAGAAGGAAAAAGAAACTTGCAGGACCACGGTAAAGACCGCTCTACCACACTGAGATGATGAAGGAGCCATGGGACAATGGTGGTCACCACACTACCGCACACCAATAGCAGAAGACTTGCGAGACTATGGGAGTCACCGCAACACCGCTAGGAACAAAAGGAAGAATCACATGCCACCACAAAAGCTCTCACCACACTACCACTGAGAAGGATGAAGTATCTTGCGGGACCACGGTAAAAACCACTCTACCACACCGAGTTGATGAAGGAGCCATGGGACAATGGTGGTCACAAAAACAAGGCAGGAGTTGGAATTATTTCCAACACTATGGATCCTGTGATACACAACAATGAAAATAGTCACTATACAATAATGATAGGTGCTAAATTAGGTGCACTTGATGCCGCCTTATACGCCCCAAACAAATTACATTAATGACCAACAGTCGACGCTAAAGTTGGCGTTAACTAACACTGACTAAAACATCGACTAATGAATGAAAATAAAAAATTTAAAAATTTTCCGCATAAAGGAAGAAATCAGACGACAAAAAAGGGAAAAACGTCGCGTGAAGGAAGAGAGCAAGGTGCTACCAACAACTGATGAGAAATTCAATTTAACTTGTGACACCATAGGTAAGGTTACAATTTTTGTTTTCTTGGTTGAATTCATGATTGTTTACTACTCTTTGTATTGCATTTGAATTCGTGATTGTTTACTGGTTCGTGGCCTAACCAGTCTAGGTAACCTCTAAATTGTCCCATCATTATAAATTGTAAAACCTTTGAGAAACCAACAAATTTTTTTACCCTAACCATTTGATATTTGGCTCAAAATATTATAGCATGAAGTGAGGATTCCTCTGTATTCTTTCCCCAACCTGGGTATCAAGGAAATAGTGAATTGCTTGGAAAATCTGGGAATTGGGTCAGTCACTGTTGAGCAACTGTTGAAAATAAATGCAAAAACCACTTGGTTTTGCCTAGCCATGCCATAGTCACCGATGCCATGACAAAATCATGCAAGATTTCATTATGAAGGAGTTTTCATGATAAGGTTATCAACACTAAGTAAAATGAGCAAACGTATTTTCCCTAGGTTATCAACACTAAGAAAACCCAACAAACATATTTTCCCACAAAACAAAACTTTCATACCTAACAGTGTGTACTTCATTTGTCTCCACAGACTGGATGAAAATAATTTTCCCTAGGTCACCTCAAAATGTCAAGCAATGGAGGGAAGTGAGCATTTTCGACAAACTCTGTCCACAATGAGGTAATTCATTTTCAATTTATAGATTTGTAAATGTTTCCATTGTTTCTTTGAATTTTACTTTTTAGTTTTTTATTTATAAATTTAAAAGAAGAAATATAATTTAAAAATATATATATATAGGTACATGAGACTGACAAAGATAAAGATGAATTGGCTACCATATTGGGGGTAGAGGCAGTGAAAAAATTGGTTAATGTGGAATGGACAACACTTTCCAGATACATTAAAAAATAATTTGGTAATGCCCCTCAAACATTGCAAACAAATCAATTATGTCAAAGGGAATCAATTGATTCCCCAACCACTCCTAGATCGAGAAAAAGATCCAAGAGGAAATCAGTGGTGGTAAACTCTAAGAATGTGGAACAACGAGCAAAGACTTCCACTCCTGGGACACAAACTTCTTCCACCACGCCATGTTTTCAATCTTGCATTGGTAGCTACAATACAAATATAGAATACGAGGTGGTTTCAGGGGAAGTCTGAATGACGGATGTTGGGAAAAAGCTTGTGAGTAGGTTGAAGGAATCATGCCTTCAATGGTTCAAATACCATCTACATTTTACATTCTCAAAGATACCCATGCACCTGAAAAAAGCAGTTATCCATGACATGGAGAATGAATTTGGCATAGGTTGGTCTATGAACAAGGTAAAGCTACGAATGTCTCAAAACTGCATGAGATTTCGGTGCAACCAAACAAAGAAGATAAAAAAATCCCCTCCCGAGCTAAGGCTCAAAAAAAGGCCACTTGGTGTAAGTCTCAAAGTATGGAAAGAGCTTGTAAAAGCATATGAGAAGTATGAAGCACGGAGGAAGTCCGGTGAGGAGAGTACATAGTTATTTGAATTTTCTCATAAGATTATATCAAATTTATTAAATGTTATTTAAATTTTATTTTTGCATAGTTAAATTGAATTAGTATATGTTTTAGGAAAAGGCCTCCAAGGCTAGGCTTGAGAAACTTCATGCCATGCATCACAGTGGCCAGAAAGGTTTACAGGCCTTGATCTATAAATTTGTAAGTATATTTAATATGTTAAATGATATATATATATATTTTTTAATTTCCTTGGAAAAGTAAATGATTGCATATTAATTAGTTTAACTACTCCATGTGCCATGTTTTGACAGGAACAAAAATATGGCCGCCATCCAAAGAAATTTGAAAAGAATATGTTACAAAACAAAAAGTGGAATGATTTTGTAATCTATATGGAGAATGAGGTATCAATAGTTGAGTTTCAATAACTTAGTGGGATATTGTTTTGTTAATATGTCAATTTGCATCTCTTGTGTTGAGTTTTTTATTAATGCATAGGATGAGTAAATAGAGCTCAAATCTTATGATTAGAAGATGACCTTTTATGTGCATGAATAAATAGTAGAAGGATGCATATGAATTCAATTCATCTGACTTTATGCCTCTTGGCATGCATTTCTCTTGAATCTCTAATATCAGGTGCTCGAGACTTCCCTATAGCTTTTACCTTTTGTTGCCGCCTTTCCTCTTCACTGTTAGACTCATCTCCTTTTTCCTTATTTGAATTTTTGGCTTCGGCTTCTAATTCATCCCATGTTTTACCTTCCTCCTCTTTAGAATCTTCTTCTTCTTCATCATCCTCCACTGACTCCATAAGAGATTCATCTTCTGAACCTTCCTCATCTGATTTTGATTCCTCTTCTACATCAGATGGTTCATATCCTTGATCTGATCTTCTGAATTATTAGAATCAGAATCAATAGCTTCCATATTCAAAAATTCCCAACCAACATCTTCAATAAATTTATCTAGATCATCAATAATAGTCCTCAAAATTGGCTGCCAATTCAAGTTCATTCTGATTTGATAATACTTTATATCCATGGAGTTCAACCATTCCTTGATGTCATCAAGAAAAGATTGAGGAATGGCATACATGCGGAGTACATCTCACTTGAAGTCTTTGAAAACAATATCCATATCAAATTCCCTTTTCCCAAGTCCTACTCTTTGAAGGTTAACAATCTCAATCTCACTAATAGAAATTACTAAGAAAGGTAATTCCACCAACTCTACCAAATAGTTTACCATAGGAACAATAAAAGTAGAGGCTTTGAAAGGAACTCCATGAAAACCAAGCTCTCTAAATGGTACATCAAACTCTAGTTCAAAATATTTTACATGAGGCTGCTCCCATAGCTCTCTTACTGG
The DNA here is from genome assembly GCA_007115665.2 of Sequoiadendron giganteum. Taxonomy (NCBI): domain Eukaryota; kingdom Viridiplantae; phylum Streptophyta; class Pinopsida; order Cupressales; family Cupressaceae; genus Sequoiadendron; species Sequoiadendron giganteum. The sequence goes on along the minus strand of CM021108.1, from coordinate 448,837,047 downwards.
CTTGACAAATCCTTGAAAGTCTGCATTGATATTATTTTTACAAATGAAAATGAAGCAAATTAATCATCTCCTTCTCCACTGGTTGGAAGAATTCATGGTTAATGTTTTGATACATAATATCAAATCTCTCTTCTTCTCTCATGGTTGAATACTGAAATTCATTATGGTGGGCCTCTAGAGTTCCAATCATCTTTCTTCCTCTTCCATAAAATGTTGGCCTGATCCATAAGTCTTCCAACCTACTTGCCTTTGTTTTTGAAAGCTGAAGTTTATCCTGAGTCACAAGTGTAGCTCTCTCTACCTTTTCAGACTCTTTCATTTCTACAAGAAATTAGAGCCTAATTGATTAACAATCTCAATCTCACTAATAGTGATTACTAAGAAAGGTAATTCCACCAACTCTACCAAACAATTTACCGTAGGAACAATAAAAGCAAAGGCTTCGAAAGGAACTCCATGAAAACCAAGATCTCTAAATGGTACATCAAACTCTAGTTCAAAATATTTTAGATGAGGCTGCTCCCATAGCTCTCTTACTCGCTTGAAAAATCCTTGAAAATCTGCATTGATTTTATTTTTCCTGTCCCTCTTTTGTTGTTCTTCCTCAATTTCATCAAGATCATGCATTGACCTTCTTTGCTCTCCTAAAGTTTGGACCACATCCATTACCTCCACATAAAATTTGACATCCTTGGTATTCTTGGTTCCCACGCAATGGTATGGTTATGCAAATGAAAATGAAGCAAAGTAATCATCTTTCTTCCTCTTCCATGAAAACCAAGCTCTCTAAATGGTATATCAAACTCTAGTTCAAAATATTTTAGATGAGGCTTCTCCCATAACTCTCTTACTCACTTGACAAATCCTTGAAACTCTACATTGATTTTATTTTTCCTATCCCTCTTGTTGTTCTTCCTCAATTTCATCAAGATCATACATTGACCTTCTTGCCCCTCCTAAATTTTGGACCACATCCATTACCTCCACATAAAACTGGACATCCTTGTTCTTCTTGGTTCCCATGCCATGGTATGGCTATGCAAATGAAAATGAAGCAAAGTAATCATCTTTCTTCATCTTCCATGAAAACCAAGCTCTCTAAATGCTATATCAAACTCTAGTTCAAAATATTTTACATGAGGTTTCTCCCATAGCTCTCTTACTCGCTTGACAAATCCTTAAAACTCTACATTAATTTTATTTTTCCCATCCCTCTCTTGTTGTCTTCCTCAATTTTATTAGGATCATACATTAACCTTCTTGCCCCTCCTAAATTTTGGACCACATCCATTACCTCAACATAAAACTTGACATCCTTGGTCTTCTTGGTTCCCATGCCATGATATGGTTATGAAAATGAAAATGAAGCAAAGTAATCATCTTTCTTCCTCTTCCATGAAAACCAAGCTCTCTAAATTCTATATCAAAATCTAGTTCAAAATATTTTAGATGAGGCTGCTCCCATAGCTCTCTTACTCGCTTGAAAAATACTTGAAACTCTGCATTGATTTTATTTTTCCTATCCCTCTCTTGCTGTTCTTCCTCAATTTCATTAGGATCATACATTGAACTTCTTGCCCCTCCTAAAGTTTGGACCACATCCATTACCTCCACATTAAACTAGACATCCTTGATCTTCTTGGTTCCCACACCATGATATGGTTATGCAAATGAAAATGAAGCAAATTAATCATCTCCTTCTTCGTTGGCTAGAAGAATGCATGCTTAATGTTTTGATACATGAGTACCAGTCATCTTTCTTCCTCTTCCATAAAATGCTGGCCTGATCCACACGTTTTCTAGTCTAATTGGCTTTATTTTTGAAAGTTAAAGTTTCTCCTGAATCACCAATGTAGCTCTCTCTACCTTTTCAATCTCTTTCATTGCTACAGATCATCTCTGGGATTTAATCATTTGTACCACATGGTTGATGTGCTTTGAATCCTTGCATCTAAAGGAAATTTCCTTAACATAAATACTACTAGGGATTTAATAATTTTCAGACCCTTTCATTGCTACAGATCATCTCTAGGATTTAATCATTTGTACCACATGGTTGATGTGCTTTGAATCGTTGCATCTAAAGGAAATTTCCTTAACATAAATACTGCTAGGGATTTAATAATTTTCAGAATTTTTCATTGCTACAGATCGTCTCTGAGATTTAATCATTTGTACCACATGGCTGATGTGCTTTGAATCCTTGTATCTAAAGGAAATTTCCTTAACATAAATACTGCTAGGGATTTAATTTTCAATGTTGCCAGCCTAATTGGCTTTGTTTTTGAAACATAAAGTTTCTCCTGACTCACCAGTATTAGCTGTAACTTTTTTGAAATTTTATTATGGTATGTGCACTTTGATATGATGTAATATGATCATGGTTTCATCTCATATGTTGTAATATTAGATATATAACAGAAAAAAAAAATTATTGCATGAAATAAATAATAAATTTTCATTCTAAATGTTTTTTTTTTGTAGAACACAGGTCTTCCAGAAGATCAAGATGATCCTCAACATGATATAGATCCACAAAATATTGGTTATTCTGGTACGGATCACATGGCAGAGGATGATGATGACACAAATACAGAATACACTGAGGCTGATGACAATGATGATGATGACGATGATGACGACGATGATGACAACGATGACGACGACGACGACGACGACGATGATGATGATGATGATGATGATGGTGATGATGATGATGATGATGATGATGATGATGATCACGATGGTGATGATGATGATGATCACGATGGTGATGATGGTGATGAGACAGTTGGTGGTAGTAACCAGTGACATTCATGATCATACATAATACATTGAGGCCGATGACAATGATGATGATGACGAAGACAACGATGATGATGATGATGATGATGATGATGATGATGATGATGATGATGATGATGATGATGATGATGATGATGATCACGATGGTGATGATGATGAGACAGTTGGTGGTAGCAACCAGTGACATTCATGATCATATAGAATGCAACATGGATCATTGTTGATATATCGTTATGATGAATCTTTTCATGGTTACTATCATATGTATCATTTTCATGACCTATAACACTATATTATTGAGTTGTATCATTTTGACATGTATCATTTTCACTATATCATCTTGACTTGTATCGGTTTGAGTTACATAATTTATCAATTTTATTTATATCATTTGTAATGTATCATTTTCACTTATGTCGGTTGTTGGACATGTATCATTTTGACATGTTTTTGATGTACTGGCATATTTGACTTTCACTTGTTTTAGTTATATATGATGATGATCTTATCAGTATTGAATTGTCAATTTATATATATTAAAGTGGTTGATGATTTTTGGATGGATATTTATTACGTATGATGATTTTAATTTACTGCTCAGGATGGATGTTGTCAAATTCAATGAAATTATAGATATTTGACTCACTTGTTTTAATTATAGATGATGATCATGTTACAATAATAGTTTAGGCCATGATGAAAGGTAAAATGAATGCTTGGCACCTCCAAAACGTAATTGAAAAAATTAGAGAAGTGTTAATCTCTTTTGGTGGGTAATGACACTGAACAATAGATGTACATTTTTATCTTTACAAGCAATACGAAAATTTTGTGTCACCGACCCAAAAAATAATTATCTTGTTATTTAATCATATGAGTTAAATAATTAAATTACTTAATCTATAATCATATGAGTTATTTAAGAGGCACAATATATTTAACTAATTAAATTGAAATAAAACATATTAAATGGAAGCAAAACAAGAAGCATTTTCAGAAGAAAAAATGGAAGCAACAATGGAAGCCAAACTAGAAGTAATCCTGGAAGCAAAATTGGAAGCAAAATCGGAAGCAAAACTGGAAGCAAAATCGGAAGAAAACCTAGAAGCAAAATCGGAAGAAAAAATGGAAGCAAAACTGGAAGCAAACATGGAAGTAAAATCGGAAGCAAAACTGGAAGCAAAAACGGAAGCAAAAATGGAAGAAAAACTAGAAGCAAAACTGGAAGGAAAAGTGGATGCCAAACTAGAAGAAAAATTGGAAGCAAAATTAGAGGTAAAAACGGAAGCAAAACTGGAAGAAAAATTGGAAGAAAACCTGGAAGCAAAACCGGAAGCCAAACTGGGTGCTAGTGGGGGTGTTGTAATTTCCCAACACTAACCATGACGCTAAGTTTGATGTTAACATCGGTACCAAAGTCAGCATCGAAAAGACCATACCTATTTGCGCTAAGTTTTGTGCCAGCCAGATCGCCCAATTCGTGAACAAAAATACACTAAAATCTGGCACTATGTTAGGCACTATTTGCAGGAGAATATAATGACAACTCTTTCTACTTTTTTCAATTGGAAATGATCATACTACCTGATCTACAATCTATCAATGCTGTAACTGTTGCTAACCATGGTCTACCTAAGATGATTGGGTATCCAGAATCTTTCTTCCTAGCTTCAAGCACTATAAAGTCCACTAGATAATCCCAAATGTCAATAGAAACCATGACATCCTCTAAAATTCCCTCAGGTTTAGTAGTGAATTGATTAGTCAACTGTAAGACAGTTGTGGTGGGCTGAATCTTTGTCATTCCTAACATTTCAATAGTATTAGAGGTAATAACATTAATAGTCGCTCCTAGATCAATCAAGACATTGGTTATCTTTATTCCTCCTATTCTAAGAGTTATTACAGGACTACCGGGGTCATTATATTTCTGAGGAAGTAACCTCCCTAATAATACATCAGTTATTTTGGTCCCTATTTGAATGGCAAGAGGTAATTTCTTCTTCCTACCCAAAGTTTTCATATAGAGGGACTTAACTAACTAATTTATTTCTGGTATATCCTTTATAGCCTGTAATAATGGTATTTCAATTTTGATCTTTTTTAACTCTCGAAGAAGTTGAGAGTGAACAACATTCATATAATTAGGTCGAGAGTTGTCAGGAGCAATTTGTCCTATCTTCAGGCACTCTGGGTAGGGTGCCTGATTAACTTCTTGCTCACTCTCAGAGTTCTATTTTTCATTCAAATTCTCCTTTTTGCTTTCCTTTCCCTCTTGATCTTTAGTGGTTGGTACAGATGGAAAATTTTGGCTTCTTAACTAAATATCATTAGCTTCAATGACATTCAAAGTAGGTGGATTTGCATCAGAGCGATTGTTTTTCGGATTTGGAACAGGTTGTGCTGGAATTTGCGCCTGGTTTACCTATTCATGAGTAGGAATAGATCCTTGGGTTAACTGTGGTGACTGTCCCCATGGACACCTTGGTCCTAAGTGATCCCACAATACTGGTTTACAATTTTTGGGTAAAATGGACACTAAACTGATTTTTTTAAACTAAATCTTCACTTTCGGGCCTCCTATAGCGGCTAAGTCGTGAGGAATTTGAAGATGATGAAAACTAGTGATTTGTTAGGTTTTGTTTATAGATTCTAAATATATATTTTTTCAAAATTTGTGGAATCAGATTGCACTCCTTTCTCCATCTCCTTCAAAAACTATCTTTTTTTAAAAAAAACATTTTTAAGGAGTGACTCTCACCGTATACAACATAAATTTTTTGTATGAATGATAGAATTCTATTTTTTTTTAATTTAGATTTGTAACTATGATATCTAGCACTTTAATTTGGTTTCATTGTTTTTTATTAAATATTTTTTCCTTAATCAATTTTTGAAGTCAAACCAATTACAATTGAAAAATAGGCAGATTGTATACAACATAACTTTTTTTGTATGTATCAAAATTCTTTTTTTTTTAATGGATCGAGGACATCAATACCTAGCCTGAACATATTTTTTAAAATTTTATTTTGATAATATGCTATTTTTCCACATGTGTAGAATAGAGAGCTTGATTTTTGGTGAAAAACCTATGTTTAATAAAACTAAAAAAACACATACATAATAAAACGAAAACATATTAAAATTACATTTTTTGGATAGCTCGTTTTGAGGATTACCATGATCATTTGAAATAAATTTTAAATGAATTCATTTGATCCCCTAAAAGGTAAATCAAAAGTGATTTTTATCAGTATTTTGATAGGTGTAAAGGAGACTCCATTGTAGGTATGGTTTAAAACTAGCAAGGTTTTATCCAAGGGGGTTTGATCTAAGGTGGTTTGATCAAACCCTCTTCAATTGAAATCCTTAAAATGGAAATTTTTAAGGCTTAAATCAATATATTTTCTAAAAATATGTGATTTCAGCAAAAATCATTATCTCCCAGAAATTGTAAACCATCTTTGTGGGATCACCCTCCTTGATTCTTCCATGGTTAAAATTGCATTTGTGGTTGTTGCCAATGTGGCTGATTTTTTTGCCATTGTGGCTGATTTGTCTACCACTGTGGTTGGTTGCAATGGGGATTCATCCATTCCGGTTGACTCCAAAATGTAGGTGGTTGTTGAGGTGGAAAGGGAGGATTCCATTGATTTGCATTAGACCAAGAGTTTTGATTCCAGTTAACTCTAGGACCATACTGCCCCTGATTAGAGTTATACCCAACATTTTGAGATCTTTGGCCAACATAGTTAAGTTCTTCTTTCACCACTAGTGGTTTCTTCAGATGATTCTTAATTTCTGAGAGAAGACTACAAGAGCTTGTTGCATTATGTTTCTCACAGGTCTCACAAATGTCTACTTGATTCAATGGACACTCTCTTAAAAGATGTTTCCCTCTACACTGTGAACAATATATGGAGAAAGGCTTAGTGGTATTTTCATCTCCTTGCATATTTAAATGGAGAAGTAAATCATTTTTTTAAATTAGCAATCTCTTCCATCACTTGAGACACATAAGTGGTGAGAGCTTTGTTTCTTCTGGAACCTTTAGACCCTACTCTAGTCCTAGAGTAGTTTCTGCATATTTCAACAATAGCTTCCAAAGTGAGCTTATTGATGTCTCCTTTTCCCATAAGATTCAAGGACTCCCTAGAGTCATCATCAATTCCCTTTAGGAAATTTTTTTTACTAATTTCATTATCTAACCCATTTCCACATCTCTTATGCACAAAATAGAATCTATTTGCAGAATCCTCTAAAATCTCATCTTCTATCTGCCTCATCTGAAACAATTCCTCTTTTCTATCCCTCACTCGACAGTAATCTTGGTATTTATCCAAGAATTATGTTTCCATTTCATTCCAAGTTGATATTGATCCTGCACCTAAACCCATGAACCATCTTAAAGAAGACTCCTTCAAGGTAGAAGGAAATAGTTTCTTATTCTGGTTATTAGCTGTATAGTCATAAGTTTGGCACAAAACCTTAAATTTGAAGAGAAATTGATCAAGATCCTCAAAAGTATTTCCCCTAAAGGTAGGCAACACTGAAGGTGAAATATTATTCATAGGAGGCTCATCTAATTCTCTATTCAGATTAATGGGGTAAGGAAAGTTTCTATTTGGTGGGGGATCATTTCTTTCTTTGTCACCCATTACTTCCTCTTGAAATTTTTCTTGATTATTTCTTTGATCTCCATTTTGATGTAAAATTTGTTGTTCTTGATCAAAATTGATGTTTTGTGGAAGAAAAATTCCTAGATGATCTCTAGCTCGTCTCATCCACAAACTACTGTCTCCCTTTTCAACACTAAGGCTTTATCTTAACAACCAGATCTTTAATGTTTCCCTGGAAACGCCACCAAAAATGATGGGCGAGGTCATTGATGTCACAAATTGCATCATTTAATTCTTTATTTATCAAACTGGGTGTGTCTTAGAGCAATATACGATAAGGAATCCAAAAATTGGGGGGTTTTGCACTATAAATAGTGACTTTGATTTCGGTCAATCTCCCTCGGGAGTCTTTAGGAGCTCTTAGGATCTTGTTGGGTACATAACGTAACAACTATTTCTAAGCATGATTCTAACTTATTGGCTAACTAATGCTTATCTAAACCTATTCTAATCCTAATGATTCATTTTAGACGTCACCTTACTCAAGTTTAATTGGTTCATTGGGAGATCTATGAAGTAAATCAAGTTAACTCTAAATATAGAATGCAAAATTTAAAGTTGCTAAACATAAATCTAATTAGGTTTGTAGATAATGAAATATAATATAGGAAACATTGAATCTATTTATATTGCAAAGAATTAAACATTTAAATCTAAAAAGTGATAAAACTAACCCCCAAGAACATATTCCAATTTAGCTTTAGTTCAGTCCTTACATCAATCATTGTTACCAATTTCACTACAACTATTTGCATCTAAGAAGGAATACTTAATGAAATCTATAATAAGTAATGGAATTTTGGTCTAACACCGATCCACAATAAAATGACTTAACTAATTTAAATGGCAATAATCTAATATGAGTAAATAAAATTGTTGAACATCGATTAACAAGAATCAAAGTGCTAAAATATAACCAATTATCACAAAACAGAGTTAACTGAACTAAATAACAATGACACATGATCACCTCCTTCGGTTGAACATGCCCTGCTCTTCCTCTGGTGGGTCCTCAACATAGTGATTTAGATCAACTTTCTATTTTTATTCGAAGTGGCCAAAATTGGTGAGTAAAGAAAAGAGTACAAAGTACCAACAGTTACAATATTTAACAAGATATCGACTAACTCCAATTAAACCTAAGGATGGATATTTATAATAATATCCCTTATTTTTGAATTTCAAAACATTGGCACTAGTCAAAAAATTATAGAGTACAAAGACAAATGAAACTCTGACTGAAAGTATCAAGAGAAGCTATAGCAATAGTTCCAAAATCGGCAGAGAGAGCCAACTCAAAATTATAACTGTAGAAACCTAAATTAGACTACTTCCATATGGTCATAATCCCATCATTTATTCATCTAATCTATCCATATTAATTAAACAAAAAATTTAACTAATATTATCCCTTTTCCCAATAGTTCTCAAAAGTATTTAATTAAATACTTTATCCTTTACCATTTTTCCTCTAAATTAAATAAATCAATCAATTTATTTAATTTAGTCAATTATCCTTTTCAATTTTTAATTCATTCTTTCTCTCTCCTTGTCCCATCCTCCATAACCTTTCCACTAATCTGGGTTAATTTAATTAATCCTTCATTAGGATGTGCATATCCTTAATTAGGATTGATGTCACATCCTTCATATTTAGCCACTTGCATCTAATCCTCATTAATTTGCCTAATCACCTATTTGCACAATCCTAATCCTAATCACTTACATTTTCTAGCATGCCCTTAAGTCAACCTTTCATGGTACTTACCTTTTTTGGGTTGACCTCTTCCCCATGTGAATTAAAAATTCACACTTATACCCCCCATGCATTTGTCTTCCCCATGACCTCTCAAAGGTCACATCAAGTACATGGACAAAGACCTCCTTTTGGAAGACCTTGTCTTATCCATGGGTCCCTCCCAAGAATGTGAATTTTAAATTCACTTTTATTCCTCCAATGCCTTCTCCAATCCTCATGGTGACAAGAGTGGACTTTCTAAAAGTCCTCACTTGTCACTTTCAGCCCCACTTGGGGACAAGGAATCCCTTTTTGGGAAATCCTCTTCAATACCAAGGTACCTGCAAGTACGTTGGGACCACATGGCCTTTTCCACATTACTTGTACCCTTTCCATCTCACCATGTCCTTTGGACACTTCATCTACCACAGGGCGAGATGTGAGGGCTTGTGAGAACTCAACTCATCATAGCCCTCTATCTTGGCCATGGTGGCTCAATCTTGACCATTGAATCCTCTAGAGAATTCAATTTCTTCTATAAATAGACCTCTTTCTCATTCATTAAGGGATCTAGTGACTTCATGACTTCACGACCTTATGAATTTTAGGCATTCATTATCACACTTATGCTCTTAAGCTATTCAAGCACTCTAAACGATTTATTGCAGTATTTAGCACTTGCATTTGCATTCTAGTAGCCATTATTGGACTCACCCACCACTATTAATCCTTCAACCACCATCATTGCAAGCTTACCATCCAAGGAGCACACATCAAAAATATTATCAAGGGCCAACCAAGGATCAACACGAATAAAAGGTATAATAATTTGTGTTTCTATCTTACTTTTACTTGTGTTCAATGCAGCCTAATCTTGAGGTGTTGTTGTATCTCAATCTCATTGTATTTACTTAGTTTTTTGCATTTTTAGAGTTAAGATTTTTACTGCACACATTTCTAGCATGCCCAGTGGAACCCACGTCATGGGTCTATTACTTTCACATGTTTTGTTGTTTGAAATATTGTAGGTTCTGAAACATAGAGGTGATGCCACCCTCAAGGGGTGACTCCACCCACAAACAGGTGACCCCGCCCTAAAAGGGGCGACCCTGCCCAAAGGATGACTTTTTGGTTTTTCTTCTTTTACCTAATTGTTTGTAGGTTTTGTTTCACAAATGAATGACCTTGCAAAGAACAAGCGACCACGTCCTAAAAGGGGCAACCCTACCCAAAGTCTGACTTTCAGTTTTCATTTTTCTATATTTTCTTGACTGTTTGCATGATCTATTTTATAAACGAGCGACCTTGCCCAGAACAGGCAACCACTCCCTAAAAGGAGCGACCCTGCCCAAAAGTCTTACTTTTAATTTTTTAGTTTTCTGTCTTTTGCCTAACTATTTACAGGTTTTGTTTCACAAATGGGTGACCTTGCCCAGAATAGGCGAGCATGCCCTAAAAGGGGTGACCTTGCCCAAAAGTCTAATTTTTAATTTTTAGTTTTCTATATTTTCCTTTATATCTATAGGTTATGTTTCACAAATGGGTGACCTTGCCCAGAACAGGTGACCACACCCTAAAAGGGGTGACCCTACCCAAAAATCTGATTTTTAGTTTTTTAGTTTTTTGGTTTTTTGTTAATTTGACCTTTTGCAGGTTTTGGACAAACAAGCGGCCCTACCCAAAAATAGAGTTCGCTCGTCAAGGATTTAAAATGAAACTACTAACACGTGTGTTGCAGAGGGAGTATCTTTTGCTTTCATTTCTAAGTTAGGAACATAATATTAATTAAAGGGTCAATAAATCTACTTGTTGTGTTTGAAAGTGAGCTATTGACGTATCAAATCCCCTTGCGCCATTTGGTGATCCTGGGTGAGGAGAAATCATAGTCCACTTAGTCCTTTTACCCATTTTCACTTTATTAGTAGGACCTGCTTGGGGATTTCATCACTCTAAGGGATGATTCCAACCACGCATACCTACGGGGTATATAAAAGGGGCAGGCAAATGTTGTACCTCAATCCAGTCACATCATGTCTAGTGGAGCATCAAAGCTAGGGTGATACCTAGACACGACGTGAAGAGTTGGTCTGAGCTCCTAGTCTCTCACTAGCTACTCCTGACTCACGCTTGTGATAGACTGGTGTTTATGGTTTGGACCCCATGTACCATGTGTATATCGAGGACTCCCTTAGAAATCCTATTAAGCCTAGATAAAGGACCTTGTTGATCATACCTTGAACAAAAAAACTAGGCTTGTGCTATTTGAAGTGTTTTCTTGTGAAAAACTAGTACTTGTCAATCAATTTTGGCCTTTTACTTATTGTTTTTATGCTTTTCCATCACTATTTTTTACTAATTTAGGTTTAGACTAGTACACAAAGGTGACCCCGCCCTGAAACAGGCAACCTTGCCCTCAAAGGGGTGACCCTGCCCTCAAAAGGGTGACCCCACCCTTCTTGTTTCAGCCATTTTTCACCCAAACCAAGTAAAAAATCATCAACTTTTTTGAAATAGGCGACCTTGCCTTCAAACAGGAAACCTTGCCCTCAAACGGGCGACCCTGCCCCTTGTCTCAATTGTTGTTTATCCTTTTTAAAACAAATTTTTAGCAATTTTTCCTATTTGGGCGACCTTTCCCCCTGTTTGGTCGACCTCACCCACTATTTGGGCAACCCTACCCTAGTTTGTGTGACCCTACCCTCTGAACAACCTTTTTCAACCTTCATTTGCTAGTCGTTACCCTATTTTGAGAACCCATTTTCCAGTTTTGAGTGTCGTTCCCTCATTTGTAGTACCTGTTTACCCATTTCGACCATCCTTCTATCCATTCTGAATATCATTTTTCCTATTTCGAGCATCGTTCCCCCTTTCCAACTAGTTGTTCATTTATTCTGGGAAGCCATTCACCCATTTCGGGAACCCATTTTCCTGTCCTGAGTGTTGTTCCCCAGCTTTAGACATCCATTCACCTATTTCGAGTGATCGTTTTCCCATTCCACAAACTTGTTTGCCAATTTTGGAAGTTCGTTTATCGACACCGTTTAAACCAAGATCTGTTTGGGCAACCCTATCCTTGTTTGGGTGACCTTGCCCCTGTTTGGGTGACCCTGCCCTGTTTGGGCAACCCTGCCCTAGTTTGGGAAACCTTGCCCAAGTTTGGGTGGAACTACCCCAAAACTACATCCATTTCCCAAATTTAATCTAAAAAGTTGGTTTTCCACAGTTTCTAAAAGGCTTGCTGACTGTCTAGCTATTGTCACTTCTCATTTGCCTACATCATGATCCATTCGCATCTGAATCATCATCCAAATCATATAGGTTGCATTCATAACCATCCTTAGGTTATACAACCATCATCATTTTCTCAATCCAAATCCTTTAAACTTCATTTGAAGTCATTATTTAAATTGACCTAGGTGCCTAAACTTGCTTATTACCCTTTAACATCTGCTTAGGATCGCTATCCATCCTAAGTCAATCATCACCTCAGCCCTATCGATCCCCTTCCATCTCAAGGTGGATTCATTTCCATGATCATTAGTTCATCCTTTTATCTGATCAATCAGTACCTTACGTCACCTAGGGTGATCTCTGAACCTAGTTTAGAAACCCTTCCAATCATCCAATCTTATCAATCATTTTATCGATCAAATCCAATCAAATCCAATCTTTATCCAATTATTTGATTAATTGATCCATCATTTATTCTATCAATCGATCTATCATCTTTATCCAACTATCCTATCCAATCCAATAATCCTTATCCAATCTAATCAATCAATCCAATTCATCATTTAGAAGCTTAGGTACATTAAGATCACCTAGTTGTTTTTCCAGTTCATGCCCGTTCAGACCCGTTCACAAGCAAAAAATAAAATGGCAAACCAACAAGCCCAAGGTGCCCAACCAAATATCCCACAAGATCCTAACAACATTCCCAACATCCCATAAGATCCCCATAATGGTGCCTCATCCCAATCCAATACGGACATCCAAAACACCACACCACCTGGTGACGAGAACATGGTAAATCTGCTTGAAGTCACCGTTGATAAATACCTTAATGATCTCGTTAATGTTCAAATGAAAAACTGTCTCCTCAATGAACATGGAGATAATATTCTTGCCACTCTACTCATGAGAGGTGTCAAACCACCATCTGATTTCAATGTGTCACAATATGCTAGTACCCACACTCTTCCCGCACCCGTCAATCCACAAACTTCACAAAATGTCCCAGGTTATTCATATATCGTCGAAGGTGCACCCACTGAGAATTGGTATCATCCTAAGTTTGGAAATGCTGTGATACACCAAGTTGTTATTTATCCTCATCTCCCAACCACAACCTCTGGAACACAACCTAAGCATCATGATCCCTATGCCTACAACATGCCACCATACATCCCTTCCTATCCACCACTTCCAATTCAACATCCTAGTCAGCCACCTACTAATCCTCACCGATCCACTTGATTACAAAAACAACCTCATTAGCAAACACCACAACACAACATTCCCATCCCACAACAAAACATCTCAACTCCTACGCAACCACCACACTAGGTAATAAAAACAACATCCCAGCAGCCACAACTTTCGCATGTTACTTTAGTAGCCATCCCACAACAACAACATGTTCCATCTCACCCATCTTACCAACAACAGCCACAATAATGACCCCCACCACAACATATACACATTCCTCCACAAACAAAAAATAATCCTCTTTCAAAATATCTTTACCATCCATCCAGCACATACATTTCTCCATCCCATCTCAATTTGAATCCTCATCAGACCAGTCAAAACCAAATGCAGGCCCAACCGCCACCTTACACCAATCCTCCGTAGTCACATCCACTCCCATACGTCACGCAACATCCCACCATTGTGCAACAATACCAATCTTACCCACCCTACCTCCAATAGTAAAAATTCTACCAGTAGGGTGCACCTTTCATCTCTTACTACCAACAACCATCATCATATCAACAAGGGGTTCCTACCTCTTTGTTTTATCAAAATCCTACACAACAGCAGGGTGCTTCATCTACTTCTTACTACTAGCAACAACCACCCTACCAACAAGTGGCTTCCGTTCATCACAATCCATCATCCTCCTATCCACCATACATCAATCCACAATCCAATTATACCAATCATAACCACCAAACACATTCATATGCATCCCAAGCCATCTATGATCCAACCACAATAGTACCATCCTCATCATACCAACAATACTATCCATACAATCAGCCTACTCTGACTCTTGCAACACCCATCAATAAAGACTTGGAAGAAGTCAAAGCTGCATTGAAGGATTTACAAGATGGGATGGGAAAGCAGTCATTCAAGTTTTAGGACATTTTCCCCTATCCATTTCCTTGGTTCCCTTCCCCAAACACTTTGAAATACCAAAATTTGATAAGTACAAGGGAACCAAAGACCCCAAAGCTCATCTGTAAGATTTTTATGCCCACTGCCAAGAGGTCATGCACAATGACAACTACCTCATATGACTATTCCCTAAGAGCCTACAAGGGGTTGCCCTTAACTAGTTCATGAGCCTTGAAAAATGATCCAGCAAATTCTTTGTGCAACTATCAGAACAATTCATCTTCCACTTCTCTTTTAATCTGGAGAAGGACATTGACACACTTGATCTCCTGAAAGAAAAAAAACATGATGGAGAGACCTTTGCAAGCTATCTGCAATGATGGCAAGCCTCGGCTAGTCAGATGAAATCCCCTCTGCAGGAAAAAGACATGGTTACATTATTTATCAAAAATTCTCATCTAGAAATGGCTCACAACTTCCAACTCCACTACATCACCACCTTTGTGGCACTCATGGAAAAAGGTCCTATCCTGGAATGAGCAATTGTGGCTAAAGGGAAATTTTCAATTTTCAATTTTGATAAAGAGAGATCCTTTGGGGATAAACCTTAATATTGGAATAAGAATAAAAATGTTGTTAATGATGGTGTCACTCACACCAAACATTTTTAGGTGGCTACCACCTCACGAAAATATTCTCCTCAACAAAAATAGTCAATCCCAAATGCCATATCTATGCCCCAAGGAGCACCCCGACAACAATCAAATCAAAACAACCAAGGGGGAAATAAATGACATTTTAATCAGTTGGGAGAACCCCTTAGCATCGTGTTTAACAAGCTACTCCAAGCTAAGTGCCCCATCACTTATCCTATAACCAAGCCCCTTGACGAGTCCAAACCCAAGACGACTTGGTTTAAAGAGAACAAGTATTGCGAATTTCACAAGATTAAGGGGCACACATTGGATAAGTGCCAAAATCTGAAAACATACGTCCAAAATCTCATCGATTGGGGTGAAAGCCATGTGGATGCTAACATGACCTCTTAATCCAATGCTCAGCTCTAAATTATCAAAATGATTTTCCCAATCATAATCAGGGTCCCAGTACGTCCAACTCCAATCCTAGCCCTAGCAACAACAATAATCAAAATAACAACACAAATAATATCAGTTATAAAAATGTTTCATATAATTTTCAAGGTGTGGTCACATACATAGAAAAATTTGAACCACGTGTATCCATGATACGTGCCAAAGGAAAAGATCCACAATTTTTTGTTACCACCCATCGGACCCACATCACGGTCCCAACTGCTCCTGCATCTACCCAGTTGCCATTTGTCAGTTCAAAGTACAACATCCTTGATCACTTAGGTAAGACTTTAGCTCATATTTCTATCCTAGATTTCCTTAGGTCTTCCCCCGTGCATCAAGACATCCTAAATAAATCCTTACATAACACTCAGGTCCCTAATGATATCAATCCCACACAATTTCAAGCGCTGGTAGGAAATCTGTCCACAACCTACCAATTAGGCTTCAGTCAAAAGGATATGCTATGCCTTGCCTCAAGTCATAACCACCCCCTTTACCTTGAGGTTGGGGTGAATTGTCATAAAGTGAAAAGGGTACTGGTAGATAATGGTTCTACCCTAAATATTTGTACATTAAAGTTTATACAATAGGTGGGATATACCCAGGCTGACCTAAATAATCAGGTTATCACCATTAAAGCATATGATAATGCAGAGTGAGATTTTGAGGGCACTATTTGCCTTCCTATTCAGGTGGGTCCCATTGTACAATATACTATGTGTCATGTTTTGGACCTACAACTTCAATATAACATCCTTCTTGGCCGCCCATGGATTCTTTCCATGCAAGCCATCCCATCAACCTACCATCAATGTTTGAAATTCCCATTTCAAGGAATGGAAGTAACCATAAAGGCTGACCCTCAGCCGTTTGAATATTGCCATACCCTAGAGGCTTCCTTTCCACATTCTCATTACTTCCTTGGGGTATAAATGGGGGAATCTCAGACATCCAATTCTCATCCATCCACCAACACATTAAACACCACATCATTCACCCCTTCATCCATGCCATCATCCACACCTAGCTCCACCATCACTAAGGTCCAGATCATTGACAAGGGGTGTGGTGAGTACGAAATGCATACAACATTGAATGTGGAAACCATGCCACCCTCACCACATACATATGGTCAACCTTCTTAATTTGTCTCCAAAGCAGAAGAGAAGACACTCACACTAACTTCCAAGAACATGGGCTCAACAACATTCAGAGATCTGGGTTCCCTTCAAGATCAAATGGAAGAAGATATCAGTTAGTGGGTTTACAGAGAAGAACCTGAGCCATCATGTCCCCTCATATAATACTTCTAGGAGGTCTATCTGTGTGCATCTAAGCTCATTGAAATGTGCAACTACCAAGGTGGAGGTCTTGGTATAGAAGAGCAAGGAAAATGAAAACTTTTAGAATCATCCATGTATCTGAAGAAGATAGGATTGGGATATGACCAAAAAAAAAGGGCCCCCTGGCATCATCTAGTGCCTCCAACAATGTCAGTGTGGACAATAGTTCCCTCAAAGACATACTGGAGGAGGAATCCACCATTCATGCATATGATGACCTAGATCATGTTGACCTCCCTGCCATGTTTGAATGCCTATCTGTCTGCACCATCACCTTATCCATCAAACACCCTGAGCTTATAGATTATGACCTGCAAGGTACCACACCTCCCAAAACATTTCCCTCAGTGGACCAATATGTGCATCTCATGGGATTGTGGGAAAATGAATGCCCCAGCTGCAAAAAAAACAAAGAAACAAAAAAATATAGTAAAAAATAATTCTTCCAATGGTGAAAACTTGGCAAACAAGCGCCTTGGATAAGTACCATGATGAAAACTGGGCAAATAGGTTTCATGCATAAATCCTCCATCCAGTCTACTTCCACAATTGGGGGCAAGCTCCACCTATGCATTCCTTTCCTCCATCTCCTGCATCTGCCTATCTTCCACATCCTACCCATCATATCCCATTTGTATCTAGTCCCTCCATCTTCCTTGTGATCTTTATACAAATAGGGGCACATGTATATACATTGTTTTGGACACCTCTTGGCATATATTCCCCTCATCCATACGCTATCATATTCCTTATCCTCCCCATCTACTTTTTTGATCCATGCATATTATCTCCATCCATCTACCTTCATCATCCATCCAATCATGCCACCACCCATATCCCTTCCTTACCCATATCTCCTATCTATGTCTATTTCACCCCTTTATCCACCCATCCTCCTATCCCTCTTACCTCATCACACATGACACATCTAGAGTGGGGACATCTCCTTATTTGTGATAGAGTCCTTGGAGACATCATCCATCCATCCCAGTAATCCCTTCCATCTCCCCATCCACTAGTCTTGTTCCATCTTTTCATCCTTATCTCCTCCATCTATTTTTCTATCCAATAATCGATTCCATCCTTCCAAATCCTTATCCCCCTATCCACCTTTCCTAGCATCTTTCTCTCTCCCCATCATTATCAATCCATCCATTTACCTCTATTTTCCTTCCATCTCATAATCCCTTGTCATTGTCTAGCTATAGGCTACCCCCACACAATCCAATGCCTTGTTATCTCACTATCATCACTTCTATCTATTTCCTACATCTTCCTAATATCTTATCATTTTTGTCTCTCATCTAACCATCGTCTCACCCTCCCACTTCATCTTTCAATTATTTGGATAACTATCCCATCCCTGAGCTTCACATAATCCACATCCAACATATCAACCATCCTATCTACACAACCTATCTTGGATCATCATATCAACTCCATCATCGTACCTCCTTATCATGGTCATCTCATCATCCCTTATCTATTGTCTATCATTGGTCTTGTGTTGAACTGTATTATCCCTACATTTTCATGTAGGAAAGGTCGATCATTCGATCCATCCACAGGGTTTAGTCTTTTGTTTGTCTTGTCATCTTCCAACATCTGTCTTTTGCCTTGTATCAAACTACATTTCCCCTGTGCTTTCCCATAGGAAAGGCTAAATTATCTCATCCACCCCTAGGGCTTTTGTCCGTCTAGTCTTTGTCATCCATTGAGTTCTCCATTGTCCTCTTTCCACTTTTATCATGGTCTTTTCCTGAACTACGAGGGCCTTGTGCTTTCACGTAGGCAAGGTTGATCTTTGATCAACCCCCAAGCCCCTAGGTCTTTAGGGTGAGTCAATCTTGTGTCTAGTTTTCAAGGTATGTCCTTATCTCATTGGTACTTCACAAATGGAATCCATTCGTGTCACGAGATTTAATCAGTTTCTGAATATCCTACGTCATTATCAATCTTTTAGTTTAGCATCCATCGTTGGTCTCAACAGGATGTATCCTTCCTAACAGACTGCATGAAACCCATCCATCATCTTGATCCTATGGCAAAGGATTTTTTGAAATTGATTGCAACCCTTTGATGCTTTTAGTTTTTGTTTATCATTTGAACTCCCTATCATCAGTCATCAAGGTCGCCATGATCGTTCATATTATGGTGTTTTTTGACTAGTTTACATAGGGGCATATCTTGATTTTTCTTTTTTGTTGTTTTTTCCTGGTTGTCCCACATAGTACCCACCAAGACCCTTGAGGTCTTACGTTACATTGGGATATCCTTCTATGCTTGTGGTTATTCCAATACCTGGCTCGACTAAAGTCATCATGACTTTGGGGTATGGGGATAGCCTTCTTGTCTGTTGTGTTTGTTTATGCATTAGACACTAATTCGCCTTGGTCCATATACCCTGGTACCTGGTGTCTTATGCTATAGAAAAAACCAATGCTCTGAGCATGGTAAATTTCATTAGGATTTCATTTCATTTTCTCCTCTGTTACATTCATGTATCCTTCATCCTTATTTTCCCATGACTTGAGATTTTGGTTGTGCAAATAGTGATTCCTTCCATCTCCCCCTTTCTTCTTAGGATCCCTATGGTTCTTGACAAGTGCAGTTACACACCCATCACCTTCTTCACTTCCATCATAATGCAGGCCCTTATTTGCATTGCATCTCATTCTCATTTTAGGTTCATTAAATTGCATTACATGTGCATAATCATTTTAAGATGTGTAAGTTAATTTTAACTAATTATTCTATCCATCTTAAAATTCATTTATTAGAATATTCACTTTAGTTCATATCATTAGGTTCATTTCCAAACCCATAACATCATAAACATCATATCATATCCCATCCTACATCATAAATGTTAGAAATCATGTATATCATAATGATCATCCACATGGAAATAAGCACAAATCATCCATCACATCATGCATATCACATAGACATAATCATAAAAATCATCCATCACATCCTACATCACAAATGTTAGGCATCAACATAATCATTATGCATCATAATCATACATCCATCTATGCATACATATAAATCCATATAGGAATATTCATACATCACATCATCCATCATAACACCATAAACATACACATGCATAAATAAATCATCCATCACATAGTTTCAATAAGGGATCTCGCATATCATATCAAAAATCACAAAAAAATACAATATCCATCATAACCTCCATAATACTGTCCATCATATAAATCACAAAACATATCCATTATATGTCATCAAAAATAAAGTATGAGTATAGGGCTCTGCTCTAATCTCTTCCGCTCAGTACTGTATCACATCCTATACCTGTCAAAAACTTGGATCCTATCCCTCTGATCCTTTGAACCATGAACTGCCTACATCTAATCTCTATGGAGACTCTGGTATTGATGCTTTACGTGGAGGTGTCTCCCTCATTCTACTATATCTCTAGGTATGTATCCCTGCTGACTAGGATGGCACTGGCATCTATGGTGGCGCTTGAGCATAAGCAGGTACCCACTGCACTAGATCTGGAACTACCAAATAATAGGCACACATATAATAGCTTGCCTCTCTCATATACTCCTCTCGCTCTCCAATCTACTATTTGGCTGAGTCTCACTCCATTCTGTACCTGTCTCGGTATCCACAAATGGATCTCCTCTCCTGTGCCTAGGTACTCCATGCTAACCATAACTTCTTAATCTCTGATCCTATCCATGACACTTTCTCTAAGGCTCTGTCCCTCTCCTCCTGCATAACATGCACCTATGACTAGAAGGCATCTCTTTCGATCTCCATCTATTATACCCGAGCCCTCATAGTATCCTCCCTCTCTTGCATCAACCCCATATCTCTCATTGTCTCATTTGCCACCTCCATGTTGTCACGAAGCTCATCTCGCTCCTGCCTCAACTCCGTCCTCAAGTTCTGCATATCCCTCTCCACCAATATCTGCCTTGTTGATCCTCCAAACTCTCGCTGACCCCCTGCCTATAGTATTATCATGGTAGCCTCTAATTTATCCCTCTCCCATCTCACTACATCCCCTATCTCATGCTCCCTCGCTACCTCTCCCTCCAATGATTCGCCTCTGCCTGTAGGCCGCTCACCTCTACTCGTAGCTCCTCTATCTCTACCTTTAACCTCTCTCCCTCCCTCTGCATCTCTATATCATGCCAAGGTATCGCATCGGCCACTGCCTGGAACTCCCTCTCACTCTCTGCTAGCTGGGCTCACAACACAAGCACCTCTGCCTCCAGTCTAGTCCTTGCTGCCTTTGACTCTTTCAACCTTTGCTTGGTGATATGTAATCTCACCTCAGCTCCTCTTAATCATGTGGCTAGATCCTTTGCTATCGGTGGCATCATAGCCAAAGGATGAATATCATGTACCTCTATGTCCATGTCCTTCACTCCTCCCTCATCCCTTATGTCCCTCCCCTTAGCCTCATCTCTCTCCTGCATCACCTCTACGTCCTATGTCTCCTCCTCGAGCTCAACTGGTGCCCTCTGTCTCCTCCTCCTCCTACCTGCTCTATGCTTCCCTCTGGCCTCATCAATGCCTTGCCCTCTCTCCTATGACTCTATTTCTCTAGTTGCCTGTAGCACTTTCCTCCACTGACTGTCGACCTCACCACCCCCTACCCTCTCTTCTATAGCCCTCCTGCTCTACTTGCCTCTAGCTCTCTCTCCTACTCTCTTCCTTCTCGGGCTACCCTGGCCCCTCTCCTCCACTGCCCTCCGGCCCTGCCTGCCTCTAGCTCTCTCCTCGGCCTCCTCCTACTACCTCCCCTCTCTTCAACCAATCTAACCTCATCCTCTAGTCCAAATCTTAATGCCCCTACGATTGGCACCTCCGATCTGATCCGTATAAGCCAATGTTACATAAACCATGTTGCATATCCACCATAATCCCTACATTTGTCAACCCTAGGGAACTCTTTGGGTACTCCACTAGCTCCCGCACCATTGTTGCCTAGTACTCCCATGCGAAAATTGCTGAGATTGCCTCACCCCATAGTCACTCCCATTAAATCCATCTAAACCTATCAGGTGCACCTGGGATATCCTATATCAGCCCGTATTGCCTCGTCATTCGGTCTGGCCTGTGTGACTCTACTATCCAAGGCTCCTTCCCAACTATGTAACATTGGGTCATGAAATATCATTTATGTCTCTCTTCATCCTTCCTCCACTTCATGAAGTGCCATGTCACATACGGCCTCCACACTACATCCTCATCCTTCAAATCATCAAAAAATCTCCTCCACCCATCTAAATCTCCTAAGCCCTGATACCGCCAAACCTAGCCATACTCTACACTGTACTAGTAGGCCATTGACAATGTTGTATCCTGCTGACCCACTCTCATCACATCTGGCCTAGACACACTGATGTGATACTAGGCCCATACCTGAAGCAATGTCACCTAACACACGTTGTGCCCACCTCGATAGCAGATCACATGCATATCTCTATATAACTATGCTAGGACGCATGGCCCCCATGCGAAATCCCCATCCCTCCCCTTGAAAATTTGTTGGATAACCTCCATGTAGCTGAGGCTGCAAAATCTCCCACTCCTATCCAATATAAGTAACCCGTTGATCAACCTACACAAGTACAATGACAATGGTGATACTCTTAATCCCAAGTGATTGGATAAAACTATGGTTTCTGAATTACTCTTTAAATTGGGTTTGATGTACTTTTTGGGAATGGCTTCCTCAGTTCATCCTAAAGTGTCAATTCAGGAACGTAGGCTTTTGAACTATGTTGTGGAAATATACCAAAGAGTTGCACTTAACAAACCAAGGGTTGATGGATGCAACCTAATATAATTTACTTATGGGCAGAATTCGGATTAACAAACTTGTGACAGGAACCTATGAAGAAATAGATTACTGGAACTTAACATAAGAGTAGTAAAGTAACAAAATAGAAATCTATCTGAAAATAACATTTCACAAAGTTAAAGTTGAACTACTGAAAACAAACCTCCAATACTATTTAATGAAAATTCGAAACAATCCCATTAACTTATTCAAATTTCTCTTATGTTTAATGATCTGCATATACCAGCAAATAGCTATTGAATGAATACAAATTGTATTGGTAAGAATTTGACAACTTGATACCAATTAATACCTTTGTGGAAATGAATCACACAACAGAAGATTTAGACAACAATACAGTAATGAAATAATTAAAGAACTTATAAATTCAAAGCATACATTACCACACACACAATCTAATGCAATAATCACCAATCAACTGAGGAAGTGGGCCTTCCCTTTTCCGATCATTGGATGATAAAACTCACATTCACAAAATTATGCTACTATCACTTCCATTCATCCAAAAAACATAAACAGAGTATATAAAAAATCACCACTGTTTTGCTTTTAATTATGTATACAATATCTAGTTTCAGCGTACACGCATATATATACATATTGAAGCTACCTATATGTCTAATAGTCTTTCAGATGTAATCGATAAAATTTTTTGGTTGTTAGTGGCTTTCAGCCAACAACCTCTAGAAGATAATCAAAATAGTCTTAAAGTCTTTTGAAAGTTTTCCAAGAAAAGCATAACAACCTAAAATAGAATGACTAATCTTTGACGAGTAAAACCAAAATGACAATATAACTTCAGCAATTCAAATATCCTTCATGTGCTATGTCAACCATTAAACACTTCCTGTCACCAGAATCAAAAAGACAGTTAACAACAGTCATCAAAATCAGTATTTTCACTAGTTTTAACCTTTTCTTCTATTTCATATAATACCATTTGTTCATTAAAAAAAGGTGACAGGAACGACAGGAGACACTAGGAAAGATGACAAGGTTTGACACAAATAAGAGGTAAAAAGATGACACATTTTGCCCTCATCACCAAGCATCTATCCACGTCCAAGAAACTCTTCTCCACCAACAAGTCCTCTCACCTGAACAACACCCACATAGTATGATCCAACACATCTCCCTCTGACCTCGTGGCACTCACCATATGCCCTGCTATCGACAGCCTCAATATTCGCCACACATCCTCTAGTGTCACTATCATCTCCCCTATCAGGAGATGGAATGTCAACGTCACTAAATCCAAACACTCAATCAAGGCTGTCAGCATCGCTCAATGCAACTTGATGGATGGATACCCCATCAAGTGCAGAAGCCCCACCTAGGCCACAACCTGATGATTTTCTCCTATCATCGCCTATCATATCACTTCCATCACCTCAAACCTCCTCTCCCAAGTCTGCAAGCTCTCGAACCGCTGCACCCAAACCATAAAACCTATTAGTTCTCAAAACCTTTCCCTGAGCATCGTTCTCACTAACTTCTCCTAACCCTCCTTCCCATAAAAATCTTCCTAAGTTCTTCCACTTATTTCTTTTTTGAAACACTTTAACTTATTTTTCTCCTAATTCCCCCTCTTGACCCTCGATGGAGCCACCCTTTCGGGTCCAGCCACCCCTTTTGGGGTGGCACCACCTTTCTTGGGAGTGGCCACCCCTTCCGAGGTGTGGCCACCCTTTCTGGGTGCAGCCAATCCTTCTGGGGCATGGTAGCCTCTTTCGGGCTCGACTACCCATCTCGGGGCGTGGCCGCCCCTACATGGGGTGGGGTTGCCCTTCTGGGTGGGGCCACCCCCACACAAGGTGAGGTTGCCCCTCCCAGGTGTGTCCACCCATGTGTGGAGCACACCCACCCCTCTCGGTCGCGGCCGCCCATGCGCCAGGTGTGACCACCCCTGCGCAGGATAGAGCCGCCCCTCCTGGGCGTGGCCGCTCATGTACCGGGTGTGGTCATCCCTATGCAGGGTAGGGTTGCCTCTCCCAGGCGTTTCCACTCATGCACCAGGTACGACCACCCCTAACCAGGGAGTGGTCGCCCTTGTTGGACCCACAAACCCCATTTTTCCTCTCTTCTACCCTTGTTTTCTTCTTAAACCCTTGTTTTCCCTCCACGTCAGTATTTGACGTTTCTCCCAACTCGCTCAGAAAAATTAATTTATTTCTTTTACCCATTTTTCCTCCCTACTCCTATCTGCAAACCCATATGTCTAACTAGCATAAACACTTTAAAATACATCAAAAACTGCTAGAAATCACAAAGAGAGTTTTGAGCCTACCCTAGCGTGGGACGACGCGCTTGGTATAGAAACTCTGCACCTCATCCCCGGAGTGGATGATGTCCTCATCATAATCTTTTGAAATCTTCTCTCTCCTTCTCTTTCCTCTTATCTTCACTCTCTCTCAACTGCCAATTGTCCAAATGAGGAATAGTAATTCTAAAATTACTATTTAAACCTTCCATCCTTTTCAAAATAGAGTGTATTTTTTCCCTCTATTTAACCTTTTTCTCCATCGATTAATCCTCCCACTTCTCAAGGCTGCCATTTGCGCCCCGTGTGTCCGTTGGACTCTGTTCAAAAGCCATTTTCATGGTTTTTTGAGCTCTATCCAATGGTATCTTTTGTTTCTTCATATCGATAAGTCGCCCAGGACCCCTTTTTCTTTCCCTCCTGCCCTCTCGAGGGGGCATACCCTACCAAATCCATCCATACCTCCTCCTTCATCATTTCCCCCGCATCATTGGGGAATCTTCCTTCACTCCCCTCCATTTGAGTAGCTCATGTAACCTCTCCCATGTTGGGCATCTTCTCCTTGTTGCTTCCTCTATAGAGTCATCTGCATTTATTTTTCTTCGAAACACTGTTATTCTAACAATATTTCAAAGAGGGAAAAAATATAGACACCTAAATTCGACCACTTCCATATTTTCATAATCCCATCATTATTCATCTAATCTGTCCATATTAATTACACAACACATTTAATTAATATTATCCCCTTTCCCTAACGTTCTCAAAAGTATTTAATTAAATACTTTATCCTTTACCATTTCCCCTCTAAATTAAATAAATCAATCAATTTATTTAATTTATTCAATTGTCCTTTTCAATTTTTAATTCATTCTTTCTCTTTGCTTGTCCCATCCTCCATAACCTTTCCACTAATCTGGGTTAATTTAATTAATCCTTCATCAGGATGTGCATATCCTTAATTAGGATTAATGTCACATCCTCCATATTTAGCCACTTGCCTCTAATCCTCATTAATTTTCCTAATCACCTATTTGCAAAATCCTAATCCTAATCACTTACCTTTTCTAGCATGTCCTTAAGTCAACCTTTTATGGTACTTACCTTTTTTGGGTTGACCTCTTCCCCATGTGAATTAAAAATTCACACTTATTCCCCCATGCATTTGTCTTCCCCATGACCTCTCAAAGGTCACATCGAGTACATGGACAAATACCTCCTTTTGGAAGACCTTGTCTTATCCATGGGTCTTTCCCAAGAATGTGAATTTTAAATTCACTTTTATTCCTCAAATGCCTTCTCCAATCCCCATGGTGACAAGAGTGAACTTTCTAAAAGTCTTCTTGTCACTTTTAGCCCCACTTGGGGACAAGGAATCCCTTTTTTGGGAAATCCTCTTCAATCCCAAGGTACTTGCAAGTACCTTTGGACCACATGGTCCTTTCCAGATCACTTGTACCCTTTCCATCTCACCATGTCCTTTGGACATTTCTTCTACCACATGGCAAGATGTGAGGGCTTGTGAGTCCTCAACTCACCATAGCCCTCCATCTTGGCCATGGTGGCTCAATCTTGACCGTTGAATCCTCTAGAGAATTCAGTTTCTTCTATAAATAGCCCTCTTTCTCATTCATTAAGGGATCTAGTGACTTCATGAATTCATGACCTTATGAATTTTATGCATTCATTATCACAATTATTCTCTCAAGCCATTCAAGCACTCTAAGCCATTTATTGCAGTATTTAGCACTTGCATTTGCATTCTAGTAGCCATCATTTCACTCACCCACCACTATTAATCCTTCAACCACCATCATTGAAAGCTTACCATCCAAGGAGCACACATCAACAATATTATCAAGGTCCAACCAAGGATCAACATGAATAGAAGGTATAATCATTTGTGTTTCTATCTTACTTTTATTTGTGTTGAATGCAACCTAATATCGAGGTGTTGTTGTGTCTCTTTTCTCATTGCATTTACTTAGTTTTTTTCATTTTTAGAATTAATATTTTCACTGCACACAATAACAATTTAGGATCTTTCTGGAGCCTTGAACAGTGTGATTAGCACTATGCTATTAAATAGGGAGTCTAATAGATTCAACTCATAGTCAACATTGAAGTACCTGTATGAAATCCTCAAAGATATATTCCATTCATGATAGAAAATGTTTTGATTTACACAATCATCTCTTTATTAACACAAATAAAAGAGGCACATTCAAAGTAAAACATCACATCTAATATATCCTTCAATTTAGTCAATTATAACATAAAACAAGCATACATTAAACATATTATCTACCACCATAATAGTTATTTAATAATATAATGAAGTCTTTTGAGTTTATAAAAGGATTAATAAAAACATCATTCTTGAGCACTCATCAAATACTGGATGGTAAAGCTGATTTGAAGGAGTTTTCTAAGTGGAATGGTGAGCTGGGAAATTTTCTCTCGTAGGCTAAGATGATGTTAATTGTAGTTGATTACTCCATGTTGAATCTAAATATTGACAACATGGAAAAAGTTGAAATGAGAATGGACATATTTGTTAAAGAGGCCAGAGCCTTAATTGATGTAAGATACACTCAATACAATGCCAAAATGTAGAACTTGGTAGACATGAGATGGCCAATTGAGGATGAATACAATACATGGTTGGAGAAGTTTACAAAATGAGCCTATGTATGAATGGTGATGACAAACATGGTGAATAATGGACATGAGAGAAATAATGCATAGCCTGGAACTAGTATAGATTTGGATTTTTCTAAAGTATTCCAAAATATTGCTCTCTCCCCCAACAAGAATATTGGTGGCACAAATGATGAGTTGGATGGGTCAATTTTCTCTCTTTTTATATCTTTTCTTGCTTTATAGTTTTTCTAACCAAACGCACATGTGGTGCACAATTTTGGCTCGTGAGGAAGATATTTTGATGCTATTTTTTATTAGCAATCAACAAGCTTTGCAGGGACTAGAAAACCCTTACATACCAGTTTTGAGGGGACCAGAAACCCCAAACAACACAAAGAAAGTTTTAGAAATATAGGAGCACAGATAATCAACAGCCCAACATCACTAGTCTACCAAAAGATACAAATGATAAAAAAACTATAGAGAAGCAACTTTGAAGGGGCCGAAAACCCTTTTACAACAAGGAATTCACAAGGACCAAAAACCCAATCATTTTAAAGAAACTGCCTGATTCCACCATGCACTAAACAGAACCTGGAAAAAATGTTCCACAATAAACCAATTTCTCAACATTGAGCTAAATCAACAAGGGTTGCCAAAGAACCCTTCAAGAACAATTAGTTCTCCTAGAATCCCTACCTTAACAAGAAAGAAACTAGGAAAAATAAGAGTTTGAGAGCATAGAAAATCTTTGAGAAGCTTCAACCAACTTATAGCACCAACCCACCCACAATTGAACCAGGAAGATAGCTCCAACTCCACCTCAAAAGGAGGGATCTCCCCTCTAATGGAGAGAATGTCATCATCACCAAAAATTCCACTACCACCTAAAAACTCCAACACCCTCAACCTTCACCTCCATAGGATAAACATCCACCTCAAAAGGATTTGTAACTGAGGAAGCCAGAGAAAATCACCTTCCAACTCCACCTCCATAGGATCTGAGAAGAAAGTCAGCACAGTAGCAAAACAAGCAGCCATACCACCCTTAGGAAACTCTTGGTAAGGATATTTTGATGCTTTTACAATGAGTAAATGATTCCTTTTGGAAGGTGGGAAAGATCTTCTTCAACAAATAGAAACAAATTTTCTCTTATGTGCTTTCACCCCACTTTCAAAGGTGCAAATATAACTATTTGGGGAATTTTGAAATTAAAATGAAATGTGTGTTAAATGTGAAATATGAATTTAATTATAATTTGGCCCGAAGCTTGTTGCTCTCATATTTTTGTAAATGGGAATTCAAGGCCAATTACATGGGTCTTTTTGATGGTTAGGCATTCAAGCTCATGTGAAGAGTAATTTTGTAATTTCAAGCACAAAGAAATAGCATAGTCTTGAGTCTTAGGAATAGATTATAATTTTTAATAGGCATAATAATTTTACAATAGCAATGACATACAAATGGAAATCATAAATTCTAGAACATTTTCTCTCTCATGTATTGTGTTGCACAAATTATGAATAAAATGATCAAGGGTCTTTTATCTGTCTTCAATCTCTTTGGTTGAATGTGTGGTTTCATTTTTTCTTTAGCTCAAAGAACTGATTAAATGCTTTGGTGAGATCATAGGTTTTTGCAACGGATTATTAGGATTACTAAGTAGTTTATGTTTTGGATATCATGAGTTGTTATATTGCAAAGTAATATAACAATAGTCTTTAAATGCTTGTTTTAATTGTTGATGTACTACAGTTTGTTACAAAAGTGAGTTCATCACCCAAGGATAAAGCACTGCTATGTTAATTTGGTCATCTTTGAGGATAATTGAGTCGGTCTTACTTGTCGGACAACAAATTTATATTGAAAATCACTTACACATCATAAATTGCTGAAAATTTGTATGAGATATACCCATTCCTAGCTTGTAGATAATAATTTAGTAAAGGATCGGCTAAATTCTTAAAGAGTTATGTCTATTTCCATTATGTAGGAATGTATTTGTTAATTACAATGATTTTGGTAATTTGGCACAAGAGTATCAGTTAAATCATTGTCAAGATCACCCTCCTGGGTCCTATAAAGCTCGAAATGTAGAAGTATAGGCTTAGCAATCCTTTTCTTATTCATTGGCCAATCCTCACCATTATTGACTATTGAATTATGGCAGGTTCATAGATAATGGTTGAGATCAAGTTTGGTTCTCAAAAAATAACCAACAGATTGGTGACTCTGTTGGGGACATCGGTAGTCCAATGTCTCTAAGTTAGATCTGGTATAGTTAGAGTCAAGTATTTTATTGTTCTTCTCTGATTTGAGAGCAATTTGTTCAATTTTTCATCATATAAGTCAAGTCCAGTTTTATGCCACAAATTCTAGTTCATTCCTCTATCTTGTTTCGAGTTATGTTCAAATTTTTCTCTAATATTGCAAGTGCAACTCGAAAGTGTAATAAATTTCTATTTCCCAGTATCCTGGTGGTGACTCTGAAGTCTCTTGTACCAATGCAAGATTGTATTCCCCAACAGAAAGTGAGAGGGAGAATTCTGAGAGACAATTTGACACCATGAGGAAGACCAGAAGCTACATGAAAAAGCATCCTAAGTAGAATCTGGAGCCCGATCTTTCAAGGGACAATCAACCAACCTGGGTAAAGAAAAATTTTGAATCAAGTAAGTCCACTGAATTTCTTATTGATGCATTTCCTATATTGAATAATGATGTAAATAATGAAAATTTTCATGAAGAGGTAGGTGAGGTTGAGGTGCTTAATGTAAATCACTGAATTTTTCCCAC
Organism: Sequoiadendron giganteum; assembly: GCA_007115665.2. Lineage (NCBI taxonomy): Eukaryota > Viridiplantae > Streptophyta > Pinopsida > Cupressales > Cupressaceae > Sequoiadendron > Sequoiadendron giganteum. The sequence continues at coordinate 448,806,485 of CM021108.1, read as the reverse complement.
TGAGGAAGTTTTTGAGAAGGAACTCGACATCTCAAGAGAATAGGATAGGTGGGAATTCTAGAAAATAGCAAAGGGTTCTCAGATCTATCCACTCCTAGAGTTGGGTCTATATCTAATGATGGTAATTTCAATCCAATAGGTGAATCCCTTGTTGTAACCTTGCACCTTTCTCCTGAGAGAGAAGTAACAAACCTCATTTATTATACCCCTGAGCCAAGTGATTTTGGAGATGTCCTAGAAGATGAAGAGGATATAGACAAAGATATGCAAGCCTTAGAAGAGGAAGAGCTTAAAATTAAGGAAGATGAAGAAAGTAGGCTCAAGGAGTTGGAGGAGAGGAAATCAAGGGAGTTGAAGGAGAAAGAGGATATAATTAAATTTAAGATGCTTGAAAGCAAAGAATAGAGAAGATGAAAGAAGTTGCAAAGTAGAAGGTAATTGCTGAAAATACTTCTAAGTTTTTTGCTAAGATGGCTCCTAACCCTCCTAAGGTAACCATCCCAATGGGAACCTCTACTACAAATACTTATACCACATACGTTGCAAACACTAAAACCTCACTTCCATTTTTTGTTGCTAAGCAATCACAACTTATAGATGATGGGAAGAATCTCATTGACCAGCATAAGAAAACTGGCTTTAGTACCAACACCAACACCAACACAAATACAAATACTTCATCTAGTAATGCTTCCACCCAAAATGTTAAGATTAATGCTACTCGGTCAAGTGCACCCACAAGCCTTGAGATGTTGAGATTGAAACTAGAGAATGACAAGTTGCATCAAGAGCTGAATAAAACTGAAATTGAAGCTGCAAATGCAGAGATAGCTAGAAATATCTCTTTCATAAATATCTCTATACTTGATCTAGTAGCTTCAAGCTCTGGACATATTGACAATGATTCAAAATAGAAAAATTATGAGGAACACACTCTTGGTGGGGGTGGGGATGGAGATCAGGGTGGTGGAGGTGGAGGAAACCATAGGAATAAGAATACATATTTTGAAGATGGAGAAGGAGGTAGTGGTGATGGAAAGAATAATGGAGGTGGTGGCAATGGTGGAGATGTAAAAGGCAAGGATAAGAACCGATTTGATGAAAAAAAGGATGATGAGATTAGAAATACTCATAGAGACCAAGCTACTATGAGGGAAATGCAAGTGGAAAGACATTAACAATTATGCTTTATTGGAATTCTTGGTTATTCCAATCTGTTTCCTAAAGACTTAAAGCCTACCTTGGTGAGATTCTCTGGTAACAATGCCTTAAGTGGAAAAGACCACCTCAAAGAATTTGATAATGTCATGGATGATTTTGAAGTAGAAGTTGAGGACATGATGATGAAGCTACGCATGCAGTCGCTCATTGAGGATGCTAGAGAATGGTATAGAAGTTTTCTCAATGAGAGTATTGGTTCTTGGGAGGAATTAAAGAGGCTATTTAGAGAACAATATGGAGATAAAACTAATTCAAAGTTTCTTCTAAATCAGTTTAATAATATTTCCAAAGGTTCAAATGAGGCTATAGCTAATTTTAATGTGAGATTTCAAAAGGAAATGAAAAGTTTAACCCCTCATTTACAATTAATTGATAGTGTATTCTTGGTGAATCATTTCAATTCATTTGATGCAAATATGAGCTATCACTTACTGGATAAAAATCCTCAAACATTGAGAGAGGCTTATAAGATGGCCATCCATATTGACAGTATCAGTAGAGCAACTGGTAAGGTCAAGAAACGGGATGTAGTAAAAATCCTCAAGAATCCAAAGAGAGGATAAAAAATCTAGTGCTAAGGGAGGTTCACTTGAGGACAAGATTGACAATGTTACAAATACTATGAAAGGTATAAGTTACAAACTTTCTAAGAAAGAAAAAGGTATGCCAAATGAAAAGTCCAATTACCACAAGAATGAGAAACCTCCTCGGCTACAAGACCATCCATATAACACAAATTGGAATAATGGGAAGACCATTCTAAACCATTAGAAGAATGCTTAAAATAAGGTTCCTATGAATCCTTTGTAGAAAAACTTAGGAAATTTTGTTGATGAGACCCCTTGGTGCATGGTTTGTCAAATGCCACATTCTTCTCACCAATGTGTAGTTACACAGTTGATTGAAGTTGAGGAGGGTGCATCAGAAGATTATGTTCAGTATCATGAGGATGATGTTGAAGTAAATATGATCATGGACGGGTCTAATTTTGTTGATAATGAATGCTCATCTGATCAAGAGTCTCATGAACTTGATGTGGATAGCTAGAGGCATATAGCTAGTACATATCACCAAAAAGTTCTTCATGATGAAGATGATGATAATGATAGTGAAGTGTATGCATTGGAAGCAACTAAAGATAATGTTTCTCTAATAAGACCTCTAGATGAATAAATTTCAAGGTATGTAGTGGCTTTGGTTGCACAAGCCAGAAGTTCACATCATCTGAGAAATATATAGTGGGTGGTGACCAAGGTAGCCCTGCTAGTCTTTTTATCAAAGAGAAAAATGTGAAAGGCAAAGAAAAAAAGTGGATAGGAAAGAGAAGGGATCTAAAGCCAAGGAAAGTAAGGGAGAAAAAATTTAAGCTAAGAAAGTTGATAAACTAAAAATATATGGAGAAGCCAAGTCCCCTCTTATAAAGAAAAAGGCACAAAAGTGGAATTTTGAGTCTACAAAGAAGGATGCCAAGCCTAAAGCTAAAACAACAAGGAATCAATAGAACAAGAGCAATACAGAACAAGGTATGACCCCAATTTATTTTCCTAAATACACTCCTATTGATATGTTCCAATTTCTTAGTAAAGTGAAAGTTGATGTTCCTTTGCTCGAGATGATGAGAATTGATGAGAAAAAAAAAAGGTAGTAGCCCTTATCAATGGCGCTACTACAACCTGTAATGAATTAGTGGTGTCCAGTCCACCCAAAGTGAGTGAAAAGGAAAATAAAGAGAAATAAGTTGAGGGAGTAATCATTGAGATCCCTCATATTTCTAGGAAATTTAGTGACCGCCTATCCTAGAAAGATAGACCCATTTTTTCTTACATTGATTGTTGAGAGAATTTTTTGAAAAATTGTATCATTAATTATGGAGCATCTAAAAATATAATTCCAACCAAGATCATGGAGGCAATGGGATTACAAGTTGAAAATACTCATGGAAAGTTTTATTCTATGGACTCAAGGGAAGTCCCTGTGACTAGTGTAATAAATGAGATTCTCTATAGACTAGTTACATATCTAGAGAAAGAGTTCAAAATGAGTGAGGTTGTGGTAGATACCCCACCCAACTATGAAATTTCATTGTCTATGAAGTGGAGTGATTATATGGGGGTAGAATGCAATTTGATATGTCCTATAATAATTTCCCAATTGATGGTATAGATGTCAAAGTGGTTAGAGAACCAAGAGTACCACATATGTTGGAGCATGTTCCTAATGATGATATAATTCATTTTGTAGATACTAATATCAGTGATTTTAACATGGAAGAACTACCAAGAGAAAGTGGTAGGCAACTTGCACCCATAGAAAATGAAGTTACAAGATTATATGACAAGGATGGACTTTGGAAGATGTATTTTGATGGTGCACGTTCTAAAGAAGGCTCTAGTGAAAGAATATTGTTGGTTTCACCAAGTGGCAACACATAATTTTTCTTTCATTTTGTCTTTTGTTTGCACAAACAATGGTAGAGTATGAGACATTGCTACTAGGGTTGAGGCTAGCAAAGAAGCATGGGATAAAGAATCTAATGGTGATAGGTGATTCTGAGTTAGTAATTGATGCAAGATAGAGTGGTATTAGACTTCAACAAACAAATCCCAATTGTTTTGGAAGGTCCCAAACAACTCCAAGTGTAACTTCTTGAATTAGCCACCTATTTTCTTGTAGCATTGGAGACACACTTATTCAAATATCTCCACTTCATGAGCACACTTTTAAGGACCCTTTAGGTTGTTTTTTAACATCTCAAAATCACTGGTAGGGTTGTTTTGGTCTGTCATGACACAACCTACCCTTCATTGTTTCATAATGGCCTAATTAGGCCTCTTTTCAAAAAGAGGTCCACCAAACTTCACTTCCCTAACCTGAAAATCAACATGCATACTTGGAACCCATCACAAATCTAACATTTCTTAGCTTGGTATCCTTCAAACAATCCATAAAATCACTGCCCTACATAAAAACCAATCATTAACCATTGGCAAGACAACGTTCCAACCTTCAAGCACGTGCTACATGGACATATTTCACACCACCTTGCCTCAAAAATAGAAAAAAATCCTAACCTAGCTTCTAACAGGACCATCCCACCAAATTTTTCACCTATAGTACGGTGGAATGGCCTCTAAAACTCCATTTCTTTTACAAAACCCTAAGAAACCCTACTACCAAGTATTTCTCAGAAAAATGTTTTGTCCTGCCTTATTACTATATGAAAACTCCTCCAAAATGATTCAAAAGAAAGCTAAGTCGAATTCCTACTCAACAATATAATCCTTGCATTGATTGGCGACTGTATGAGCTCGTACAGAACAAAAAAACACAGAAATTACAGAGAAAACAATAAACTCAGAGTATTTCTTATTTCAATCTTCTCAATCCTTCAATTGCCTACCTTTCTCGAATGTTTTTTTAGATTTTTTACATGCTTTTACATCATTTTCAATGTCCACAAAATAATTTCAAAAGATCAGACTCTTGAACTTCCAACTACCCCTCATTTAGACACAAAAACACACTAACCCACTTTGCAAAAAATGCAATACCAATGTAACTATTAAGACCACACCCCTAGCACTACCTAATAATTTTCATTGCCTCAAAAATTTGGTCATATTGACCTTATTACACACATAAAATTCCATTCTCCAAGACTAAATCCCATTTAAAATGTAAAACAACCAAAATTGTGAAGGTGCCCTGGACCAGTAATATCCTAAGTGAGGTCTAGATATGCATGTAAGAATAGAAGATCAAAACAATATAGAAATGTTGTCTAGGAATCCATTGAGAAATTTGATGTGTTTGAAATCAACAAGATGGAGAGAGGTCAAAACAGAGTGGAAAACCTTCTTACAAACATTGCACTTAGACATGATGAAATAAATTTTGTAGGTATCTCCAAGGTTGAGTTACAAGTCATGCCATCAATCCCTGATAATGTATATAATTGGAAAATCTTCAATGACAATGAAGATATTTTAAATTTTTTAAAGTGTGTTGATGAATATGCGAGTCAAGAGATTGACTTTGGGGATTTTTTTGAAAATATAGATGGAAAAGATATGGTCTTTGGAAATGAAGTCATTTAGTTGAAGACAACTAAAATTACCAAGGGCCTTGTGGAATTAGAGAGAATATTTGAAAATCAAGACAAAAGAAAAGTCAAGACAATTGTTATCCATCTAGAGGTTTTAGAAGAAGTAAATCTGGGGATTGAAAATGCCCCTAAAAAGTTTTTTTTGGGTAAAAGATGAAACCCAAGATCAAGGAAATGTTGATTGCCTTGTTGAGAAAATATAGACACGCCTTTTCTTGGTCATATGATGACCTGAAAGCATACAAAGAGGAATTGTTCCAGCATGAGATTCCCTTGAAAGAAAATTCCAAGCATTTCAAGTAGAAGCAAAGAGCCATCAATCCAACCTTAGCTCCAAAAATACAAGATGAGTTGGTCAAGCTAAGGGATGTTGACATCCTAAAGCCTATTAGGCATTCCTCATGGGTGTCTAACTTAGTGCCAGTCAAAAAGAAAAATGTGTTGGAAAAACAAGGATAGACAACTGAAAGGGGGGTGAATCAGTTGTTACAGAATTTAAACTTATTCAACCTTAATCAACCTTTAATATCATATCTAATAATTAATAGTGAAAACATAAATCAACAACACATCAGAAACACATGAACACCAAGATTTTTATACTTGGAAACCCTATTAGGGGGAAAACTATGGTGGATGTTATTCCACAAGCTTATACCCTATTAGAAGTATAATGAAAGAAATAAACAGGGAATGCACTTGCATTCAGGCACACTACCTAGAGCTCACTGCTCAAAGGGAAGGCTCACTGCCTTACATAAAATAATAAGATTAAATCCATCTGATGAGGTTGAACTGAGAAATTAGCTTCTACAAAAGCCTGATGATAGTTCTGGTTAGGCACATAAACACTTCTTCAAACTTTGCTCAATCTTCTTCACACTCTGCTCTAAGAAAAAATGATCTGATCTTTATTTTCACATCTCACATACATTCACCAAGCATATAACACACACACACACACACACACTTCAAAATGAAGAAACAATCGCTCTTATATATCCACTACATGAATTTTCATCAACTCTGTCAACCACAAATAAAGAATGAATTACAATTATCGGCCCAATTTATGAACAAATCTCAATGCGCACCAACCTAAGTTGATCAAATAGTAATTAAGACCTAAATCAACATCCTCGAACATGCCAAACAATAAAATATTAGTCCATAAGGATCCACAACACGCTACCACCATCATGTCGGCCAAGAACATAAAACCCTCGAACACACAAAGGAAAATATTCGATCATGAAAAAACTGATCAACACGAACATACCACAATGATAGAGCACGATCTAGAAATAGTACTGAACATCACAGTAGCATACACAATAAATCAATTTACCAGAATTGCATTCTCTTCTTCCAAAAACACCTGCTATAGTAACAAAATAATTATAGGAGCTCAGAAACTTATAACTTGCTCCAATCTTGATGTGTACCACTGAAAATTTTGGATAAAATACTAGATAGGCTTAGCAAGAAACCCTTTGATGCACAATCTCTGATTATCAACGTACACAACTTTCCACCATTATGATCTTCACAGCTTCACAGACTGCCTACAACATATTTTTTCTAATTTTCTCAATATCCTCAACATATACAACCTTCAGAATCATTAATGCTAATAGTGTTGACATCAATGACAACCACATATCAGCAACACAACCACAACATTCAAAAATCTTCCCCTTTGGCATTGATGGCAACACATGATGTGAAAAATACCATCAACACAACTAACTCTTCACACAATATTCTTCTCCTCCTTTGTTCTACATTTCTCCCCCTTAGATTATACAAGGTTTTTCACATGAAACTTCTCCCCCTTTGAAATCAATGTAAAAAGGTACATAAGCTTTGAACCATATATCACTTGAATCATCTGACTACTCCCCCTGAGTAGCATCCACCATAACATCAATCTGAAACAAGATCTCACTGTAAGTGCACAGATTGATGCAAAGACTTGCATCTTAGTTCAGATTGGGAGGGGAAATCACCCCTAACTTGCCTCTAAGATACTCAAAAGTATCCTTAGGCAATGGTTTAGTAAACATATCTGCAATTTGTTCCTTAGTGGGCACATATTCCAATCTGACTTCTTTGTCACTCACTTTTTCTCTCAAAAAGGGATACTTGATAGATATATGTTTTGTCTTTGAGTGTAACACTGGATTCTTGGAAATGTTTATGGCACTTGAATTGTCACAAAATATAGCAATAGGCTCATTATACTCAATTTTGATATCTCTCAACATTTGTTTCATCCATAATAATTGAGTGCAATTGTTTGTAGCAGCAATATATTTTGCCTTAGCAATAGATAAGGAAATGGAATTCTTCTTTTTACTTATCCAAGACACCAGCTTCTTCCCTAGGAAGAATGCACCACCACTTGTACTTTTTTTTTCATCTACATCTCCTGCCCAATCTGCATCTGTAAAGGAATTCAAAGTAAGATCATCATCCTTAGGATACCAAAGACCAAAATCAACTATTCCTTTTAATTATATGAAATCCTCTTTATTGCAATCACATGTGATTCCTTTGGATCAACTTGATATCTAGCAATCATGCACACACCCTTCATAATGTCTGGTCTAGTCTAAGTCAAATATAACAATCCACTAATCATTGACCTATACCTTGTTTGATTAGCCTTAGGAGAATCATCCTTCTGTGTTAACTTGCATCTAGTTACCATGGGTGTACCAGCTAGTTTTGATTCTTCCATGCCAAACTTTTTCAGTAACTCTTTTACATATTTGGACTGAGATATGAAAATTCCATCATCTAACCGAGTTATTTGCAATCCTAAAAATAATTTCATCTCTCCTATCATTGACATCTCAAATTCACTTTTCATTTCATCAGCAAATTTCATACATAATTCATCATTACCTTAAAAAGTAATGGCATCAACAAAAACTTCAATAATCAACTCTTTATCCTAATCCATCTTGAAATATAGATTGTTGTTAGTAGTACCTTTATTGAATCCAAGCTTCAACAAGTATTTATCCAATCTAGAATACCATGCTCTAGGGGCTTGTTTGAGTCCATATATTGCTTTCTTCAATCGGAAAACCATGTCTTTTTCATCAGTTAGTTGAAATCCATTTGGTTGCTCAACATAAAATTCTTCTTCTAATTCACCATTCAGGAATGCTGACTTTGCATCCATTTGATAGACTTTGTAATTCTTGAGAGTAGCATAAGCAAGAAATAACCTTACAGCTTTAATTCTAGCAATAGGGGCAAAGGTTTCTTCAAAGTCAATACCTTCCATCTATCAATATCCTTTACATACCAATCTTGCTTTGTTTCTAACTACTTCACCTTGCTCATTCAGCTTATTCCAAAAGACCCACTTGGTTCCAATCATATTTTTATCCTGAGGTGTGGGAACAAGATTCCATGTATCATTTTTCTCTATCTGCATCAATTCTTCCTTCATTTATTTCATCTAATATTCATCTTTACATGCTTCATTGACATTACTAGGCTCAACCTTGGAAATCAGGCAATATTCTTCTGCAATTCTTCTTCTAGTCTGCAGACCTTTGTTCTTGTCTCCTATAATCTAATTCTCAAAGTGATTTAGATTTACATACCTTGGAACTTTTGGATTCTCTCTAACTTATGGTTCTTCTATTCTTTCTTGTACACTTCCACTAGCTTCTTCTTCATGATTCTCTTGATTCACCGAAACAATTTGAATTTGATTTTGTGTATGCGCATTCTTTCCATTATCAATACTATATTGTTGGTCATCTAAATCATATCCCTAGTATTTGGATGATCTAACAATGTCTTCATCAACTCTGACATTTGCACTTTCAACCATTTTCTTCAATCTTCTATTGTAGCACCGGTATGCTTTTCTCTTAGTAGAGTAACCCAGAAAGATTCCTTCATCACTTCTAGCATCAAAATTTCCAATATCTTTATCTCTCTTAATATAACATCTACTTCCAAATATTTTGAAATATTTAATATTAGGCTTATAACCAAACCATAGTTCAAAATGAGTCTTACTAGAATTACCATTAACATTTACCCGATTGATAGTGTATACAACAGTGCTTACAACTTCTCTCCAGTAGATATGAGAAACATTACCTTCCAACATCATAGTTATAGCAACATCTAGAATTGTTATGTTATTTTTTTAAACAACTCCGTTCTGTTGAGGGGTCTAGGGAGTAGATAACTTTCTTTTGATTCCATGCTCTTCACAAAATGTATTGAACTCCCGGGAAGTAAATTCACCACCTCTGTCTGATCTTAAGCATTTGACCTTCAAACCTGTCTCATTTTTTTCCAAAGCTTTGAAACATTTGAATGTTTCTAGAGCTTCATATTTTTATCTCAAGAAAGCAACCCATATCATCCTAGAGTAATCATCAATGATCAACATAAAGTACCTTTCTCCTTGTAGACTTCTGATTCTGAATGGACCACATAGATCCGTATGAACTAACTCTATTTGAATGATGTTGTTTTCTCTGAAAAGAAGTTCTTGTTTGCTTTCCCATCTGACATTCCTTGCATGTAGTGTTAGTAGGATTTACTAACTTAGGTAGATCTCTGACTGCTTGAGTGGAGCTTACTTTCACAATATTATCAAAATTTACATGACACAACCTCCTATGCCATAACAATCTTACATCAACTTGAGCAATAAATAAATTTTCACTTGCAACACTTAAGTGAAAAATATTACCTCTTGTCTTTGTACCTGAAGTAATTACATTTATAGAGCTTCCCAATATCCTGCACTTGTCATTTTTGAACTGAAGATTGTATCCCTTGTCTACCATCTATTCAACACTCAATAAGTTATGCTTCAATCCTTCAACATAAAGAACATCATCAGTATTACATTTACCACCAAGAGAAATAGTGCCTTTGCCATAAATCACACCAGCATTGTTATCTCCAAATCTTACAACATCACCATCATAATTTTCCAAGCTTAGAAAGTTGCTTTTGTCACTAGTCATATGATGTGAGCATCCGTTGTCAATCACCCATTCATGCTTTTCATCAATTTTGGTTGGAAGGGATTTCTCAACATTCTGATTGTTAGTAGATTCAATGGAAATTGTACCATTTTCCTTGATGGCAATGAATACCCACTCATCTTCATTTCCAGTTTCTTTATTAGATTCATCATTAGTAACACCTTCTTCAGCATAATATATAAGATTTATTTTGAAATCTAGACTTGTCAGATTTATACTTAGAAACTCTTTTAGGACACCTTGATGCAAAATGACCTATCTTACTGCAAGAGAAACATTTAATAGGTAGTTTTCCTTTGTCCTTACCATGTCCTCTAGATTCTCTTTTCACAATCAATGCTTCCAAATCTTCTAGCTCTCTTTCTTCATCTTCAATCTGTCTCATCTCATCTTCATATTTGAATTTCTTCCTGGAACTTTCTCCCAAATCATATCTCTATTGGCTTTTTCCAGATACAATAGCTTTAAATGTAGATTCTATTTTTGGAGTGAACTCACCAAATTCACTCAACTCAAAGGCAGCTAGTTTACCAATCAACATGTCTCCTGTTACATTTGTTACTGTTCCGAGTTCTTCAATAGCACGAGCTTTTTTTTTGTAAGAAGTAGGCACAGATTTGAGCACTGTAGCCACAATTTCATCTTCATCCATGACTCCACTAGCATATCTAATACCCATCACTAGTTCATTTACTTTCTACATGAAAACAAAAATGTTTTCATCTTCACTCATCTTCAAGTTCTCCCACTTTTCCTTCAGACTTGTTAGCCTAGCAATCTTCACTTGAGCATCTCCTTCATACAATGTTTCAAATTTATTATAGATCTCATGTGTTGTCTTCAGACCTATCACATTTATCATATCTGAATCTTTCAAAGCACTCAATAATGCTTCAATATCCCAAACATTGATTTCAGCTTCTTTGATCTCATCAGGAGTAGCAGGACCATTATGAGGAATATCATATTTGTTCTTTGTAATCTTCCAAAAGGGTTCACCAATGCACATCAAACGACACTCCATTCTGATCTTCCACAAAGAGTAATTTGTACCATCAAATCTGGGACAATCCTTCTTGTATGACGCCATCTCAGATCACCTCAAGCTATTAAACTTCTTCAGAGGAACCTGCTTTGATACCAATTGTTGGCAAAACAAGGATAGACAATTGAGAGGGGGATGAATCAGTTGTTACAAAATTTAAAATTATTCAACCTTAATCAACCTTTAATATCAGATCTGATAATTAACAGTGAAAACATAAATCAAAAACACATCAGAAACACATGAACACCAATATTTTTATATGTGGAAATCCTGTTAGGGGAAAAACCATGGTGGATGTTAGTCCATAAGCTTATACCCTATTAGAATTATAATGAAAGAAATGGATAGGGAATGCACTTGCATTCAGGCACACTAACTAGAGCTTATTGCTCAAAGGGAAGGCTCACTTCCTTACATAAAATAATTAGATTAAATTCATCTGATGAGGTTGAACTAAGAAATTACCTTCTACAAAAGCCTGATGACAGTTTTGGTTAGGCACAAAAACACTTCTTCACACTTCACTCAATATTTTTCACACTCTTCTCTGAGAAAAAATGATCTGATATTTATTCACACATCTTGCATACATTCATCGAGCATACACCACACACACACACACTTCAAAATGAAGAAACAATCACTCTTATATATCCGCTACATGAATTTTCATCAACAACTCTGTCGGCCACAAATAAATAATGAATTACAACTGTCGGCCACAAATAAAGAATGAATTACAACTATCGGCCCAATTTATGAACAAATCTCAATGCGCACCAACCTAAGTTGGTCAAATAGTAATGAAGACCTAAATCAACATCCTCGAACATTCCAAACAGTGAAATATTAATCCATAAGGATCTGCAACACGCTACCACCATCATGTCGACCAAGAACATAAAACCCTCGAACACACAAAGGAAAATATTTGATCACAAACACACCAATCAATGTGAATGTACCATAATGATAGAGCACAATCTAGAAACATTATTTAACATCACATTAGCATACACAATAACTCAATTTACTAGAATTGCATTCTCTTCTTCCAAAAACATCTGCTACAGTAAAAAGATAATTGTAGGAGCTCATAAACTTATAACTTGCTCCAATATTGATGCGTACCACTAAAACTTCCAGACAACATACTAGATAGGCTCAGTAAGAAACCCTTCTATGCATTACCTTTGATTATCAATGTACACAAATTTCCAGCATTATGATCTTCACAGCTTCACAGACTCCCTGCAACATATTTTTTCTAATTTTCTCAATATCCTCGACATATACAACCTTCAAAATCATTAATGCTAATAGTGTTGACATCGATGACAACCACATATCAGCAACACAACCACAACATCCAAAAAAATGGTGATATAATATTATGTGTTGACTTTATGAATTTGAACATATCATTAAAAGATAACCATGCATTGCCAAATATGGAAGCCATGTTGCAAAAGGTGATTGACAGTGAATTATTGTCCATGATGGATGGTTTTTTTGGATATAACCAAGTAAAAGTGAAGGATTATGAGTATTACAAGACTGCATTTACAAATCCATGGGGTACTTATGTGTATGTTAGGATGCTATTTGGTTTGACTGGCAGGTGCTACTTTACAAAGGGCTATGGATGTAGCCTTTTCTAATTTCATTGATTTGTTCTTGGCAATTTACCAGGATGATTTGATAGCTTACTCCAAGAAATAATAAGACCATTACATGCACTTGGAAAAAATATTCATCAGGGCATTAGAATACAAAAATTTTCTCAACCCAAAACAGTGTGCCTTTGAAGTTACTAAAGGAAAATTGTTGGGTCACATTGTGTCCAAGGAGGGGGTGAGGATTGACCTTGAGAGGGTAGCTACCATTCACAAGATTCCCCAACCAAATAATGTAAAATGTATTCGGTCATTCTTTGGTTAGATCAACTTCTTGAGAAGATTTGTAACAAATTTTGCAAAGATCACAAGAAATATCTCCAAAATGTTAAAAAAGGGAGAAAAGGTTGTTTTGAGTGAGGAGCCTAGTTAGGAATTCAAGAGCATAAATAAGGCTATCAAGGAGGCTCTAGTGTTGAAGTCTCTTGATTTTTCCAAATTGATCCATATTTTCTCTTTTGCTTCTTTCCATACTATTGTTGTTGTGTTATTGCAGAAAAATGATGAAGGATTTTAACAACTTATTGCATTCTTTAGTAAATATTTACACGTTGTAGAGCTTAAATATGATATGAATGAAAAGCAGGCATATTCTTTAGTTAAGGTTGTAAATAATCTCAAAACTTACTTAGTGGGAGCCACAATCATGGATTTTGTACCAAGTGATGCAGTGAAGGACATCTTTACTCAACAAGAAACTATAGGCAAGAGATGCAAATGGATCAACAATATCTAATAATCCAACATTGATGTTTAGATTACCAAGTTAGTTATAGGACAGGGTCTAGCTAAGCTAATGGCAGAGGATAAATTGGAAGAAAATAAGATAAAACAAGTGGAATCTGTTGATGTTGCACCTATTTGTGATATGCAAATGTGTGGTTGTTACAGGAGAATAGTCTAGTATCTAAAAACCTTGCATTGCCCTGTAGATATGGCTAATAATGAAAGGAGATCATTGAAATTACATGCCATTAAGTATGTTATTATTGATAATGAATTATGGTGGAGGATCCTAGAAGGTGTGCTTCTCAAATGTGTGAATGGTAAGCAGGCGTTAGAGATTTTACAAGACATGCACAATGGAGTGTGTGGTGGCCATTACATGGAAAACAAAACTGCCCATAATATCTTAAGGGTGGGATTCTGGTGGCCCAATATTTTTAAGGATGCCCACAATTTTATTAAGACTTATGATGTTTTCTAGAGATTTACAGGGAATTTGAAGTTCTCAAGGATTTTTCCACTCAGGCCTATTTCTATTCAGACCCCTTTCCAACAATGGGGTAGAGACTTCATTTCTAAAATATCAGAAAAATCTAGTGGGGAGCATTCATGGATCCTTGTTGCGACTGATTATTTCACAAAGTGGGTGGAAGCAATCCCCACAAAGAAGGTAACAAGTAAACTTGTGATAGACTTCTTGATGAAAAATATTCTCATTAGATTCAGAGTTCCAGAGAATATCATTTCTGATAATGCTATGTGTTTCAGGTCAGAATAGTTCAAGGATTTTTGTGAGAAAAATGGCATACAAGTTTCATACTCTTCACCTTACCATCCTCAATGGAATGGTCAAGTTGAATCTAGAAATAATATCCTAATGAAGATCATTAAAATAATGATTGAAAAGAACAAGAAGGCCTGGGACTCGAAGCTAAATCTTGCACTGTGAGCTGACAGGGTTATTGTAAAGAAGGCTATTGGTTATTCACCATTTGATCTAGCCTATGGTTTGGATGCTAGACTACCACAATTTTTTTTTCTAAAGATTTAAAATTTCATACATGAGTATGATGAGAATATCTATGATGATATGCAACAAATTATTGATCACCTTACGCAAATGGATGAAATTAAAAGAGAGGCTCATGCTAAGAATGCAAAAGTGCAGTTGCAAGTAAAGCACTTTCATGATAAGAAAGCTTCTCCTAGAAAGTTTTAAGTTGGAAGTATGGCATTGATGTTGAATGTGAGGGCTCAAGTTAAGGGAAAGCATGGAAATTTTGAGGCACTATGGTTAGGTCCTTATCTGATATCCAACACACATGGTGAAGATTCTTACTTCCTTCAAAGCTTAAAAGGTGAAATTCTTGAATTGCCAATACATGGACAATTCTTGAAGCCATATTTCTCTTAAAATATGTTTTTCTCCATGTACATTGTAAAATTTTGTAAATTTTGTATATATGATGGTTTTTTGGTCTTATTGCCTTGTCTAGGCAAGTTCTTGGTTTTTGGTGTCCTTGTGCTTGGTATGCTTCAACCATGAGATTTGGAATCTCACCATGCCTGTGAGAGCTATGTGTCCCCAGTCAGAGCCATTGGTGGAACCCTCAAAATTTTCATGTTACACTAGTTTTAAAATGCATTTTGTTTGGTGTCCTCTTGGTCTATCAAGGGTTAGGGTTTAGGGTTTTATGTGGGGAGTTTTAATTTGAAGATTTTCTCCTTGGTCTAAACCCTTGGTCTTTTGGTTTATTCCTTTATTGACCTGTTATCACCCCTTTTCAATTGGTTTAAAAAAACTTAAGTCATTGGAGGTCCATAAAATGACTAGCCCCTAGTGGTTAGGTTTTCCCCATCACCCATTATTTATTTTTCATATACCTAGGTCTAAGAAATTCCTTTATTTTATATGGTCAATGTTCAGCCTTGTTTGGCCTTTACATCCTTTGCAAAAAAATGTTATTAAATATTTTAAGACCTTATTGTGCATCATCTTAGGCGGTCCCCTCTTTTAAAACAACTTGGTGCACATGCAAAATTTTAGTTACTTAAGTGATCGCTCATTCTTGAAGTTGTTTCTATCATTGGGTTCATTACCATGATAAGCGATAAGCCTTTGGTTCTCTTGTCCATCTTGTTTTGCTAAAATAATTTGATCTCCATGTTTGATTTCTATGATGAGCAATTTGGTTATGTTTCTTTCATATTGCTTATCACCGAAACCTTTTGGTTGGTTGGTTCCATTACTGCGAAGCGTGGTGGACATTATCGTTTCCTTATGTTGAGCCATCACAAAAATATTTCATGGCTCTTTTCAGTTTCGACGATGAGTGATGGAAAGATTAAACAAATTGATATGATCTTGCCACTTGTCATAATTTGGTGTTATCATTTGTTTCTCTCATCACCAAAGGAATTCTCAAATCCAAGTCAGTTATAGTGATGTGTGATGGTTTTTGGTTATGTTGTGGTATCGCTAGAAGGTCCTCCATGCCGAAATACAAATGCAACCTTGTCACATATCTATGACAAGCAATGAGGGATATTCTAAGGAATATTCCCTTCAGCAGGGGTGTTGTTGCTCATTGCCGAATTTTGGACATAACTTCAAGGCATTATTGCGATGAGCGATGTGTCCAAAAGGTGTTGAAATTAGTGGATGGCCACATGGAAATTCTTTGGCGTATCGTCATTGTTTTAAATCATAGTTGTAAGAAGCATGAAGTAATGGTTGAGGAGAGACATTGATTGTATTTTAAATCAAAAGAGATCAACAGATTGGCTTTAAACTAAAATGACTACTTGTCATTTCGCTCACATGAGCAATCTATCAACCATTAATGGAAAATGCACTCCAATTCTGAGTCATAAAGAGGGTTGTTGTGTTTTTTCTTTCACAATTACAGTTGTCGGGAGAAGAGGGTAAAGCTCCTAGTAAGGTAAAACAAAAGAACAAACTGCTAATTTCCTTGGGTAAGTTATTTTCTCAACTTTTGTGAGTAATTTGTTACATTAGGTAGTCTGTAAATTGGGGTAAGTAGCTAGAGTTTGTGGTTGAAATTATCATTTCCATGTGTCCAAAGGGAATTAAAATTATTGCATGCAAGTTTTGGTATAGGAAAATTGAATTTGTTGTTTTTCATTCTAAACCCAATGAATTAAGTAATTGAGGCTACAATTCCCCATTATTTGAGACCCTAGGTTTTTTTTATGCTACAAACATGAGTGAGCCCAGTCAATCCTCTTATAAACCTGAGAGAAAACCTACTCAGAAAAGGGTTAAAAGATCTAAACCCCAAGGTGACTAGCCTAAACCTGAAATAGTAGAGTAACTTGCAAAGAAAATAACTTTAAAGAAGGATTATCCTAGGTTTATGGAAGAGCCCTCTAAGGACTTGGCTATAGAGATAAAGAAGGTGGGAAAAAGGAAAAATAGTGAGGGATCTTTGACATCTCATTTTGAGGACTCTACCTCTAAGTATGGTGATGTAGCATTTTCATAGAGTGGTTGGGACTTATTTCTCTATGCTTTCAAAAGAAGAATTGTAAATCACCCCACTTGCACCTTATGGACTTGTGACATAGGAAAGCTAGTATGCCCCAATGTATTTGTGGAAGTGGATTTAATGCTTGAACTACCAAGTTGTTATGATCCAATGGATAGAACAATTAATATATTTCTAGACTTTGCTCCTATGTTGGAAATCTCAGGAATCCAGATAATGGAGGCTTTTCAGTTGAATCCAATTGCCTCTAAATCCATCAATTTTTGCAAGTTTTACAATGAATATGGGAAAATTAATTTTGGGTATAGAAAGGGTGTCTTGACTATACACAGGAGACATGAATTGAAGAAGAAAAGTGTACCCTTTAGACCCCTTGTGATGGAGCCATTCAATTGTGTTGATTTTGAAGATTATTTAAAGAATGTTGATTATGCATTGTATCAAGTTTTGCATAAGAAGGATGATATTAATATGGATATTTCCCTGATGACCATAGCAATTGATATTCAACACAAGTATCAGATCAGGGTTTGAAATTATGCTTGCTACATTGTTGAGCACTTGCATGAGGACTTGATGAAATTGAAATATGCAACCCCTCCATTGTCATGAAAACACTATTCTCTGTTGATGCACTTGTTGTTAGGGAAGAGAAAAAAGGTAATGAGGAATTTTTTAAAATTAAGAGAAATAGATAGCATGGATAATGAGTTGCCTATGCAGATGTGGATGCATATTTGGAATTTGCACTATCCACATTCTAATTACACTATGTTTATCAATGTTTTTAATTTATTGGTGCTACAACAATTGGGTTCAAATCCCATGAATAGAATTTCACAAGGTGTTAAGGAAATTTTGAGGCCCATGGAATATGAACAAGAAACCAAGCAAAAATTTAATTAGGGAGATTGGTATCTTCATACTAATTACACAAAAAACAAGATTTATGGAGCCCTAGTGCCACCTCACAAGTTTCCTATAAATATGATAGATAGACAAGCATTCATGGAAATAATGTGGCAAATGGATGCCATGGACAATGAACACTTCAGAAAATCAAGAAAGGAATCCCTTGTGAAGCCTGATTATGGATTTTCATATTTCACCTGAACCTTGAAGGAGGGTATTGAGAGGTGTGGCTCTCTTTTAAATAATTATAGGTTGAAACAAGAAGTCATAAGCTTTTGTGACCCTGAGGCCCAGGTGATTTATGTTGAAAGAAAAGCAAAAGGGTTACCAGGTAAATACCATGAGTTCCTCTTTCAGGAGGATGTGATTAGAAATTTATCCCTTGATGAATAAGTTATAGCGAGGAAAAATGTGTGGAGAAGGCTATGTGCAATTGAAGAAAATATGTTGAAGGAAAACCCTTTGTATACCAGCCCTTATTCTGAAATAGAGGTTAAATTTGTGAAAGAAAAATTAATGCTTGGTGATTTTAATGGTAAGAGTTTCTTTGAGAAGGTTAAGCAAGCTGAGGTAGAGGACAAGGTGGCCAAATAAAACCATGATGCATAAGTAAGGAGCCATATGGCTCAATCCTTTTCTCCAGGTATCCATGTACCAACAAAAGAGACAGGTGGACAACCTGTGGTCACTCCATTAGTGGCTTATTCAGAAAGTGAGCAGATTGGTGATGCTCAAGTTCTAGAAGTGTCAGGAGAGCACATCCCCATGGAGTAAGAAGCTGATTAGGAATTTCTTGAGGACAAGGATGATGCCTTGAATATAGTGGTTCCTCCTAGAAAAGTTGTGAAGTGGGAATATAATGAGGCTGAGGATGATGATATTAGAATAAAGGCCTGTGATGATTCTTTTGTCAAGACTAGAGAATTCAGATTTTTTTCATCCATATAAAAGGCTTTGATATTAAAAGTAGAATTAAAGAAGCAAAGGATAAAGTTGATCCTTTATTGCAGGAGGAAGCTGATAAGGAGGAGGATAATATAGTGCATGAAATTGATGCTATGTCACCAAAAAATGCAAGGACATTGGTTAAGGGAAGTGGAATCCTCTTATTTCTTGTATGGGAAATATCATCTACTATTGCACTTGATGCAATTAGGAAGGATCCAAATGCCTTTGTTTCTTAAGAATTTTTTGACAATAAATATTTTGGTTTGGGTTTCAGCCCTAAGCTACACACACTTGCTATTTGGTCTATGGAACCAAACACAGGGAAACCTGAGCTCATAAATTCTATGGAAAAGGATATTGGAGTAGTAGTGATGAAAAGGGCTACATAAATGACTACCACTGCAACTGCACAATTGACAATGCATGTTGCAATGTTAACTATGGATACTTCTTAGATTACAGAGGCTAACTATAAGAAGTTGTTAGATAGATACAACAAATTGATGGATGAGCATAATAAAGTTCTTGCCACAACACAAAGGGGTTTTCCATCTCCAACAAGTTATACCTCATATTTTTCAACTCAGTACAGAGAGACATTGTCATTGAGGATTCAGAGTTTGAACAAAGAACTGAAATAAAAAAAAATAACACAAAGAAAGCCAAACTAGAAATAGTTAAAGTGGCAAATGACATTTTTGAGGATGTGTTAAAGCATAGAGTGACCAAGTTGGTCAATAGAGATGATGATGTGTGGGCTACTTACAATAACATCCATGAGGCTAACATAAAACATTTTTAGGTTCAAAGAGCTTTTCAAAATGAGTGGAGAAAGTGAAGCACTAGAGTAGGAACACTTAAGGAAATGATGCCTAAGATGCAGGAGGATCTTGAAGCTCCTACTAATATTCTAGAAATATTGCAAGCCATTGATCTAATAAATGAAATTACAAATTTTCATGGGATGTTAGGGATGCAACTCCAAAACAAATTAAGAATGTTTAGGGATATGGAGGAGCATGACATGCCCAAAATACTAGATGATATAGCTGATTTGAAGGAGTTTCCTAAGTGGAATGATGAGCTAGGAAATTTTCTCTCACATGCTAAGATGATGTTAACCATAGTTGATTATTCCATGTTGAATCCTAATATTGACAACATGGTTGGAGTTGAAATGAGTGGATATATTTGTTGATACATTTCTTTCATGGAATCAAAACCCAAAAAAATTGGTTGCATCTTATTCAACAACAAAAATCTCCTACTTAATGCATCAACTACTCGATTTGACTTGCCACTTCTATGTTTAAGAACAAATGAGTAACTCTAAATAAACTCAACCCATTCCATGTGTCTAGTTTATCTTACCTTTGTTGTTAATGAATTGCAAATCATGATGACCAGTGTAGAGGACAAACTCCTTGGGCAGCAGGTAGTGTCTCCACTTCTTGAGTGCTTGAACATTAGCATATAACTCCTGATCATACACTAAATACTTCTTCTTGGCATCATTTATCTTCTCAATAAAGTAAGCTACAAATATTCCCTCTTTACTTAGAACCCATCCTATGGTTGTCCCACTTGTATCACAATCAACTTGGAACACCTTGCTAAAATCCGATAATGCTAGTATGGGTTGTTTGGTCACTTTCTCCTTAAAAATATTAAAACTTCACTCTGCTACAGTTGTCCACTTGAATTCTCTCCTCTCTCCCTTCATTGTATCAATAATGGGAGCACAAATGCTACTAAATTTATGATAAACTTCCTATATAAGCTCATCAAACCATGAAAACTCATTGCTTCAAACATGCTTCTAGGAGTTGGCCAATCTAGGATTGCCTTTACCTTCTCTAGATCCATCCATAGGCCATCCTTTAAAATTACAAAGCCCAAATATACCAGCTCTTCTTTCATAAATTTATATTTCTTGAGGCTAACCAAAAAATTTCCTCTTAAATTTTGCAAAACAACCCTCACATGTTTTAAATGTTCATCCTTTTCTTTACTAAAAACCAAGATATCATCTAAGTAAATAATCATAAACTTATCGAGGAATGGTTTCAACACTTTTTTCATCAATCTCGTGAAGGTATTTGGAGCATTTATGAGTCCAAATAGCATAACCAACCACTCATACATTCCCTCCTTTATTTTTAATATGATTTTCCATTCATCTCCTTGCCTAATCCTTATTTGATGGTACCCACTTTTGAGATCAATCTTTATGAAATATTTTGCTCCGCTCAAACAATCCATCAAATCGTCCATTCATGACAATGGGAACCTATTCTTTATCATGATCTTATTAATATCTCTTGAATCCATGAACATACACCATTCTCTATCTTGCTTTGGTGCTAGAACTATTGGTACAACACATGGGATTAAACTTTCTCTTATCAAACCTTTGTCCAACAATCCTTGTATTTGTCTATTTATTTCCTCATTCTCCTTGGGGATAATTCGGTAGGCTATCTTGTTTGGTAAGCTTGCTCACAGTATCAAATCTATACAATGACTCACACTCCTCATAGGTGGAAATCCATCTGGTAAGTCTCTCATCAAGATGTCACAGTATTCTTGCAATATCTCTTTGATTTCCATGGGTATTTTTTTCTCTTCTTTCATTGTCTTGACTTCTTTTGGATGAGAAACCAAGTCATAACACATCTCTTCCACTTTTATCTCTTTTAGGAATTGTTTTCTTGGTATTACACATACTCTAGTTTCGTTGCCTATTTCCTTATGTTTTTCTTCCACTGGTTTCATAACATATTTTCTTACATCTTTGGTTATTATGTAAGTGTTTGCTTCACCATCATGTATGGCCTTCCGGTCATACTACCCTGGTCTACCCAAAAGAATATGACAAGAATCCATAGGCATCACATTATACATAATCCCATCTCTATAATTACCATTTTGAAAAATTACCAAACATTTTTCATTCACCAGAAGTTGATGGCCCTTTTGCAACCATGTGACCTTTTAGGGGTTTCGATGTCTTTTCTTCTCCAAGCTTAGTTTCTCCACCATTTCTTGAGATACCAAATTATTTGTACTACCACTATCCACAATCATAGTGCAACACTTTCCCCTTGCTTTGCAAATGGTTTTAAATAAACTCCTCCTTTGTATGGGTTCTTGCTACTCCTTTTTTGGCTTTAAGAGCACTCTCCTCATCACAAGAGCTTCTCCATCCTCTGGGTCTGCTAATTCAATTTCTTCTTCAATCTCTATGATAAATTTTATCCCAATCTTAATCTTCCCATCCTATTGTTACACTTGAGGGCATTCAAATTCCCTATGACTAGTCTCTCCACAATTAAAATAAACTCGTGAAAAAATCATCTTCCTCTTCCATAATCTCCCCTTCCTCTTGAATTTTCTCCTCTTCCTTTGAATGAATCTCATCTTCCCCTCACATTGGAACCATAGTTATATTCTGACCAGCTTGTCTCACCCTCCCTAGATGGTTGTCCTCATCCTGTATTTGGTTGTCCTCTACCCCTAAGAGTTTTACCTATCCCTCTAAGATTATTTTGTTGCCTCCTTGATAATTTCTCTTCAGATTTGAGAGCATAATGGTAAGCCTCTTCTATTGTCCTTATCATGAATAAACTTAACTCATTTTGGATTGAGATCCACAGATAGTTTACATACCTTTCTATATATTCTTCATTATCCTCAACATGTCCATCCAAAATATTTAGCTGGTAGAAGTCCTTGGTGTACTCCATGACACTTATATCTTATTTTTTTAGATTTTGTAACTTCTTGAATAAGATGATATTGTAATCTACTAGTAAAAATTTGGCCACCATTTTGTCCCATGATTTGATCTTTTCTTTTCCATTTATCTATCTTTCAATTTTTATTTGATCCCACCATAGGGATGCATGTCCTTTCAACCTTGTGCTAGCATACTTCACCTTCCTGTTGTCTTTGATGGATTCCAAATCGAAAGAATTTTCCTTCTTTGTAATCCAATCAATAAGTTCTTTTGGATTTAGGCTTCCACTATAGCTTGACAATTCCATCCTTGGCTTACTACCCAAATTGGATAGCACTTGTAGGAATCTATCTTCACATGAATCTCCTCTTTCCATTTCTGCAACTTCTTCCTCTTCTTCACTAACGTCCTCTATATGAATTCCTTTTTGTTGTGATGTTTCTATGTCCTCCAAGCATGTTGTTATTCCTCTCAACATTTCCATAATAGATTATTGTCCTCTCCTCATGGTGCTCTCCCTCTCCCACATCCTCTATATGCCATGGCTTCTTTTCTTCTTCCTCAACCCGCTCTGATACAAAAATGATGTAGCTCAACAATTGAGAATCCATAGGATTGTTAATTGTTGCAACCAAATAAATTTTGAGACTTTTGAATACACAAATGAGAACCACAAATTAAAGAGAATATGAAATTTTTATTTTAAATCAAAGTGTCTACAATAAATTGGAAGTGCAAAGATTTCAACAATTACAAAAGCATACCATCCTTGCAATAACTATCTATAAGCAAGTATATGCAACTTCAAACACTCAGAAAACCATCTATAGGCAAGCCAAAAACCTGATCACAATTATTTAAACCAATAAAAAGCACCTAAAACACACACAAAATCCCATCAAATTCATCCTTCTTTCCATACAATCTTGTTTTCCTTACATTCTCCTCATCCTTTCCATGTCAAATCTCTCCTAGAAACCTAGGCGTGGCCTTTTTCTCTCCCCTACTAGTCAAACTTCAAACCACCATTTTTTCTTCTTGAGCATGGGTTTTCCTTTTCCTAGTAAGATCCTTCAATTACAATTCAAAAATTATCTTCTCGCTTCTCAATCCACTCTCCCCACTCCCTCAATGCCTTTCCTTCCATGCTCTCAACAATGAATTTTCAAAAATCAAGAATGGAGTTACAAATTACATTAAATTCCCACTCACAAGCTTGGGCATGAGACTTTGCCTTTTCGGAAAATTAGTAGTATACAAACAAAATTAAAAAAATTACCAAGAAAAATAAATTAACCATTTAATTTTCTCACACCCAACATCAAACTATACTATGTCGGAGGAATTGAGGATTTAAATAAAATGTGTGTGGAAGAAAATCCAAAACAAAACACAAAAATTAAAATAAATATGTTTTGGGTGTGCAAGATTGTTCGAGCACCTAAATGCTTATTTATGTATCAAGAATAGACTACCTATTAGCAACCAACTTAAGGTCAACTATGACCTACCACTTACAGTTCAAGAATTCCAATTTCTCCTCAAAAGAAACCTTTTTAGGTTTTCCACTGTGCACAACATCTTTGGTAAAAGTATCTTTAGTTTGAGCAATTGGAATACCATTAGCCACATGTTTTTCCCATGTAAACCATTGAGTTTGGTATATTATTTTTTGTATTTTTTATTGTAACTATAAATATTTAATTTATTTTCACATACCTCCTCTCATAGATTAGTTTAGGACTCATATTTTACAATTATTCCTCCTTTCATTTGGCATTAAAATCTAATCAAATTCTAGGTATTAGAGACAATGGATTTTTGTAATAAATTGGAGTTAGTGGGAGCTTGTGTTCAAGGAGATTTTGTTACAAGAAAAATGGGATAGATATAGAGAGTTCCTCAAAAAAAATTATTCAAGATGGAGGATATGCTCATGGATAAAGATATATAGGTTGTAGTATTTGGATCTAAACATGCTACTATATCAAAAAGAGATTGGGGAAAAATAAAAAGAAATGAAAAAGGTCTCATTAGGATCTATTTGAAAGACTCCATATTATTGAATGCACATAAAGAATCAAATTTTTTATATCTTTGGAAGAATTTGGGTGAGATTTATCAAGCTAACATCCTCATAAATAAACTTTTCCTATTGAAGAAGTTGTATACCCTTAGGATGGAGGATGGTGGTTTTATGGCTAAGCAACTAAATACTTTCAACATGATTTTTTACCTAGTTACACATTATTGGAGTGGAGATGGAGGATGATAGTTTCATGAATTTTTTGTGTTCTTTTCTAGACTCATGATATTGTTTGGTGATAGAAATTGAGAGTGCTACCTCTTGATTAAAAATGGACGAGGTAGTTTCATTATTACTTTTGAAGGATATATATAAAAAAATATATGAATCAATCAAGAAGGCCCTATCTATTCATAGAAGATAAAAAGAGAAAATAAAGAAGAAGGACAATAATAAATATAAGTCTATATCAAAATATTCTGGGAAATATAAATCTTCTAGAAATATTAAAGGTTGTGTAAGAACCATGGGAAGCCTAAGTATTTTAGAAGATACTACAAAGAGGAGAACAAGAAAAATAAAAATGATTCAAATGATGAGTTTGAAAATTATTCTAAGGATGATGATGATGATTTTTTCATAGCCTTGGTAATGCATGCATTATAAGGTACATGGTTGATGAAATCTAGGGTTTCTTTCCACATGACCTCACATCAAGGTTAGTTTTTAAAGTATGAAGACTATAATGGTGAGAAGGTATACCTAAAGATGAATCTCACCTAAATAATATTTTTCCTATGAAATATTCTTTATGTTTTTTCCCAATTGATGTGTGAATTGGATAAATGGTGTATTGCATAGCCCTAGTTTAACACAAAATCTATTTTAAGCTAGTAATATTAATGATGTAGACATACAAGTCATTTTCTCTATGGGAGGTGTTGCAAGAATGAAGGTGTTTTCATTGATATCAATTGGTCAATTAGTTATCAATTGGTTGTTGTTGTAATTGATTCCATGGATGCAGGTTATTATTTGTTTATGTTGAGGATATTGAGAAAAATGTAATGAAGGAAGATTGCAGGTGTTCAGTGGTTGCTTCAGGTTTTTCTCTGAGATTTACTCCTATGTTTGTGTGGTTTAGATTTGTTGATCATGGTTGTTGAAAGCTACTTTATCCATATTCTTGGCTTTTGATTCATTATACAATGTGAGTTATGTTCACCAGTTGTGAACTGTGGTTTTTTGTGTATCTGGCTGAGGTCTGAGAGAAATGTTGTTGGTCTGGATTTCCTTTTGGCTAAGTCTTATGACTTGCAGTTCTAGAGTTAAGTTTTTATGATCGTGTTGAAGATAATTTTCGTGTCTGGAAAGATTTGATCATGCTAAGATTTGTGTGTGCTTAATTGTTCTATGTCTTTTACACTGGTTTGGCCGACCTCGTGTTGAACACTACCTTTGAAGTTGATGAAGCGTGTTGGGACCTACTTGGGTCCTCATCAAGCATGTGTTTGGATTTCCCTCATTCTAATTCCACCCTAGGATGTTTTGGTGCTGACCTAATTTTAATTTGATAATGGATGGCCGACTTTGGATATG
Organism: Sequoiadendron giganteum; assembly: GCA_007115665.2. Classification (NCBI taxonomy): domain Eukaryota; kingdom Viridiplantae; phylum Streptophyta; class Pinopsida; order Cupressales; family Cupressaceae; genus Sequoiadendron; species Sequoiadendron giganteum. The sequence goes on along the minus strand of CM021108.1, from coordinate 448,779,940 downwards.
TTTCAAAGTTGAAGATGGTATAAATACAATATGAGTTATCGGTGAAATATGTACAAGAGATAAGTGTAAAAAAAGAGAGCAGATAGATGCAAAATAGATGTGAATCAGTGGGTGTGTGTGATGTAAATGTGGTAGATCAGTGGGAAGTCTTAATGCTAATTTTTCGGATGTAGTGAGCTAAAGGTGTACTCTATCATTCATGCATGTCTGCAAGTGGTTGAGAAAATTGTGGTGGAAATATTTTTTGCATTGAGATTGTCTTCTCTTGGTAACATATCTCTTTTATCTTCTTTGTATCTTTATGGCAGTGAGCCCTTTGGGTGGTAAACCCTGTTGGACTATGAGTCTTGATCTAGATAGTGAGTCCTTGTTTTGGACGTGAGATTTCTTTCTCTGGAAGTGAGCCTTTGTAATTTGTTTTGATATTCTCTATAGTGTGAGTTAATCCTCGCTGTGGTTTTTCCCTCATTGGGTTTTCCATGTAAATTTGGTGTTACTATGTTTGTGTAATGGTTTTTAGTTTTTGCACTTGCACTTAATGTTTAATCATTTTATTAGCGTTAAGGATTTGTGATTGATCTGAGTTCTGATGAAAGATTTAAAAGGTTAAATTTGGTACAAATGATTCACCCCCCCTCTCAGTTGTCTTGTTCAACAGAAGGGTGTAATATGGTGCAAGGATCTATGTTTCTTCCTAAGGTTTTTTATGTAGTCACTTTATTTTAGCTATATACATGCACATTTTGATGAAATAGTTCCTCTATTCCCATAGTGAATAGATTTATAGATTATAAAATCTCACCATCATAACCAACAAGAAACAAGAGTGTTGCATATACTTTTGTGGTCATATTTTATAGGTGTCTAAAGGCACTCTTTATTTGGGGACCAAGCTAATTATGGATAAAATAATATTATGGACCACCAAAGAATGGGATACATAGATGAGAAGAGTATAAGGATTGTGAAAATTAAAAAAATATTATAGAGGGTTTAAATGATTGTGTTCTTGAGTTCAAGATTTCTATGAATATTATATATATGGAAAATAAAACCATCTTTAGTTTTACTCAAGTTATCATAATTTTTTGGGTGTGGGATCTAATTTACTTTGATATTTTTGGTCATGTTAATATTCCTTTGTTTTAAAAAATCTTTCTATTATGTTATCTTTTATAGATGAATACTCTAGAAGGACATGGGTTTATTTCCTTAGAAGAAAATCTAAAGTATACTTTTCAAAAGAATTTAAGACTCTTTAGAAAATTGGATTGATAGGAAGATAAATATTTTGAGAACTAACAATGGTGGTGAGTTTTGTTCAATAAAATTTGATATATTTTATAAGGACCATTGGATAGAGAGACATAAGACAAATCCATATATCCATTAAAAAATAGAGTTATAAAGAGAATGAACATGATGTTGATGGAGAGGGTTAAGATTATTCCTAATGGAGTTGTATTGGAATAAAATTTTGGGTATAAGGGATTGATACAACTTATTTCTTGCTTAATAGATCTCCTACATCACCTACTATTGATAAAGCTCCCATGGGGCTTGATTGGAAAATCCCTTATTATAGAATCTACATATTTTTTCTTTAGATGCATATGCTCATGTACCTAAGGAGAGAATCAAAATTAGAGAACTAGGTTAGGTGTATCTTTATTTTATATGGTGTTGGTACAAAAGGGTACAAGCTTTGGGATCATAAGACCAGCATATTTTAAAGTGTTATATTTTATAAAGATTAAGCCTTCTCCTATAGTTTTATATCTACAAGAGAATAATAAGAAATATGTGGTTCAAATAACCCCAAAGACCATGATTTTTGAACCAAAAATATCATGAAGGACCTAAAAAGGAGGATAGATTAGATAGTTTAAATAATTTAGAAAAGGAGGTAGAAACTCCACCTCAAGTCTTGAGGATGTCTAGTTAGCCTAGAAAATAACCAGCCAATTATAATACACCTATTTTGAGATGTATTATTTATTTTAATAATAACATAGATGAACCTAGAAATGTGAAGGAGGTGTTGGGTATATATGACTTTGAATCCTTAAAATAAGCTATGAATGAGGAGATCACTAAATTAAAGAAAAATTACACATCAAACTTAGTAGCTTTTCCTAATAGTTGAAACTTTGTTGGTTTTGTAAATGAGTGTTCAAAAGGAAGATAATTTTGTTGGTAGTGTAATTTAGGAGCATCCTAGGGTGTAAGAGAAATCTTGCATCACCCAATTTATTTTTTACTTTGTTTGTTTATTTGCAAGTTATTTTTCACATTCTAGTTATTACTAGTCACCACTTCCTATTGCATTTTATTATAGTTGCACATATTACCTCATGTTTGGGAGTGTATATTATATATTAATCCAATAGTATTACATTTAATTCTTAAGATATTTGCATAATTGTAAAGTTCTAATTCAATATATAACCTATATCAAGCATTATTGGCTAACATTCAGTTTAATTATCATTGCTAATGGGACCTTCCTAAAACTTGCATAAATAGAGGAACACATTCCTAGGTACATTAGAGTTCGAGAGCTTACAAAATGAACCTCATCAATATGCATTGATCCTTCATCATCGTGTTCATTTTATAAGATTTATTTACTTATTTGGATAACTATAATTCATAAGGCATTAAAATTTTTGCCACCTTGCAACTGATTGAGGTCACTCATGATACAAAAATTTGATATATAAACATACTTGATGATCATTAGAAGTTAGTGAAGAAAGTAAAAGATAACTTGGCATGACATTGTATTGTAATATCTTTCAAATTCTATAATTTTCCCGCTTTCAATCAAACAACTAAGGCCTATCATGTTGGAAGCCCATACCAATATATAATAATTATATTGTGACTATGAATGAATAAATAGTCTATTGCTACCTTTTGTTCAATTTAGTTTATTGTGTGTTTCTATAATTGAATATAAATGGTTGAATAATCCTTCATTAAATCCTTTGGACATGAATACATCAATTGGTATCAGATTTGGTTAAAGTGAATTTATAGGATGAGTTTGGTAAAAAGGAGAAAAAAATCAAGTGGAGTTTTGATTAACCTAGTGCAATATTCATGATCATGATATGATGTTAATAAAATTAAAAATAGAAAGTTCTTCATGAATCTTAAAAAAGAGAGTGTTGTGTAGAAGATTCTTATGACTTAAATCAGTTATAAATAAATTGCTAAATTGAACCAGACCATAAGAATCTTATAATTAGAGTGTCGATTGTGAGGTAATTTAAAAGAGTGATTGTGGGAAAATTGTTGAATTGAGGTAGTTTACACCAGATCCAAGATGCCACCATGGGGAGGACATGGTATTGTTAATGTCACTAAAATGATGGACGAGATTTTTGAGATGATGAATGCTATGAAGTTCAAGATGGATGATTTTGAAGAAGACTACAGAAAAACCCTAACCCTATAGATGATGAAAGTAATGAAGAACAAGAAGTTGACCCCACTAAGGAAAGGAAAGTGAAGAAGAAGATATGGAAGAAAATATATTGAAAGTTATATTATGTATTGATAAGAAAACTAGAGTAGATGTTCCAAATTATTCTCATAGTGTAAAACAACTAATTTAGAAGAACATTTTGAGTGTGAATATATTGAGGACCCAAAAAGGGTAAAATTTGCTAAGATTAAATTAAACAGTCATATTGCCATTTAGTGGAAGGAATTTTAGCTAGAAATAAATAGCAAAGATAAAACTACGATTTGGATATAACACATAATAATGAAGAAACTAAAATATAAGTACAATATGTAAGAATGTGTATTAGATTTGTTAAGAGATTTACACAATCTAAAGATAAAGGATATGATTGTGAAAGACTACATTCAATAATACTATAGAATAAAAAAAATTTCAAGACATCATGATGAAGGAGAAAATAAAGTGGAAAGATACATGGATAGTTTGAGAGATTCAATTCAAGAACATTGAGTATGTTAAACATCCAAATAATAGAGGAAGCTTATTATATGGCCCTTATCATAAAAAAAAAAGATTGAAAATTTGGAGATGGGAAGAAACAAAAAAGAGGCATAAAAAGAAGGTTCTAGGAGAATAGGTCTTACTACAATGATATGAGGCCATATATGAAGGATCCTAAGAGTAGTAGCCCATACCACAAGGAAAGAGGAGGTAGTAATTACCATTGTAATAGAAAGGAAAGTAGTACTTCATACCACAAGGTAAGGGATGAAAAAAATGAATATAGTAAAGATATAAAGGATATTATAGAGGCAAAGTGAGATATGGGTGAGGAAATGGGAGGAACTTCAAGGGAACAAGTTTCAAGTGTGGGGAAGAATGATATCAAGAATTTTAATATCACCAAGGTAAAGTAAGCCCTATGAAAATGTCAAAATGAATAGACAAAGCTATTCATGGTAGTGAGGAGAATAAGAGATCTTAAAAATATAATAATGAACCAAAATGAGGCCAATCATTGCTACGAAGAGAGATCAGTTAAACTATAATTGTGAAGAGGAATCAATATAGATAAAAAAATTAAATAATATGCATATTAAGAGCTAAGTGCTATAAGGATTTCATAGAGAGTGGTAGTAAAAATAATTTAGTGATCTAAGATATGGTTGATAAGATAATTGAAAATTATAGAACACACTAAACCATATAGGATTTATTGGTCACAAAAATAAAACATGGTATTGGTGAAAGAACAATAATGGGTCAATTTAAAGATAGGTACGTAATAATGTTTTATTTGAAATAATTCTAGTTGATGTGTGCCCTTTCTTTGGTTTAAGCTCCACAATTCCACTATTTATTTCATCATTATTAGTTTCCATACCATCATCAGAATTCCTTGATTATTTATTTGATTTTTCCTTGTCTTCGCTCTAGCATTGTAGCTTGGTTTCCAAGGTTCTTTACATGATAAGAAAAAAAATTTCCTCCTAATTTTATTTCTACTATCATCTTCTTTTTTTGTAATAGGGGAGATCTTCTTCTATTCATGCAAATTAGAAAGAGATGTCTTATGATGAAATCTATTTCTAAGCATTGTCTTCTCTATTGTTATAGCTTGTTTGACGGATTTTGGATGATTTTTTTTTAAGAATTTATTTTTCAATTTTGACTTTACTTATTCCTTTCTCATATTTCTTAAGTATTTAAATAGGTTCCCTCTTCCTAACACTTTTAAGAAGCTTTCAAATGGAAATGCCACTTTGAATTCATCTATCTGCTTTTGGTATTCTTTGATAAATCTATCAAAATCTACTTTGTGTTGCCTCTCTAGTATTTCATCTTAGTTCTCCTATATAATAGGTGTTGAAATCTTATCCTACAGATTCCTATTTTCTAATTTCTAATTGTTCCTTGATCCTTTCTTATAGAGTGAACCTCTTCTTAACATCTCAACATATTTCTCAAAGGTTAAGGCTATCCTCATAGCTTTAGATTGATAATGGTAGCTCACATACCATTTAATTGTCTCTTCTATAAGTGATTCTTTAATGAAAGTATTGGATGCAATCACAATATCTTATTCCTCTCTAATTGAAACTTTTTCCTTGATACCATTGGCTTCTAAAGATCTTGTTTCACCATACAAAAATTTAAAGAATGATCTTGTAATGCACAAGATAGTAGGAAGACCAACTCTAATACCATTGTAATATCTTAGGAAAAATATTCTTCGAAATATTTAATTAAAACCTTAAACAAATAAACTTTATGATGGGAAAATATGTTTGGGTTTAAATATTTAAAACCAAAACCTTAGAAACCCTAGATTATATTAATATTTTTATAGTGGCCTTAATAACTCTAAAATATGCCTCAATATTTTGTATATTACTCTAAAGTGTATTAATGTTCACACAACAACATTTATGTGTTAGAATTATAATTTAGACTTTAATATTTTACTTGACTTAACAAACCCTATTTTTCTGAACTCTAAAAAATCTAGAAAATTCACCTTAGATCAATACAAATAATGTTAAACCATAATACTATAGGTTGGGTTCAAAAATAGAAAACAAACTATATATTGGACTTGTAACCCTGAACTACTGAGAATCTTAATGTACTTTCACAAATTTACATCAACACTAATACCTAGATTAACAAATAAAGATATGCTATTTTGTATGTAATGTCAAAACATCCCTTTCTATATATTATTAAATGTGTTTGAATTACACTTGAATCCCTAATACATGAATCTGACAAATAACTAATCATAAATATGTTGCATAAAAATAAAATATAGGCACATAATTTACTATGCACACAACCCATAACAAATAATAAAACAACATATATCCAACACCATGAAATTATATGAAACTAGTTTTAAATACATTAAAATGATACAACATCAAACATAACCATTTAAAAATGTAGTTCTCACTCCCATGAAAATATGGATGTCATAAAAATCCACACAACCAAATATCTACAACTTTGAAGCTCACATGTGACCTCTAGTAAACTAATTCAATCAAGAAAAGGGGTTTCATCCTCTATCTTATGAACCAAAAGGGTTATCCTCTAGATTCTATAAATTTGAGGATATTCATCCTCATATATAATTTTCCAAACACTAGTGCTCAGAACAACGCTAGTTAGGGTTTTGGCTAGAGAATAAAGCATATTCTTCTCAAATAATGAACACAAAAATATATCTTGTTTGGTATATTCAAATGGTCTAGAGAATAGTTTCATGGTTTTTGGAATTTAATATCATCAACATTAATTGAATCCTTTGATCCAAGTGTGTAAGGAAAAGAAGAGCCTACTAAAACCTCTAAAATGATGACCAAATTCAACTACCATATTAATGAGATATGATCATTATCATCCTTCAAGCTAGAAGTACACATAAATCCATACCCAAAATCTTGAACAATGTTTTCTAGTGGGATAATTCCTTCTAGAGAAGTAGCATCCCATCTAGCCATTAATGGTTCTCTCAATCACACAAAGGGTAGTTAGGAATTTTTTTGAAAATGTGTCTCAACGTTGCAATTACATAAGTTACTATTGATGGGAAAATCTAGACCGCTCATCATTAGGTCTTTGACCTAACAGTCAATATTTTGTTGGCTTGACTTTCCCTACAAGGAAACCCTAATTTATGAGGGAATTTTATTACCATTGTACATTGTGATGTATTCTGAGAGTCTGATAGTGGTTGTGTTGCCTTTGTATCTCTGGTTGGTGTGTTGCAAATATGGTTGTCATTGCACCAAAATATTGACCTGTTAATGCCCAATACAATTTCCAAAGTTAATGAATCCACGAGAGGTGGTTAAGCCATGTCATGAACCCAAATGATGCACTACACATCACCAGGATACCAAGGGTACACACCTTGCACCAATCCCCCCAATGCAAGTGAGGGGTTTAAACTTGTGACCCCATATACCAATTTTTGTAAAGATGGTTATCGTTGCACCAAAAGATTGACCTATTAATGCCTGCTACAATTGCCATAATGAATCCATGAGAGGCAGTTAAGTTGTGTCACAATTCCAAACACTACACTGCACAACACAAGAATACCAAGGGCACACACCTTGAAACATGGTGATAGTCCTATGAGAAGCTTGCTCTACAGGTATATTGTAATCTTTATAGTTTTTGAATAATATGTTGGGCGTCGGCTTTTGGAGTGTGGGGTTTTTCTCCCGAAAGGGTTTTCCCCACATAAATAATTGTGTTATGGTATGTGTGACCAATGAAATAGTATAGGTTAGCTACACCTGATCCATACAGATTCAAGGCATATTCAATCCACCAAGCACCAATCCCAATAAGATATTCAATATCAATAAAAATGAAGTAGCCATTAAACTAGCATGCTAAAACACAAAAGCTTGACAAACATCTATTCTAAGACATTGAAATTTGTCCTATCCCAGAGTGGTATCACATTGATGTGGAATGGTGACCCTTTCCCAATCCCTTGGTAATGAGCTTGATTCAATCGGTTTTACTAAAGAAAACCAATGAAATTGATGATAGATATGTGTCAAATATGATGAAAGATATTTTAACATGATGAATGCTAAGATATTTTATGCAAATGTATGCAAATCTATACTAAATGTATGCAATATTTAAAGATGCACTTGTCCTAATTCCAAAATATGCTAAACAAATGCAATTAAGTAACCATGGAAGCCATTAATAGAAGCAAAACTAACAATGCATGAAAGTTAACCTAAAATGCTTTTAAACATAAAATATGGATGCAAATGAGAGTCATTTTCAACAACATAAGTTTTCTCTAAAAAGGTGGATCCCTATTAAATAGAGGCAAGGTCTATTTATAGAATAGGCAAAAGAAATTGATGGTCAAGATTGAAAGAATCAATCAATGGTTAGGATGGACAGAAGATGAAGGCATGGATCATGGATTCCTATCAAGGGTTGAAAATGCAAGTTGATGTTTAATCAAGGGCTCACAATCTTGCAAAGAAGCACACTTTCAAAAATTTCTCAAGAAGTTTGTTGAAAGTTTGTTACAAGGAAGAATATTCCTTTTTTCAATTGAGTGAAGAGGGAGAGAATATTCTCTTTTGGAGGAATGTGCAAAGGATGAATATTCTCAAGAAATATTCCCTTGCAAGTGGGAGAGTTAGAATTAATTAGTAATTTGATAATTAAAACAAAGTTTCAGTTATGCAAATTAGGGGAATTTAGGATATCCATTAAATAATTTAACATTTAATGAAAAGGAATCAAAATAACATTTAATTAAATAGATAAGATTATTTAATTAAATGAGAGGACTTAGGGTGTTAAAATTAGATGTTTTGATTTATCCAAGTTAACATGATGAAAGGTTAACATGAAAGGGGGAAGAATTAACCTAATTATATTAATTAGATTAATAGATGAAAATGATGTATTTAATTAAATAGCTAGGCTAATTTAATCAAACAAGCGAAAAGAGGATGGATTTTAGGATGAAATAATGTTAATACATCAGATTCAAGTGTGTGATATCCTTCGAGACATTTTTAAATGTCTACATTTTTCCCCTCTTTGAAGTGAGGTACATGTTATGTTGGTTCAAAGACTGGCACTTTTTTAGATTAAAACTGCTTATTAGATCAAAAAATTAAAAAAATCTTGATTTTTCAGATGCTCCACTATTTCCCCAGTGGAAGGAATAAGTTGGTTCCCTACCTCCTCAAGAGATCGGGTGGAAATTTTGAATTTTGGGTTGATCTCTCGACAAAGGTAAAATATTGGTTCAGGTGCCAAAATGATCCAGGAGGATCCAAAAGACAAAAAATCACAATCTCAAAATCTGAAAAAGTTGGAACTATCATGTAGATGTCGTTGAGAGCTTTCCAACGATATGTGGAATATAAGAAACAAAGCTCATTTGCTCCTGATGCAGCTAGTCAAAGTTTGGTCAACATTAGGTCAAAGTTGGTCAACCATAATAATTTATTGTCATGGAACATTTCTATACCAGTTCCATCATGTAGATCCTGTTGAGAGCTTTTTGACACATTTTGAACATACCAAATCCAAGTTCGTATGTGCAAGTTATGACCAGTCAAAGTGGTGACGTGGCATCACCAAAGCTTGACACATGGCGAATGACATGGCGGGAGTAGTGAGTTGGCACTGACATGGACCAACTAAGTGATAAAATATGGATTAAACCATATTTATTAAAGAAAAAGCGTTTGGTTTAAAAATTAAAACAAAGAGGATTTGATGGGATTTGATCCCTTGACTTGTGCCTTAAAATCCTCTTGCCTTGACCATTGCCCAAGATATAAGGGGAGCCCCTCCATATATATAAATTTTAAAATAAGCATAAATATTTTTTATTTTATGTATACCATAAAATAAGGAAATAAATAAGGGGGAACAATAATAATTTAAATAAGCCCATTATTAAAAGATTTTTAAGAGATTTTTAAGGGCTCGATTATATGAGAGCCATTGAAATATTAAAATCTATTAAGCCCGAAAACCTTAAAAGGGTTTTAAAAGATTTTAATTTTATTTTAAATCTAAAGGGGCTTAAAATAGGTGATTTAGGGGATTTTCAAAATATTATTGTTTTAACCCCATAATAGCATGTGAAATTGTATAAAAGGGAGATTTTTGCTTGTGAAAGTTAATGAATTATTTTTGGGATGAATTTAGGAAAATTAATATTGGAGATTGATGTAATTGTTATCACTTGGATTTTGCACCCTATTGAATGTTAAATTCAACAATCCAGTGCAACATGGGAAGACCTCTCAAAGTGTGGGCTTTGAAAGCAGAGGTCAACCTCTAGAGAAGGCCGACTTCCTATCAGTATCACCTAATCTAATGATTTACTGGGAAAAGGGGTAAGAAGGAGTACTAAAACTAAATAAAGCTACTCCTAAGGTGATACACCAAACTAAACTTGAACATAAATCTTAGATTGTAAACACTTGTTCACAGTGACATAAATTTAACTTGCGCAACTTACTCATGTATGTCTCTGCATAAATATTTCATCACAAGTTCCTAGAGTTCCAAAACTTTTAGTAGGAAGGTTTTTCACAGCTAAAATTTGTTTCATATTTCAAGACACAAGTCATAACCTATATTGACACACCTTATGTATAAAGGTATCAAGAATCATGAGACAAAGTTAAAAGGAAATAATTAATACCTCACAATTAACTTGATCAATCATTTAAGAACACGATAACACAGTGAATAAGTAGGAAGAAAACTCAAATCAATTGCATCCAAGGTTTATCTGTATTTCATATCCAAAAGAAAACTAAGTTACAAAGTCTGCTAGTCTAAGAAAGGATTGCAAAATCACTAACTCTCAAAATTGCAAAGTAAGAATTGATTACAATGAAGTCACATAAGTGACTATATTCCTCAACTCTCAACAAAATCCATTAAAATAGGACCTGAAAGCTTCTTGGGTTGGATGGCTTCAAAAAGCCAAAAATATAGCAACAAGATCTCTAACAAGTGAGCTCCAAAGAGTGAAAAAGGTCAAATTTTACCATGTCAAAGATAAAGGCATAATAAATTAATGCTTATATGCTCTCAAAATTCTCCAAAAAGCAAATAAAGAGGCCTCTTAAATCTTCTCCGTGTGTTGGCAAACAACTCCAACTCCCCTATATGCTCTCAAAGTCATAACTCCTTAACAAACCTCTCCTTGCCTGTCTTTGATTGCAAACGTAGCATCGTATCTTGCAACTCTATAACAAATACTAAAGTGATTGATAAATTATCACTTAATAAATATTTTACATTTCAATTTTTCTCCAACCTATCCAAAACTAAGACTCACTCAATGACTCGGTCAAAGTCCTAGAAAATAATGCAAAGAAAAAAACAAGTCTTAAGGGAACACCTTAGAGACTTGTTTATACGTGAGTTATTAACTCAAATGTAAAAAAAAATTTAAACAAAAGGAAAAAAATGCCTTTGTTTGTATCAGTATCATTAGGGTATTAGAAACCCTAACACAAAACCCGTGATAATCATATTTCATTTCATTTTTTCTCTTTGCAAACTTTTTGTTGTTAGGGGTGCCGCCATGATTGATTTCAATTGAGGACTTCTAAAGCTGAAAATGAAGGTTCTCATGGAAAAAATTGAAACAAACAACACATTCTCTAACAGATTTATGTGCTATAAGCTCGGGTGAGCTTCCTGTAAGTATAATTTCTTCATTTACTTGTATTTCTGTAGAAAATATGTTGTCTCAAGCTAAAAAATGTTAGGAGAAAGGGTGAACACTTCTCTCTCTTTGTTTATCAATGCATTCCATGCATTTTCTGTATACATTTGCCACTTGATAGAGGAAAAATGGCTACAGTTGTGAGTCTCTATAGCTTACAATTTTCTTGGAATCTTTACTTTCCTGTCTTCCTTAATCCTCTCATCTTTGCTACATCACTCCACCTACCAGCTTCAGCATAGATGTTTGAAAGTATCACATATCTTGAAGGGTGTTTCTCTCCCAATTCAAAAAAAAATTTCAATTGCACGATAACCTAGCTCTGAATGTGCATGGATTCTACAAGCAACAAGTAAGGCCTTTCACAAACTAGCATTAGGTTGTAGTGGCATTTTCTCAATAAACTCCTCTGCTTCAACCAGATACCCAGAATGACCAAGAAGATCAACAACACAAGCATAGTACTCTACCCTTGTTATAATACCATAATCTTGACATATGGAATAAAAGTAGTGTTGGCCTTTGCACACTAAACTTGCATGACTGGAAGAAGACAAGACACAAAGAAAAGTAACATGATTAGGCTTCATTCCTACCTCTTGCATCTACTCAGTTACCATAAAAATGAGGTCTTCACTTCCAGAAACAGCATGAAATTCATATTGTGACTGTTCCTATATGGTCAAAAGGTAATACTTATTATAATCCTTTCAATGAATATGACCTCTATATCCATGGTACTATCTCATGGCATTTCCATCTCTAAGATACTGCCCCTTTCAAAAGGCTTGCATAAATGACTATCTTTCATACAAAAACCCTTTAACAAGTGCTATCACTGCCCTTTGCAATTGTATTTTGTCTTTAAAACTCATCGCCTTCATTGAATCATGCTACTATTCAATGTTCAAAGAGACCCTCCTTCATAAGTTTGTCTTATGGAGATGATAACTATTTGCATAGGACAAACTGTGTGTGATCTTGTTATCCCTATGATCCTATCATTTTAACTATGGGATGCCACTTTGCACCTAATTTGTCATTAAAGTACACCCCCTCATACAATTGAATAGTGAGGTTGCAAGTAGCACTGCCTTCTCCACTCCTCACTGTGTTTCCATGTTATATTAAAACCATCCAGTCTCTTCATAGTAAAAAATCCCATGTGAACAATCAAATCACATGTGTAGCTAAAGTACCTACGTTGTTCCATACAATTGCCTTCACTAGATATGAGTCTACAAACCTTTAAAGCCAGTGACATAGATAGGGTCTATTTAATTATTATGATATCTTTGGCAATGCTTGAAACTGCTTTATGACCTCTAGTCATGGTGCTATTTGTAGTCTGCAATCCCCTTTACCTTTGCATTCAAAACTACAAATGACTCTTTGTAGATGTGACTTTCCTTCAACATTTTGATTCTGAACTATGTGAATTATGCACTTAAGAATGGCCATGTTTGCTTGCCACACTCTAAATTGTCAATATGACATAGACCTGTAACTTGACTATCCTTGTTGCAACCTCTATCAAAGATTGGTGATTATGTTTGTAATCATAGGCCTACAACTACCATGCCTCTAATCTCACAATGTTCTTTGCAGTCTGTTTCTGGGGTCATTGAGAATATATTTTCTTATGAAATGGACTGTATTTAGCTTGTTCACTATGCACACAGATCTACAGTAACCTCATATATATGAACAAATTATCACTAAATGATTGTTCAATGTTGTCACTATACTTGATCACTGTGGAAATACCTTTATCTGAAGTCTTCCTTACTTTACATGTTGATTGCAAGATGGTCATCTACAACCATGTATGGTTTAAAAAAATATTTTGTGCATACTCCTGATAGTTGCATTTCATTACTTAATGCTTGTAGACATTATCAGAATATGATTTGATTAATGCACATGAGGCTTCCATAAAATGATTTCATTTAGCTTTTGTAGTTGCCTGAAGAAATACTTTGTGAACTCAATATGTATGTCTATTCACTATCATTGCATAATAAAGTTGATATAATGCCTTTTAAGATTGCATTTCCTTCTTAAACAAGCTCATTATTTGATAACTCAACATGTTGGGCTCAACTCTTTTGGGAGCCATGTTTTAACCCACATGTTGTACTTTGATGAATCAAAACAGCAATATTATTTTTCTTGTATTTGCACATGAAGTAAACAAGTTAGTGAAATAAATGCATATCTTTTATGTTTTTGATGACCTTGATGATTCTCTGAGACACCTATAGCTTTTTAATGCATATGGAGACCAGTATATATGTGAATAGTTGTATGTACATGTATGATTTGAAACCCTTCATTGCTTAGAGAATTTCTCTAATACAATTGTTTTTTTCCAAATGCAGAAGTAGGAGTGGTACGGAGCTAGGAAAGACACAAGTAATGCAAGGCAGCAGTAGACAAGACAACGCATCTAGAACCAGTCATTCCAGGCAATGACTGGTTCCTTTCTTTACATGCACATTTTACTTATTCATGTATATATTTTCCTTTATTTGCATTGAATAAGTTATGGTCAGTCTCATGGCTTGTGTGAGACAATGTACATTTCTACATTCAATAAAGATTATTGTTCTTGTTCCAAAAGACTTGTGTGAATCCTTCTTCTGTTACATGCATTTGTACGGATGTAGTAATTTATAAAATGCAATCTTTTAGATTATTTTATTTGTGCATTTGAATGTAATGAAAGAAATATTTAAAATGTACCTTTTTCTCAGTTTAAAGAACAACAAGCTCTACCTGATTGAGATGTAAGTAAAATCTGGTAACTGTAATCACAGAGACTTTGTATTTTTTATTTCTTTAAGTGTAATTGGGAGTGTAAGGCATTTGAAGCCTACCCCATGAATGCAATTGAAGAAGAATACAAAGGATTCTTAGAGTGTTGAGAGAGACTGTGAGAGAATTTGTAATGCAAGGTTAAATCTTGGATGGTGTACAGAAGCAGTTAAAGCTTTCCATCATTAATAAAGTAGTTCCTCATTGAGAAGCAGACACGGAGACGTAGCTTGAACATATGGGTGAACTTTGTTATCAAATTTCTCATTCTATCTCTTTATTCTTTCTCTGTTTCCTTCTAACATTTTAGTTTCTTCTTTGAAATCTTATTTATGATATTCAAGTAATTGTTGGGAAGAGGATGCCATTTAATTGCAATCCTAAACATATTTGATGTATCTTCTAAGTCCTTGGAAAGTGTTCCCTAACACTAGGATTAGAAAGAGATTAAATTTGAATGAAATGAACATGTAAATTGACATTTATAATTATTCCTAAATAATAGGAACATGTGGGGGCGTCCAAGATTAGTTCCTAAATAATAGGAGCACATGGGGCACCCATGTGGAAGGTGGAACCCACCTTATTTTAGTTAACTATTTGGAGGATTGATAACACTTCAATAATGCATGTCTTGTTCCTATAAAATAGGGATTGATATTTACAAGAGTGGAGTGGCACTATCAGTTCAATATCAGTTCAATTCAATTCCATTCAATTCAATTCAGTTCAGTTTAGTTCAGTTTAGTTCAATTCAATTCAATTCAATTCAATTCAATTCAGTTCAATTTAGTTCAATTCAGTTCAATTCAGTTCAATTTAGTTCAATTCAGTTCAATTCAGTTATGGTTCAGTTATCTTTAGTTGCATGTAGTTATTTTCAGTTGCATGTAGTTATTTTGAGTTGCATGCTAGTTGACATGAGTTGCATGTTAGTTGACTTGAGTTGCATGACTAATGACTTCAGTTGGATAACAGATAGTAGGTGGATACTTTCAGTTAAGAGGGGATGATAAATCATGCATATTGTTTGCATGAATTGGTGGAGAGATGTAGTTCAGTTAACTAAGATTGACTTGGGTCCACCTTGGGTGCCCAATGCCCAAGTTGGCATCTTTTAGTTAACACCTTTTGCATGAGAAGATATTTACAAGGTTTAGTTAAGTGGGCCCATTCTTGGGCGCCAACTTTGAGGTGAAGCTTCCAAGATATCTTCTTGACAAGAGTTCAATTAAGTGTTCAGTTTGGGGTGCCTAAATTGAGGAAGACTTTGGTTTGACTTATGTTTACATGGTGGAACTCTACTTGCCAAATCTAGGCATAGGTTTTTGAGAGAAGCTTTATTCTCTTGTAATTGACAACTCTTATGAGTTTTACATGCTCATAATTGTCTATATATTGTAGCAAGTGTATGAGAGTTCAATGTGATTTTATTGCAGGTTGTTAAGAAGGATTTTTGAATGCAAAGAAGCATATCAATCAAGGATTGATACAGTATTATTGTAATCTTATTCTAAGGTTAAATAATATAAGCACTATTGATTCTGGTGGAGTTTTTTCTTGAAAGGGTTTCTCCACGTATATGTTGTGTCACTTCTATCTTCTGTCTCATTCTTCTACAATCTTCTGTTTATTTCTACAATTGATAAAATTGATCTAAACAAAACAATCATTTACAAAGAATTGATCCAGACAGATTAATCATACACAAAGAATTGTGACAAAGAATACTTTATTAGATCTAGAGTCACATAATTTTATAAGTTTTAAGCTACAATTTTACCTTCATTTTCAACATTTGGTATCAGAGCTAATGGTTGGTTAGGGTTTGGGATGCCTTTCTCTTAAAATTTGGAAGGCTTTTTTGCTATAGTGGGAGCTTTTATTATTGTGTTATTGCAAATTTATGAAAGAAATGTGTTACAATGACTTCTACTTCTCATCTAGATATTGAACGATTCAATGGTTCTAGTTATGAGATGTGGAAACTAAAAATGGAGGATCTCTTTGAAGAGAGATATTAGTGGTTAGCTGTTTGTAATGACAAAAATCCATCTACAACGATGTCAAATGATGATTGGTCTAAGCTTGATAAAAAGGGAAGAGGGACCATAAGATTATGTCTTGCTAATGTTGTTCTCTTGAATGTTTCAAATGAAACTACCACATATAAATTGTGGAAGATAATAGGTGATATCTATCAAACTAAAAGTCTTACTGTATGCACACAAAAATGGTCTGGAGCATATATTAATTAAATACTTGCTATTTAATTAATAGTCTTAATTCCTCTACTATTATAAATAAATTGCAAAATTTATTTATATGGTTTATTATTCTAATTCTTCTTTTCCAAAATTCACTTTCTTTCTAAATTAATTAAATGGACAAATTAAATCAATTTGTTATTTAATTGTTTTTCCCTCTTCCACTTAAATTTGAATTTTTAAATTCAAATTGGCCTCTAAATCATGTTCTTCTTAAATTGGTTAAAATGCACAAATAAATTAATTTGGCATCTTGCTAATTTACCATCTCCATTTAAATTGAGTTTTTAATTCAATTTAAGCACATTTCAACATATTTCCTCTAACTACTGCCAACTCACGTGCCACCTCATCATGTGTCTCACAAAAATGAATTTTCTAAATTGAAAAATATGAATTATCTTCAACAACTTTGCAACCAATTTAGAACTAACTAAGACACATGGCTCTTCCTTCTCTATGATTCCCTTTAACACTTGGAAAATTGTTTTTCTAAAGGGAACCATTTCCCTAATTCTCTCTAACCTCCTGATGCTCTATTGTTGATGTCACAGGATCGCAATCCCGACCGTCCATTGTTGCCACATCACCTTGAGCCTTAGAAAATCTATAAATAGGACTCATTGCTACAGCTTTTCAACAAGGTAGAATTTGATAAGCTTATATTGCATAATTTTAGTGCATTTTGAGAGAAATTTGGAGAGCTTTGTAGCTTAGTTTAGCATTTTAGTTCATATAGAGTTATAATGGAAATTTTATTTTTGATAGCTTAGTTCATTTCATCTTTCATATAGCAGTTCCATTAGATCATCATCATCAATCTTAGCAACATTCATATTTTAGTATCATCTCATCATAGGATCATTTAGTCTTCAATCATCAAAAATCGAAAATACAAAAATATAGGCATGTAGACTTCGTCATAGCATCTCGTATCTTAAGTTGTCAATCTTTGCAAGTTCATGTGCAACACTAATAAGATCTGATACCATGACTTGCAGGGGTCCTTGAGATTAGAGAACCATGGAATGAATTAAGAGGATAACTGTAGTTTTTAATTCTTTTATTTAGATTTCCTTTTATGTAATACATTGCATGAAGGTGTGTTTGATTTTTTTATTCTGACTCACATATTTCACCCACACAAATTGGCGCCCACTGTGGGGCTCGAACCCATGATTTGAACTATTTTCTATCGAGTTTTATTTTGCAGGTTCCGTCAAAATTTTTGAAATGGCGCATATGATTTTTTCTCCAGCGCATAGGGTTTCTAGTTCGAAACATTGAGATTCTACTTCAACGCATCTGGTTGTTCTTTTGGTGCATCCAACTCCTATTTCGGTGCATCAGGTAGTTCTTCTAGTACATTCAGATTCTATTTTGGTGCATCAAGGAGTTTTTAAATTTCATTTTATACTTTTCCAGTTCAACATATTTATTCTATCATTCAGTCGCTCTTTCAGTGCATTCAGTAGTTTAGTGCATTCGGTCTAATTTTTAGTGCATCTAGTCATTGTAATGGCACATCTCGTTTTTACTGTTAATTTTCCAAAGTCTTGAAACTAATTCTATATTTTTAAGTTTTCAGGTACCTTTTACGCAGTCAAAGACCTTGATGAAACACATAAAATACCATTGTCAAAGAAAGATGGAATAAAACTACTAACGGTTGGCTGCAGGGTTAAATCTAGTTGTTATTTTCCTTTGGTTAAGATAGGAATCTAGCATAACTAGGGGGGTTAAATTTACACCATGTCTAATGTGTTTGGAATGGTAGGTGAGTATGCTCTCCCCTTAACTGGGTGATCAGAAAGCTAGACCTGTTCACTTTATTTGCATTTCTAACCTTAGAGGGCCTGCCTCCCCGCTTCGAAAGGAGGGAACAACCCAACTGAGAACATGCTAAAGCCAAGCGACTTCCATCCAGCATATAAATGTGGGTGCTCGAGGAAAGTTTGAGTATCACGAGTATCATTCTAACAAGAAGGGCAGCAATGGTCTCTTGCCACATAAATGGTACCCCACGAACGGAAAGTTCGTACTAAAACCCCTTTGTTGTAGTAAGCCCAAAATTACCTTATCTATTCTTTGGTGTAGCAACAATCATTGCCAAGGTATCCACATTCTCGCAATTCTTAATAGAGATGAAAAACTTGCCATGAGAGATTCATGGGAGTTTGAAGCTTGGTTGGTCTGAGAAGAGAGTGCACTATAAGGGGGAGCCCGTGAAGCCAAGCTTCTAAATCACTCGCTAAGAGTAAGTGGGTTGGAGTAAAATCTATGTGGAATCCAAAAGAATATTGTCTTACACAGCCTAGGAAACATGCTTGTTTGATGTGTCTTTACCAATGTGTTTTTAAACAAAAATTCAAACAAACACTATGCTCTAAAATATCCAACCATTGATTCAAAAGATAATTCAAATAAATAGTTCAAATTCACTATCAAAAATCGGAAAAATCAATCAAACTGTCAAAAACCAGAAACATTTTCCAATTCAACGCATATAGTGCCTATTTCAGTGCATTCATACCATTCTCCAATGCATCCATTTGTTGTTTCAGCACATCCCGCTTATGTTCCCAATATATGCTCTTTCAGTGCATCTATTTAATCCTGTAGTGCATTCAGACCATACTCCAATGCACCCATACCCTATTTTGGTGCATCCAGACCTTCCTATAGTGCATTTGAACCATTCCATAGCGCATTTGGGCCCTGTTTTAGCGTATCTGGTAACTTTTAAACAAAAACCTAAATTTGATCTCCTTTCTTCCAATCAACATCCAGTTCATATTTTCCCTCTTAAACAACATCTTTTCATTGTCCTAAAGTTTATGTTGAGGGATTGGAAATCAACCAAATTTGTCAAAAAATCCCTTACCAAAAGAATCAAGAAACCAAAGAAGCACCTTGGCTATAAGAAACTTTTAAAAAGGAGATGCTTCTTGTATCAAAGTAGGAAAGTCTTGCTTGATTATCAAACCTTCATCCATAGGTATCATGACTTTGATAGGGGATATATTGATGGTTTTTCTTTAGATCCTTTATCTTCAAAAGCTTATTATCAATGAAGAGATCTTTCACAAAGGCATAATCATAGTCAGCCAATTCGTCATTCCTTCATTCCTCAACAAACAATTCAATATTCCAATCATCCCAATCAATTTATGCAATAGAGCCCAATCTTGTTGAAACTAGCATTCTCAAGTGAAAATCCCCCATCTAATCTTTGATCAAACATCCTAAAGTACCTTCCTCATCACATCAATTTATGATTTAGCAATTGCATTTTTCCATCAAGATTTATCATTATTTATCAAGATTCATCATCCTTTATCCCAATATAAAGCTTGCTTAATCAAACTTCAACCAATCCCTTTTGGCACTCCCAAAACTTTAATCAAATATTTAAAACATCATCATCACTTGTATGCCCATCCAAACAAGATCCCAAAAGTCGAAACTTCAAGAAAAGGAAATTGAATCCAAAGACACCAAGGTTGGACAAGAAGAAAACCCCTTTCATAATATTCGTTCAACTAAAATTGATGAGGTAAATGAAGAAGATGTCCAACAAGCCCAACAAGATCCGAATTTCCATAAAATTCTAGAAAAGGTTTTCGAAAAGAATGGAGAAAGATACCTCTTGATGTTGGAAAACAAAGGAGTCAAGTTACCCGATGATTTTGATGTTAACAAATTGAAAATAAATCCCAAGAAAGCATAAACCGATACACAAATTGAATCAAGCAATGAAGTAAAAACCAATGATCCCATGGATGTTTTGAAACAACAAATCCAAACTCTTCAACAACAAATGAAGAACATGAAAACTAGGACTACTAAGAGATACTCCATACAAGATATATGTCCCTACCCATTCAATCTAAGCATTAACATGAAAGCATTCCCTAAACATTGTGAATTTCCCAAATATGACAAGTACAATGGGAAAACTGATCCAATAGATCATGTAAGGGAATTCTGAACAATGAGTCTTGAATTCGCCCATGAGGATACGTATTTGATGAGATTATTCCCAAGTAGTTTTGGAGTTCAATGCATGTAGCGATTCTCACAATTGCCTCCAGGGATCAAATCTTTTGAGGAATTGGTAAACAAGTTCGTTACCCAATATTCATATAATATCCAACACTAAATCATGATGAAAGACCTATGTAATGTGAAACAAAAGAAAGGAAAATCCTTCCTCATATTCTTACAAAGATGGAGAAGGTTATTTGGAAGGTATCCCCGACCCATACCAAAAAAGGAAAAGATAGAGGTGTTCATTGATAACCTAAACACTAACATGAGCTATAGGCTTGACTTACAATGCCCTCCAACTTTTGATAAATTGATTGAAAATGGGATCAAGATTGAGGAGGCTTTAGTCAAACAAGGAATTTTGAAAATCTATAACGAGAACAATTCATCTAATTCCTCCAACAATGATAAACCAAAGTTTTGGCAAAAATACAAAAATAATGACAATGATACCTTTGTTGAAATGCATAATGCCAAACCAGTCTTCAATTTGTTAGGAAGTTCCTCAAATACAAATCAAAAGACCTCCCAAAATCCCAATCCAAGCAATAATCAAAATGCCAACCCGGGTAATACTCAAAAAAATCAAACATCACCATCTAAGACTCTACCCTATCAAACATCAAACAATTAGAAAAAATTTACGCCTTTGGTTCAATCACATGAATCTGCCTTGAGGGAACATATTACAAAAAATCTCATCACTCTACCTGACACCTGAGGTTTTGAACCCAATGTAAAATCATCCTGGTGGAATGAAGCTCATTACTGTGAATTTCATCAATGTAAAGGCCACCTTACCAACAGTTGTATGCAATTGAAGCATAAGATACAAGATTTGATTGATAATAAAATCATAAGGATAGAAGAGCCTCAAACAAACACTAATCACGGGCTATTCAAAAGCCCTCTGCCAAATTATGACAAAGGAGAATCTTTTAACAGCAATGAAAAAGGAAAGAATATAAACTATGTTTAGGATACCGTCATCCTTAATATCTCTGCCATTGAAAATCACACAAATGACATCAATAGCACACCAGATCCTATTGCAAACAATCATCCAATCAGCAACACCAACATCCTTTCTAATCAAGTCCTCAATATCCCACAAAACATGGTTGTAACGGATAATCAAATTAATGTCATCAAAATCAACGGAAAACAAGATAGTGTGCCCGTAAACGTGACCACAAGGGCTCAAACCAAATATGTTTTAAAGCGTAGTGCTTCCAAAACACTGACTGCTACGTCTCATCAATACAACATTGTCTATTAGCTCCAGAAAATCCCCGCACAAATATCAATATTAGAGCTCCTTAAAATCTCTCTCGCTCATAAGGAGATTTTGGAAAAGGCCCTAGTCGATACAACAGTGCCAAATAATTAGGAATTCTATGCTTTCCAAGCTATGGTGGGACATCTAATTGCACCTCATTTCCTATCCTTTTCAAAAAATGATGATGTATCTCTCACCCATCCTCATAATGTGGCCCTCCATATCAAAGTTCTAATCCATACAAGTCCTATCAAACGCGTCCTTATAGACGGAGGAGCCAGTCTTAATATTTGTACTTTAAAGCTTGTTTGTGCACTAGGATTCTTTGAAAATGCAATAGATCCAAGAAGGAAGATCACAATCAAAGCATATGATGATGAAGAGAGAGCTTCAAAAGGCTTGATTATATTACCAATTCAGGTGGGTCTAATTCAGAAAAATGTAGTTTGTCAAGTTTTGGATAAGGATTTGACATATAACATACTCTTAGGTCATCCCTGGATACATGAAATATAGGTTGTACCCTCAACATACCATCAGTGCCTAAATTTTCCATGTAACGGCCAAGAAATCACTATTCTTGCTGATTCATATAGTCATCAACAATGTAATTCCCTTAAGGTTGTCCAAGATGTATTTTTTCCTCATAATCGTGAAGCTCCTAATCCCATCTCTGATATCCCCAATGGTCCTAGTCAAGCTAATCCTTTAGCCATATCCTCTTATGAAGGAATTCAATCAATTTCATCATCCGAATATCCAAAGAAAAAGGAAGGGTCTAGCCCTTCTGCATCTACCAATTCTGAAGCCTAGCTTAATACCCTAGCCAAACAATTTGAAGAGAAAGCCCAAGTCAAGGATGAAGGTGTCATTGAATAGTCCATTAAACAATCCCTTTGCCTCTCACAATTAATGTCACTAAAATCCTATGGTCAGCCATCAACCTCATCCCAAACATCCTCATAACCTATCACACTTTTTGAGGGTCAATTCATAAAATGGAGCACTCAAGAAGAAGAATATGATGACAAAGATGTTTTGAATTGGCTCTACAAGGATGAAACTGATTCTCAAGCTGCAACAACAAATGTCCAAACCACTCAGTATGGAAAAGGATTCTCAATCATGGAGAAGATGGGATATGATGGATAGGGACCCATTGGAAAAAGAAAAGAGGGTATCATATAACCCATCCAACCCATTATAATGAATCCAAAGGACAAGACAGGGTTGGGTACAAATAACATCAAGAGGGTGAAGAAGCAAAAGAGGACCTGAAACATAAATTTGTTGAAAGAATCATGCAACTACAAGCCAGTGATCATTATGAGACTGATTCTAATGAGTATGAGTGGGATTCACTGTCAAAAGAAACCTGCCATGACAAGGACATTGATTTCATACATAAGTACACCCCCACACTCGAGGAGGGACAAGGTTTGAGATTAAGACCACTTGAATTAGGATCGCACAATATTGATGACTCGAGTGAAGATGATCAAACTCATAGCGAAACGGACCACTTGGGAGAGAGCAACATTATAGACCTTGATTTGGCCATAGTATTGTTTGATGACAACATTGCCATTAGGACACTTACAACATCGAACTTGAACCCATCTGACGACACCCTACCATTACTGCATCTTGAACTAATAGATTGGGACCAAACCGAACCTATCGATATCCCCACCTTTTTGAACGATGAGGCTATCATTCCTCTATGCTGGTAATCCCGAAA
The DNA here is from genome assembly GCA_007115665.2 of Sequoiadendron giganteum. Taxonomy (NCBI): domain Eukaryota; kingdom Viridiplantae; phylum Streptophyta; class Pinopsida; order Cupressales; family Cupressaceae; genus Sequoiadendron; species Sequoiadendron giganteum. The sequence continues at coordinate 448,756,051 of CM021108.1, read as the reverse complement.
TAGTCTCCACCATTGAACATCATAGCAGAGCTTCACAATGGGGGAGTGCCAAATATCCTAGCTGCAAAATAAGTGAAACAAAAGAAAGATTTGATGGTGAAAACCATTCCATGGCAGTATCAGATCAAGAAAAAGTAAAAATAAAGAGTGCATCTGACAATGAAAACCTCTTCAAGGCACCGAAGGATGGGAAATTTGACACTCTCCTAGAGAACTTCCAGGAGAGATCGAAAGTCCTAATTGAGCCAACTCAGTCTATCAATGTCGACAATGCAAAAACAATAAGAACTCTTCATCTGGCAGAATCATTGATAGAAATAGAAAAGCCCAGCTTTATCAAGTTCTTTGAAGAGTGACAAGTCAACTTTGCCTGGTTGTATGCAGACATGTCAGGGATAGATCCAGACCTCATCATGCACCATTTATCCCCTCCTTTAGGAATCAAACCAGTCAAATAAAAGTTGAGAAAAATGCATCCACACATTTCTCTATTGGTAAAGGTTGAACTAAAGAAGTTATTGGATGTCAGATTCATCAGGCCTATTGACTATGCGGAGTGGATATTAAATATTGTGCCTATTTTGAAACCTGATGGCAGCATAAGGATTTGCATCAACTTTAGAGATCTCAACAAGGATTTCCCAAAAGATGATTTCCCTTTGCCTAAGATTGACATCATTGTGGACTTAATGGCAAGACATGGCATGTTATCACTAATGGACGGTTTTTTTGGCTATAACCAAATCAAGATAGCTCCTGAAGATCAAGATAAGACAACCTTCACTTGCCTATCTGGAACCTTTTGTTGGAACGTCATGCCCTTCAGGTTGAAGAATGCAAGGGCCACATATCAAAGAGCTATGACAACCATCTTCCACGACATGATACATAATTTCATGGAAGACTATGTAGACGATTTTTTGGAAAAATCCTACACTAGAGAGTGACATCTGGAGATACTAGACAAGCTATTCACTCACCTGGAGAAGTTCAATGTTCACCTCAATCCAAAGAAATGTGTATTTGGAGTAACGTCAGCAAAATTAATTGGGTATATAGTGTCAAAGAAAGGTGTTGAAGTAGACCCCACAAAGGTGAAAGCTATAATGGAGATGCCTCCCCCGAAAAAAATCAATCAGCTAAGATCCCTCCAAGGAATATTTTAATCAATCAAAAGGTTCATCTAACAACTAGCCGAAAAGACCCATCTTTTCACTCATCTCCTACACAAGAATTTTTCTTTTCGATGGGATGAAAAGTGTGAAACATATTTCAACCAACTAAAACTATACATGATAATTCCACCTGTTCTAGCACCCCCAATAGAAGGAAAGCCTCTTTTATTGTACATCACCACTATTGACCGATCATTGGGAGCCTTGTTGACACAGGAAGATTCAACAGGAAAGGAGAGAGCAATTTATTACATCAGTACAACCTTGAATGGGTATGAGATCAATTATACATCCATTGATAACTCTTGTCTAGCTATAGTGTTTGCTACTCAACAATTGCGACACTATATATTGACTCATACAGTCAAGCTTATAGCCAAGATAGATCCACTGAAGTATCTCGTAAGCAAAGAAAATTTCACAAGAAGACCGGCTAAGTGGGTAATGATACTCAGTGAATTCGACATCTAATTTGTCAACACAAAATCTATCAAAGGGAAATTCATTATCGATCAACTAGATGAGGTACCAATTCATGATGATCATCCCCTCCATATTGAATTTCCATATGCAAATGTCTTGATAGTAACAACCAAGCAATGGGTGTTATACTTTTATGGTTCCTTCACTCAGCATGGATCAGGAGTAGGAATCTTATTTATCACTCTCCTAGGGCACACCATTCCAAAGTCATATCACTTGATGTTTCCTTGCACCAACAACACAATCGAATATGAAGCACTCATTATCGGGATCAAGATAGTTGTGGAATGGAAAATTATAGAGCTCCAAGTTTATGGGGATTCTCAACTAGTCATCAATCAGGTTAGTGATAATTATCAAACCAAAGATGACAAACTGATGCCTTATAAGAGAATGATTGATGACTTCAAGAATTACTTTGTCAACATCAAATTTTGTCAAATCCCAAGGAGTGATAACAAAGATGTCGATGCTATAGCTACTATTGCTTCTCTACTAGAAATTCCAGAAAAATGTGGCCACTATGAGTTCATGGTGGAGCAATTGTTTACCCCCGCTTATGATACCTCTGAGTCCCAAATTATTTTCCACCTAAAAAACACTGATACCTACATCTACGAAAAGATCCATGCTTACCTAAAAGATTATATCCTACCTTCTGATCTTTCTCACAACCAAAAATAAAACTTCATCTACCAATCTGCTCATCATACCCTTATAGCAGATGTACCTTACCATCGAGGTCTTGATGGAACTCTTTTGTGATGTCTAGAAAGGGACAAGTCTAAAACAAATTTACACAAATTCCATGAGGGTATTTGTGGAACTCATTCAAGTGGTTTAACCCTCACGAAGAAACTCCTTCATCTGGGATATTAATGGTCGACTATGGAGAAAGAATCCTTTCAATTTGTCAAGACATGTCAAAAATTCCAGATCCATGACAATCTCATTCATGCACCAACACAAGAATTGCAGCCCTTTGCATCAACATGACCATTTTGTCAATAGGGGTTAGACCTTGTAGGTAAAATTCACCCATCCTCATCCAATGGACACAAGTTCATCATCACAGCCACAGAGTACTTCATGAAGTGGGTTGAAGTTGTGCCTTTGATCACCATCATAGGAAAGCAAATCTCATCATTCATCCTAAACTACATCATTTGTAGGTATGGTATCCCTCAATCCATTGTCACTGATAATGGAAGACCTTTCAAGAATCGGGATGTACAAGAACTCTATGAAAAGTTTCATATCCAGCATCGGTTTTCTACACCCTACTACCCTCAAGGGAATGAACAAGTTGAGGCCTCAAACAAAATAATCCTAAAAATATTAAAGAAAACCGTCAATGATATTGGACATGACTGGCATGTTCAACTAAACCTTGCTTTGTGGGCCTATCATACAAGCATTCGAACACCCATGAGAGCCACACCATATGCACTTGTTTATGGATCTAAAGCAGTACTACCCATCGAGGTTGAGATACCATCACTCTAGGTATCCTTGAAAGGTCTCATTACAGATGAAGATTACCATGTGTCTAGATTACAGGAGCTAGATTTTTTGGATGAACGTTGTCAGCTCGCAATAGATCACCTAAAAGTATATCAGTAGAGAATGTCAAGAAGCTACAATCACAAATTCAAACCTAGGACATTTCAAGTAGGTGATCTGGTACTGAAAGAAAATCCATGTAATTAACAAGACCAAGAAAAGAAAGGAAAATTTGAACGTAATTGGTTTGGTCTTTTTGTTGTGGTTTCAGTCGTTGCATCAGGGGCATATCAGTTATCTACACTAGAGGGGGATCTGTTTGAAGAACCAATGAATAACCTTCATCTAAAAAAAGTTCTATACCTTATGCATCCAGTGCATGTTAAAAGTCTTGAAAAAATCATAAAAAAGCAAAAAAAGTTTTAAAAAATCATAATAAAAGCTGAAAAAGTCCTAAAACAATCATTTAAAAAAAAGCAAAAAAGGTCCTAAAAATTTTAAAAATTAGAAAAAGCAAAAAATACAAAAAAAAGTGAAAAATAAAAAAATGGTTCCCTTGATGAAAACCTAGCAAATAGGCATCTTGGTAATAGAAAAAAATCATAAAATCTAAAAAGTGCAATAAAAACAAATGGTGAAAACCTGGTAAAGAGGCACTATTTATGATAGGTCAGCTTCTCCGTCTATTCAAGCGTGTCTTGACCATCTACTTATTCCATCAATGTGCATTCACACATATCTTGCAAAGAGCTTCATGTCCATACTTGGATATTGTGTTCATGTCCCACCCTAGCTTGGTTCTCATTGTACATATCCATAATAAGTTTGGTTTGTTCTCACTGGGGGTAGATCACCGTTGAGCTTAAATCAACAGGAAAGCAAGCAGCAAACCACAACATCAAAAACAAAAATCACAATAACCATCAAAATTTGAACATCAAACGTCAATCATCCAAATCAAATTAAACATCAAGCCAAATCAAATCAACTCATCACTGGTGAATCATCTTTTGAATCACGGTTGGATCACTTTTAATACAAATCTTCAATTGACGTATCTTGATTATTGTTATCATATCTTGGGAGTACCTCGATGATGTCACAAACTAGAGGTACTATGATCAAGAATGATATTTTTGTTTGTTTGTTGCTTGTGAGTCAATCATTACTACTGTGCAAATTTTCACGGGACATGCTCTACAAAGTATCATTGATGACATTCTGAATTTGCATAGGAACATGATTAACTCTTGTCTGTTTACACAAGTGATACTCAGGTCATCTTGGTCTAATTATACCTAGATGCTTGTGTTATCTTGCATCATCAAATCTCAATGAAAGTTGTATGAAAGTTATACTCAAATCATCATGGTCTAAATTATGCCATTGATGTTTGTACTAACTTTCAACATAATAAAATGCTCAATGATGACAATAAGCATAGTGAATAAGATGACAATATTGCATAGATAGAATTGCATTTATTTTAGTCTGCATTTGCATTATAGATTTTCTAAGTTGGTAATTCTCAAGACTGATGTTATTTCTTATTACAAGATTGAGTATACTTGACAAAACAAAAAAATCATTCATTTGCATTGACATATCCTTTCTATCTCATTAGAAAGCATTATCATACATTCACTATCACAAATCATTCATGCATTCATTATAATTATTTGAATCTGAAAATTCCAAAAATAAACCATAATACCACCATCATTCATAATTCATATCATCACGTCAAGGTCATGTCATTTGCATCCATATCATCCATCTCATAAGCACATCATTCATAAACATATAAAATCAAAGCATCATCATCCATAATGCACCCATAACATAATCATATAGAACATGGCATCATCATATAGAACATAAATTAAATGCATCCATCCATAATAAAACCTCAACATATAGATCATTAAATGTCATTGCATATCATATAACCTCATAAAAACATGTCAAGTATACAATGATATCAACTAAGAAATGATACATCAAAAATGTGGCACAAGGCCGAGTCTCTGAAACAAAGTATAAATCAAACATGTCCATGGGATCCTATGGTGCTGCCATCTGATGTGGCAGGCCTCTATCCAACACCGATTGCCCCTAATGGTCCTACCCCTATTGGCCCTAGCCCTAGTGGAGGTTTGCCTACTGGAAGTGGTTGTGTAACCCCTCTACTAGTGGTGTGAGAATGGGAGCACCCAAATCTGGATCTAGCATAACTAACCTGCTACTCTATTGGTACGACCTCATGGTACCTACCTCTATAATATTTTGCCTCCTTAGTAGACTCTCTAAGCTCTCTAGTGAGGTCGGCAGTACCAGTACCCTGAGTCACTATTTAAATATGATCTGCCACTACCACTACATCTTCCTCCTGCCTCCTCACAACATCTCTCTCTACAATAAGAGTAGCTACCTAGGCTTGTAGCTACACCATATGCCCCTGAATCTACACCTATGTTGGAGCTTGGGCCTGGGAAAGCTATGTCTATAGTGTCTATATTTGGCCCTATAGTGTCTGCACCTGACCCTGTAACCCGACTATTTGTGCCTGTTGTCTTTGGGAGGGCATCTGAACTATTAGTGGTCACTGCCCACCTGGTGTTGATCTCCTCCTCTTGGGGATAACCCCAAAGTCTAGTGCACCTCCTCCTCCACCTCCACCATCATCACCCCCATTTCCACCTTCCCCTCCTCCTCCATCCCCTTTGTCATCACCTCCATCACCCCCATCATCCTCCTCTACCTCCTCCCCACTGCCATCTCCTCCTCTCGGCTACACGGTCGGCCTACTCTCTTGCCTACCTCCAAAATCGGTGTAGGCTCATCTGGATAGGAAATCCATGGAAATGGATGCATGTGAAAATACTCAGCATAGTCAACTGTCATCTGGGCATCCACAACCTCGGGATGGTACTGCCAATATATCAGTTGCATGTTGTAATACTCTATATAGGTTGCATCATAGTCAAGGGCTAGCCCCCACTCTAGTATATCCTACATGTGCCTAGCATAATGCACTACCCCCTGTGGCATCCCCTAAATATGATCATACTGTGTATAAACCCTACCAAAAATAAATCGCTCAATGATTTATGTTGTCCTCCCAATCAAATATCTACTACAAAAATCATATGACAACTTGAAACCATCCTCTACCCAGGCCTCACAATCAAGATAGGGTCGCCAGATCACTGTGTTTAGGTCATCTAGGACCCGCCTCCAATACTCCAACTTTCCCAACTTATGTTGGACAAGTGGACCTGTCTACCCAATAACATATGGTTGTCCTATTGTCCAAGCCCTACCTCCAACTAGTCGTGTGATGGCTATGTGCTCCCAGGCCCAAAGCTGTAATAGTGTGCAACCTGTTGTGAGATCTCTCGCTTGAAGATAAACAACCTGGTGCAAGTCATGGTACAAATGTGCTAGCATGCATGATCCCCAAACATACCTTGTGCCATGAGAAATCATGCTATCTAGAACTCGCCCCCAACCCACTGAGAAGCCCTTCGACCTATGGTCAAGGCAAAGAAATCCGCTAATGAATTCAACTAGAACACAGGGTAAAACCCACCCGAAAGAAATCAACTCTTTCCATGGAATCTCATAAACAATAAACTGATCATCATGAAATATCTGGCATATGGCATATGTTCCCCCCTGCTCCTCATGATCATAAACAACTAGCTCCACATCAACTAATATCCTCAATATCTGATATACATCCTTTGGGGTCACTGTCATCTCTCCAATCGGAAAATGAAAAGTGTTGTGATCACTATGCCACCTCTCTACAAGTGTTGTCAGTAGCCCCTGGTTAATCTGATACTAGGTCATCTCTATTAATGAAGTAAAACCACACTGATCAATGATGGAAAGATCTGTTGGAGTCAACTATGGGATCATGTCCCATGTCCCTGGAAAGTGCTCACTAATTTGAAGGTTCCCTAAGCAACCCTCCTAGAATAAAATTAAAGCATCAAATCATTAAATCAATCAATTAGCCTATCAATCAACACATCATCTAATCAAATCAGCTCGTGTGAGATTCTGATCAAATCTCAAGGACTATTCATCATTCCTCGCCTATCATGAGGACAATCATCAATTAATCAATCAATTAGCACATCATTTAATCAAATCATCTCACTTGAGATTTTGATCAAATCTCGAGGAGCACCTATCCTATTCATCATTCCTCGCCTATCATGAGGATGATCATCAATTAATTAATCAATCAACCTATCATATTCATCATTCCTTGCCTATCATGAGGATGATGATCAATCTATCAATCAACACCATCCTATCATTGGCTGACGTGATCATCAATCATCAAAATCTAGGAGGAATCATCAATTTTGGTTGGATGTGCTAAAACATGGTTTCTATGCACTAATTTACAAGATGCGCTAGAAAAACTGATGGATGCGTCGGAACAGAGTCCTAATATGCCATTCATGGATGCACTGGAAAACATATCATATGTGTTAGAACAGAGTCCCAACGTGTCATTTTCCAGATGTGCTACTTGATCAATCCTATGCATGACTCTATCCTATGAATGTGCTAATAACCCTATGTGCAAATCTACTAACCTAATGCGTTGAAGTGGGTTTTGAATGCACTAGCCTAGTTTGAGGGTCTTAACCTAACTGGATGTGCTGATACAATACTTCTATGTGCTAAAGCAGGTACCTTATATGCTAAATTGATATCCTACTGTGCTAAAATGTGAGAATAATTCAAAAATTCAAAAGAAAATTATGCAGGAAAATTCAAATTTTGAAATTCAAAAAGAGTTTTTCAGGGTAAGTACCAGAGGTCTGTATGCGGTTGGACAGTGGTGGCAGTGAAATCGCTCGAATCTATGTGTGTGGTGTGGAATTTTGTCCATCTTTGCTCTGCAGGCTCTCATTTTTCAAAATTCTCAAGTTACAAATGAACCTATCTTTTACCCTTTTTGACCTTTTAAAGGTTAATTAAGAGGTAATTATGATGAAATTTTATTTAATTTTTCAAATGGATCTTTTCATCAACTAATCAACAGTGTGGCGAAACTCTTCATCATTTTTGGGATATAAATCAGGTCATCCTTATCAAATCTATTGATCATCAACATGTCATAGAAAAATCATTTAAAACATCGAAATTTTTCAAAAAGTATCAAAAATCCATGATTTATCTCCCGAGGGGGCATCCTTTCATCATCGCTGCAAAATTAAACTCTAGGGCATGTCGAATTTTTTTATCAACACGGTCGAAAAAATTAATTCTTTGAAGCAATGTGGTTGCACACATCACTTCAAAAAGGGGCAAAATGTATGCATGCAAAAATGGTTTGGAGCATATCTTAATTAAAATTTATTTATTTAATTAATATTCTTAATTCCTCTACTATTATGAATAAATTGTAAAATTTATTTATATGGTTCATTATTCTAATTCTTCTTTTCCAAAATTCACTTTCTTCCTAAATTAATTAAATGGACAAATTAAATCAATTTGTTATTTAATTGATTTTCCCTCTTCCATTTAAATTTGAATTTTTAAATTCAAATTGGCCTCTAAATCATATTCTTCTTAAATTGGTTAAAATGCACAAATAAATTAATTTGGCATCTTGCTAATTTACCATCTCCATTTAAATTGAGTTTTTAATTCAATTTAAGCACATTTCTACATATTTCCTCTAACTACTGCCAACTCACCTGCCACCTCATCATGTGTCTCACAAAAATGAATTTTCTAAATTGAAAAATATGAATTATCTTCAACAACTTTGCAACCAATTTGGAACTAATTGAGACACATGGCTCTTCCTTCTCTATGATTCCCTTTAACACTTGGCAAATTGTTTTGCTAAAGGGAACCATTTCCCTAATTCTCTCTAACCTCCTAATGCTCTGTCGTTGATGTCGCAGGATTGCAATCCTGGCCATCCATTGTTGCCACATCACCTTGAGCCTTACAAAATCTATTAATAAGATTCATTGCTACATCTTTTCAACAAGGTAGAATTTGATAAGATTATGATGCATAATTTTAGTGCATTTTGAGAGAAATTTGGAGAGATTTGTAGCTTAGTTTATCATTTTAGTTCATATAGAGTTATAATAGCAATTTTATTTTGGATAGATTAGTTCCTTTCATCTTTCATATAGCAATTCCATTAGATCATCATCATCAATCTTAGTAGCATTCGGATTTTAGTATCATCTCATCATAGGATCATTTAGTCTTCAATCATCAAAAATCAAAAATACAAAAATACAAAAATATAGGCATGTAGACTTCATCATAGATATCTTAAGTTGTCAATCTTTGCAGGTTCATGTGCAACACTAATAAGATCTGAGTGCATGATTTGCAAGGGTCCTTGAGATTAGAGAACCATGGAATGAATTAAGAGGATAGTTGTAGTTTTTAATTCTACTATTTAGATTTCCTTTTATGTAATACATTGCATGAAGGTGTGTTTGATTTTGTTATTTTGACTCACATATTTCACCCACAAACTTACTAATAAGTTGTATTTGAAAAGTGTTAGTGATGACTCTTGGATTATTGATTCTGGTTGCTCCTATCATATGACTCCTAACAAGGATTGGTTCACTAAGTATACTAAATATGATGGAGGCAATGTCTTCTTTGGAGATAATAGCACAAAAAAGATTGTGGGAAAAGGAGAGGTAAAGTTGTGTTTTAGTGATGGTAGGGTTAATACCTTTAATGATGTTTTACATATTCCAGGACTTGCTATAAATCTACTTTATGTATCTAAGTTCAATTATTTTGCAATGCATGTGACATTTGACAAAGTTGGTTGCAGATTGATCTCAGATTGGGACTTTGTTTAATCTTAATACCTCCAATTTGAATAAATCAAAAAATGTAACTAAAGCTAAAAATACATGTATGTTACGGCACCATAGATTGGGCCACATTGGTGAAAAAGGTCTCAGGACCATTCTTAATAATAAATTGGTTGACGGTATTCTTGATTATAATATTGGCAAAAATGATTTTTGTGAACATTGTGTGTTTGGAAAGCAATCTAGATCTTCATTTCCTCATGGAACAATTAAAGAAAAAATATTATTAGATATTATTCACTCAGATGATATGGGTCTTGTGGATACTGACTCTATTGGAAAATCTAGATATTATGTCACATTTATTGATGATGTCTCAAGATACACTTGGATCTATTTTATGCATAACAAATTTGATGTGTTCAATCAGTTTAAAGAATTTAAGGCTTTAGTTGAGAAACAATTAGATCATAAGATAAAAGTGTTGAGATCAAATAATGGCAATGAATATTGTTCTAATGAATTTGATGATTATTGTAAGCATGTAGGAATTGTGAGATAGAAAACTACTCCATATACACCTCAACAAAATGGAGTAGCAAAAAGGATGAACCAAACCTTAATGGAAAGAGCTAGGAGTATGTTAACTATTCCTAAGCTAGATCAGTGCCTTTGGGATGAGGAGATAAGTACTTCTTGTTATTTAATCAATAGATCTCCTAGTTCATCTATTGAAGATAAAACCCCTTATGAAATGTGGTTAGGTAGGAAACCTAGTGTTTCACATTTAAGGATCTTTGGTTGTGAGGCTTTTGTTCGTGTGCCTAAAGAAAAGCACTCTAAGTTGGATCAAAAAGGACACAAATGCATATTCAAAGGTTATGGTGAAAATGTAAAAGGTCGCAAGCTTTGGAATCCTCTAACTCAAAAAATTACTTTATTGAGAGATGTAATTTTCAAGGAATTTAGATCTTATTCAGGAGAAGAACAACCAAAGGAGAAGGATACTTCTCGAATAGTGCATTTTGAGACAAAAATTGAGAAGCGTGAAGATGCACATGTTGAAGAACAATTAGATGGATTGGATGAGGAGAGTTCATAGAGTTCTGAGATAGATGCTCATGATGAGCATATTGAGGAACATGAAGAAACTTCTTTGAGAAGATCCATAAGACAACATAATCCCGTTGATAGGTATAGCTCTCCTAATTTTCATTATATATTTGCTTTGATGAGTACTAATGATGAAACTAGATCTTACAAGGAAGCTTTTTCTTCATATGAGAACAAGCTTTGGTAACAAGCTATGCATGAGGAAATGGTGTCCTTGGATGCTTGTGACACATGGGATCTTGAGAGTTTTCCCAAAGGAAGAAAGGCCATTGGTTGTAAATGGATCTTTAAAAAGAAAATTGGAGCAGATGGTAATCTCAAAAGGTATAAGGATAGATTAGTAGCCTAGGGCTACTCCCAGAGAGAGGGAGTTGGCTTTAATGAAATATTCTCTCCTATTGCTAAATTAACTTCTATTATATTCTTTTTATCTATTGTTGTTGCTTATGATTTTGAAATAGAGAAAATGGATGTGAAAAATGCTTTCTTACATGGGGATCTTGATGAGGAGATTTATATGAGGCAACCTATTGGTTTTTTTGTAAAAGGAAAAGAATATTTGGTTTTCAGATTAAAGAGATCTTTATGTGGATTGAAACAGTCGCCTAGAATGTGGTACCAGATGTTTGATTCTTTTGCATTAAAAATTGGTTATGTTGGGAGTGAGAAATATCATTATGTTTACATCAAAGTTATTGATGATCAGATTTTAATTATTATCTTGTATGTTTTTGAAAAGTTAAGCAACATTTTCATGGTGTTGTACCCTTCACAATGAGCCACTAGGGCCAAAAAGGAACAAGACTAAACAACAAACAAAAAGGAAAAAAACACAGAAACAGCCCAAAGGCAGCACAATAACCGCAGAGCAACAGCCAATAGATAGGCACATGGAGCAACTAACTAGCGCTGTCCCAATTTTTAATCAAGAGGTCCACCATCTCATCACCCACCCATTCTTTGTTCTCCTAGCTGTTGTTTCCCTCTAGCTCCTCCTTTATAGCATTAGACAGGGTGCTTGTGAAAAAGTGACCCAACTTCATGGTGAAACGGGTTAACTCCCAAAACCTTTTGTCGAGAGTGTCCATTCTCTTCACCACATCGCACGATTCCACCCCAACGCCCATAGTCCCCTAAACCTCTCCTGGCTCATCCACTAGGGGATGTGGAGAGTGAGAGGCAGAGCCATCAATAGGAAGCTTGTTGTCCACCAGAGTAAACTGGGGCCTCTCCACATTTTCTTCCTCCTCATCTTCAGATTCTTCTTCATTGTAACCTTTACTATCAGACTGCTCCTCCTCAGAGTCTTCAATAATTAACCTCTTTTTGTTGTTCTTGGCTAGCCTCCTGAATCTCCTCCTAGCATTTTCCCATCTAGTCATCTCCGTGATCCCCACAACCGTATCCCCTCTGGAGTCTTTCCTAACAACATTCTTGCCCTTGCCATCCTTAGCAATTGAGGCCAGCATGCATTTCTCCTTACCTTTTTTGGTTGAAGTGGCCTTGTAGGCCGAGTCTTCCTGAGTGGCTTTTAGTTCATAGAGTCCTTCCACCACACTGGCATGGGCCTTGCCCAGCCCACCCTTAAGTTTTTTGGTGGAAAATTTGGCTTTAGGATTCCCCACAATGCTCGAATTGGACTTCCGAGGAGGGCTTTTAGACTCAGCCAGGGAATATGCATAGTTGAAAGGGGTTCAATGTTCTCAATGCGAACAGTCATGATGGCTTTAGGAAGATAGAGAGCTAGATGAAAGTGATATAGTCTTAGAATAAGCCCCTGATGGAGCGGGAGTGGCGAGAGATCACAGGGGTTATGGCTGGCCGACTCTTTGCACTTGTCTACAGAGCTTTCAAGTCCATTAAAAGAAAAAATGGGAAACTGAGCAGCATCTTATATCTTAGGTGATTTAACAAAGGAAAGTGGTAAAAGAAACGGGTTTCAAATCTACCTTCCAAAGTAACATACTTCATTAGTGCCATGCACACCTGTCCCAGGGCTTCGGGAGCGCATCCCTCTCAAACCCCGACCGGTTTCGCACCGGGGCCTCCTCACCTCTAAAAAAGGATTTTAAGCTTTCATGATCCAATTTCTTGGTGTGTTTGGGGTATTTTTCCTAGAACACAGCAAACCCGTAGCCTGCGCTATGACTTCCTCACTGATTTCAAATGATATAACACCAATGGAGACCCGTCGGTCCTTCCACGAATTGGAAAACTGACCCGATAAGATAGGATCATGACCGACCAAGCACTCCATAAGCGGAGCAATACCACCCTCCACACAAATGTGCCAGACCAAAGGGTTGTTCTGAAACTCCTCGCAGTTGTCAAGTTCAGTCCTAACCCGCTCACCACCCATACTACCAACCTGCACAGAAAACTCAACAAATTGCAAAAAATACCAATTGTTGCAGCCACAAATAGTAATCACAATGTGATAGTTAAGGCAAGGAATACAACGGAGGATAATAACACTTGAGTACAGGTCGCACGTGCGGAGGGGAAAATCACCACAAGGTGATTTCACACAAAATTTAATGAAGTTATGATTACGGCCAAGAAGGCAAGAATTGGTGAACATGTAAGGAATGCACAAAAAACCATGCGAAAAGGCTGAATAACTAAAATTAGCAACCATCCAAATGGAGCCAAAGGAGTCTCACGCTAAACTAACCGGCTTGAAGCCCTTAGAAGGAGGCCATCTCCCATCATGAATAGTCAAATCATAATAAATACATTCACACCACCAAATGCAAGGAGGAGATAAAACAAGAAATCCAACAATCCCCAAGAGAATAGATCGCACAGTACGGCTCAGCAGATTTAATGAAGTCATGTCCTTCCACCTATCCTTCATCAACCCACCAAAATTATACTTGTAACCATCTTTTAAGTCCCAACCCCTCCACCTCACCGTAACCTTAGAACCCGACCCCATCCACCATGTCCAAAGGACAGACATGTGGATCCTCCTTTCTGTGCCCCACACACGCAGATCTTTTCCAGGAAACCTCCACTTGTACTTCATTTCTATTTTGACACTCATCCATCAGATCCCCCAAAATATCCAGTGGGCCCCCCATTCAGCTCTCGTCATCCAAAGATTTAAAATCATTGCAAACCATGGTAGCCTTGTTCCTACACGATTAAAGCTTTAATTTTTGGCGGAAGCCTTTCCTTTTTCCTCCAACATTTAACGAAATCCCATCCCAAGCCAAGATTAGCCAAGGAATTCGCTACATGGTTTCCTTCTTTGAAGATATGAGTCACCTTATTATCTTGTATGTTGATGACATGTTGTTTATTGGTAACATCAAGGTAATGATCAAAGAATTGAAAGAAAATCTCTCTAACACATTTGAGATGAAAGATCTAGGGGTTAAAAAATATATCCTTGGTATGGAGATTAGCAGAGATAGAGGTAACATAAAGCTTTGCTTAAGTCAAAGCAACTATTTTGAAACGATTTAACATGTAGGATAGTAAACCAATTAATATTCCTTTATCATTTGGCAGAAAGTTAAGTTTAGACATGAGTCTTAAATCTGATTTTGATCATGAGGAAATGTCTAAAATTCCATATGCTAGTGAAATTGGTAGTTTGGTGTATGCAATGGTCTGTATAAGACCAAATATAGCCCAAGCAGTGGGAGTTCTAAGTAAGTTTATGTCTAACCCTAGTAAAGAACATCAGACTTATGTTAAGAGGGTATTTAGATATTTAAGAGGTACTTTTGATTACTATTTGGTTTATCATAGTGCTAATGATATTGATAATATGCACAAATCATTGGATATATAGGGTTTTCTTGATTCAGATTGGGTAGGAGACTTGGATAGTCGAAGGTCGACAAGTGGCTATGTGTTTACTTTGCTTGGAGTTGTGGTTAGTTGGATGAGTAAGAGGTATCCCACAGTTGTTTTCTTCACCATAGAAGTAGAGTACATGGCAGCTACACTTTCATCTAAAGAGGCAATTTGGTTACAGAGACTTGGGAAAGGTATTGGTTTTAAATGCAAGAAAATTAGACTTGAATGTGATAGTCAGAGTGCTATTTGTTTAGCCAAAAATCCTATGTATCATGCTCGTACTAATAATTTTAATTTATAGTATCACTTTGTATTAGAAATGGTTGAGCGTGGGAAGGTATTGATTGAGAAAGTTGACACTTTAATCAATGTTGTAGATTATCTTATGAAACCAGTTCCTATAGATAAGTTCTCTTGGTGCAGGAAGGCCATTGGCCTTGAGTCTTGTACTTGATTTATAATAATTATTCCTTGTTTAGAATAATTGAAATGTATAATGTCAAGTGGGATAATGTTGGGAATAGGATTCCATTTAATTGCAATCCTAAAAATATTTCATGTATCTCCTAAGTCCTTGGAAAGTGTTCCCTAACACTAGGATTAGAAAGAGATTAAATTTGAATGAAATAAACATGTAAATTGACATTTGTAATTATTCCTAAATAATAGGAACATGTGGGGGTGTCCAAGATGAGTTCCTAAATCATAGGAGCACATGGGGCACCCACATGGAAGGTGGAACCCACCTTGTTTTAGCTAACTATTTGGAGGATTGATAATAGTTCAGTAATGCATGTCTTGTTCCTACAAAATAGGGATTGATATTTACAAGAGTGGAGTGGAACTATTAGTTCAATATTAGTTCAGTATTAGTTTAGTTTAGTTTAGTTTAGTTTACTTTAGTTTAGTTTAGTTTAGTTTAGTTCAATTCAATTCAGTTCAATTTAGTTCAATTCAGTTCAATTCAGTTCAATTTAGTTCAATTCTGTTATCTTCAATTACATGTAGTTATTTTGAGTTGTGTGCTAGTTGACTTGAGTTGCATGCTAGTTAACTTGAGTTTCATGTAGTTATTTTGAGTTGCATGATAGTTGACTTGAGTTGCATGATAGTTGACTTGAGTTGCATGTTAGTTAACTTGAGCTACATAACTAATGACTTCAGTTGCATAACAGATATCAGGTGGATACTTTCAGCTAAGTGGGGATGATCAATCATGCATGTTGTTTGCATAAAATGGTGGAGAGATATGTTTTAGTTAACTAAGATTGAATTGGGTCCACCTTGGGCGCCCAAGTTGGCATCTTTTAGATAACACCTTTTGCATGAGAAAATATTTACAAGGTTCAGTTAAGTGGGCCCATTCTTGGGCACCAACTTTGAGGTGAAGCTTCCAAGATATCTTCTTGACCAAAGTTCAGTTAAGTGTTTAGTTTGGGGTGCCTAAATTAAGGAAGACTTTGGTTTGACTTATGTTTACATGGTGGAACTCTACTTGCCAAATATAGGTGTAGGTTTTTAAGAGAAGCTTTATGCTCTTGTAATTGACAACTCTTATGAGTTCTACATGCTCATAATTGTCTATATGTTGTTGCAAGTGTATGAGAGTTTAATGTGAGTTTATTTCAAGTTGTGAAGAAGGATTTTTGAAGGCAAATAAGCATATCAATCAATGATTGATACATATTTATTATAATCTTGTTCTAAGGTTAAATAATACAAGCACTATTGATTCTAGTGGAGTTTTTTCCTGAAAGGGTTTCTCCACGTATATGTTGTGTCACTTCTATCTTCTATCTCATTCTTCTACAATATTATGTCTAATTCTACAATTGATAAATTAATCTAAACAGAACAATCATTTATAAAGAATTTATCTAATCAGATTAATCATACACAAAGAATTGTGAGAAAGTACTATATTAAATCTACAACCACATAGTTTTACAAGTTTTAAGCTACAACTTTTCCTTTATTTTCAATAGTAATCAGTTAATGTTTTCATTAATTTGTGAACTCAATTCTATAACCTCAATGGTTAAATAAACATAACCACGCAATTATGTTTGCGATCAAGATAAATCTATAAATTAGAACTAAGTGAAAATTATTTTATAAAACCTTTAATTATAGATCAGGTTTGGTATCAAAGTAGTTTAACAGAAAAAAATTAAAAGTGGTGAATGTTAACCAAGTTGAAATTTAAGTGAGGATAAGGTGCACTTTAGGAGTTTAATCCATAGATTGGATCAAGGTGATATACTCAAAGAAAAACCATGGAACAACCAAAAGAAGGGAAATCTTCCTATCTTAAAATCTTTGAGAATGAAGAACAATTTCGTAAAGCATTCCTAGACATGAAGGTGATGGTGGAAGAGTTGTATAGGAAAAAGAAGGAGAAAGTTGAATCCTTTTCAAAAGATGACAAAGGTAGAGGAGCAAGAGGTGATCGTGACCCTCCTAAACATCCGTCTTCACCTTCTTCACCTTCTTCATCTTCTACATCTTCTTCATATTCTTTGTCTACTTCATCTTCAAAGAAGAAATAACCTATGCAACCTAAACCTAATGCTCCTTTGTTAAAGCTTTATGTTAAATTTGAATTGCCAACTTATAATGGAGAAGTGGATGTAGAAAAACTTGATAATTGGATAAAAGAAATTGAATTTTATTGTAAGATTAAATTTTTTATTGATGATACTTGAAAGATCCAATTAGCCACACTTCGCATGGGAGGCACAACCTTAATCTGGTGGGAGAGAAAAAATCAAGTAGATCTAAGTTGATATGGTAAAATTATTTCTTCTTGGTTTGAGTTTATAGTTGCACTTAAGAAACAATTGTATCCATTAGGTCACATGCAACAAGTAGTAATGAATTGGAAATCATTAAGGAAAGAGAAAGGAAAAAATGTACAGGAATGTACAATTGAATTTAGGAAAAGAGCTTTAATTTTGGGTATTCCATTATACATGCAAGAAACTTTGTTGAAGTATACAGGTGGATTACGTGAAAAATTGAGGCATACAATACTTATGTTCAATTCAACTAGCCTTGAAAAAGTTAGTGTGCAATCCATTCATCTTGAAACAGGCATGAAGAATAGTTTCTTAATGGAATCCAGTAAGCATAAAGAAAGCAAGAAAGGGAAGGAGAAAATGTAGCGAACAACTTTTGTGAAGAAAGAGGAGGAAAAGCCTTTTTTCTCACACTGCAAAAAGAAAGGGCATGAAGAAGCAAATTTTTGGAAATTGCATCCTGATCAAAAATCAAAGTGGTTCAAGGATCGAAAGGGTAAGCAAAAGATTGCAGCTATCATGCAATACCTTGGATCAGGGTTGGATGATGAAACTAAGATAACAATTGTGGGTATAAAAGGTATCGTTCTTGTTGCTAGTACTAGTTCCCATGCTTATTCTATAAAGAATAATGAGATCCCTGTTGAAATTAAAAGGAATGAATTATTTTATATAATGACTATTGTAAAATAGAGTAAAATTGGTACACTCGTAGATAGTGGATCACAAGTAAACTTAATCTCTGAACAAGTTGTTAAACAATTAGGATTAAAAACAATACCTCATCCAAAACCATATCCACTCGTTTGGGTGCATTATAATGCTCGGTTACATGTTTCAAGGAAATATAAACTTTGATTTGTAATCACATCCAAGTTTGTGGATGAGGTAGAGTTAGATGTAATTCAACTCGATATCTATGGGATGGTTTTAGGAAGTCCTTACTTGTATGAAAAAAAGTCCATTTTATATAGGGAACACAACTATTATCATTTGTTTAAAGATGGAATTCAATTTATTGTGAAAAATCATCGCATGAAGAGTGATAAATTTGTTGTAAACACAGTGCATTTGAAAATGGTTGTAAATGCAAGCAAGACATTAACCCTCATATCTGTAACAACTAGTGATATTAAGCATGGAAATGAAACAATTTCTAATCATGATAAGGTGTCACAAACAACACAGTGTGAGGATCAATTGCAAGCACATTTAAGCCTTCAGACTAAGGTAGTAAAAGAGGGTTTGAATGATTTATTTTTTGATAATATTCCTATTCAAGAGACTCAACATGTTGATATTTTTTCTTTAACATAAGTTTATTCAGTTTTGTTGATTTTCATTCTACTAGTTAGTTCTATATGGTTGGTATATGGGACAATGAATATTGATGGGTATTTAGTTGATTATATTAGTTATGCTATCTCATTTTTCATCTTGTTTATGATGGGTCAAATGATCAGAATTCCAATAGGGTAGATAGATGATACTGGTCAAGTGAGGCGATAATGCCCTCACTTAAATTCTATGTAAAAATAGACTTTTGGTGGTCCAAAAGCTTCTCAATTGGGAGGAATGATCCAGGAGGATCCAAAAGTCTAAGAAATTCACAGTCTCAAAATCCAACGAAGCTAGAACTATTGCGTAGAGCTTGATGAGAGCTTTCCAACGGTATGCGAAATGTAAGAAACAAAGCTTGTTTGCTCCCGATGTGGCTAGTCAAAGTTTGGTCAACATGAGGTCAAAGCTGGTCAACCAAAAAAATTAATGAGCATGGAAAATTTCTATACCAATTCCATCACGTAGATCTCATCAAGAGATTTTTAACAAATTTTGAACAAACCAAATCCAAGTTTGTATGTGGAAGTTATGACCAATCACAGTTGTGGTCAAACTTGGTCAAAGTGGTGATGTGGCATCACCAAAGCTTGACACTTGGCAGGACAGCGGTGGATGACATGGTGGGAGTAGTGAGTTGGCATTGACATGGACCAACTAAGTGATAAAATATGGATTAAACCATATTTATTAAAGAAAAAATGTTTGGTTTAAAAATTTAAACAAAGAGGACTTGGTGGGATTTGATCCCTTGACTTGTGCCTTAAAATCATCTTGCCCTGACTGTTGCCCAGGATATAAGAGGATCCCCTCTATATATATAAATTTTAAAATAAGCATAAGAATTAATTTATTCTATATAAAAACCATAAAACAAGGAGAGAAATAAGGGGGAACAATAATAATTTAAATAAGCATGTTATTAAAAGATTTTAAAGAGATTTTATTAAGCCCGAAAATCTTAAAGGGGTTTTAAAAGATTTTAATTTTATTTTAAATCTAAAGGGGCTTATAATAGGTGATTTAGGGGATTTTCAAAATATTATTGTTTTAACCCCATAACAACATGTGAAATTGTATAAAAGGAGGGTTTTTGCTTGTGAAAGATAATGAATTATTTTTGGGAGGAATTTAGGCAAAGTAATATTGGAGATTTATGTAATCACAAAGACTTTGTATTTTGTATTTCTTTAAGTGTAATTGGGAGTGTAAGGCATTTGAAGCCTACCTCATGAATGCAAGTGAAGAAGAATAAAGAGGACTCTTAGAGTGTTGAGAGAGATTGTGAGAGAATTTGTAATGCAAGTCTAAAGCTTGGATGGTGTACAGAAGCAGTTAAATCTAGCCATCATTAATAAAGTCGTTCCTCATTGAGAATCAGACCCAGAGACGTAGCCCGAACATATGGGTGAACTCCATTATCAAATTTATTGTTCTCTCTCTTTATTCTTTCTATGTTTCCTTCCAACATTTTAGTTTCTTCTTTGAGCTCTTATTTATGATATTCAAGTAATCAGTTAATGTTTTTATTAATTTGTAAACTCAATTCTGTAATATCAATGGTTAAATAAATAACCATGCAATTATGTTTACGATCGGGATAAATCTATAAGTTAGAATCAAGTGCAAATTATTTTGTGAAATCTTTAATTACAGATCAAGTTTGGTATCAGAGCAGTTTAATAGAAAATAAAATAAAATTGCAAGTGGTGAATGTTAACCAGGTTGAAATTTAAGCGAGGAGAAGGTGCCCTTGAGGAGTTTAATCTAGAGATTGGATCAAGGTGAGTTACTCGAAGATAAAGCATGGAAAAACTAGAAGAAGGAAAATCTTCCAATCTTGAAATCTTTGAGAATGAAGAACAATTTTACAAAGCATTCCTAGACATGAAGATGATGGTGGAAGAGTTGTACAAGAAAAAGAAGAAGGAAAAAGGTGAATCCTCTTCAAAAGATGACAAAGGTAAAGGAGCAAGAGGTGGTCATGACCCTCCTAAACCTCGTTCTTCACCTTCTTCACCTTATTCACCTTCTTCATCTTCTACATCTTCTTCATCTTCTTTATCTACTTCAGCTTCAAAGAAGAAACAACTTGTGCAACCTGAATCTAATGCTCCTTTGTTAAAGCTTGATGTTAAATTTGAATTGCCAACTTATAATGGAGAATCAGATGTAGAAAAACTTGATAATTCGATAAAAAAATTGAAGTTTATTGTAATATTCAAAAGTTTACTGATGATACTTCAAAGATCCAATTAGCCACTCTTCGCCTGGGAGGAATAACCTTAATCTGATGGGAGAGAAAAACTCAAGAAGATCTAAGCAGATATGGTAAAATTATTTATTCTTGGTTTGAGTTTATAGTTGCACTTAAGAAATATTTTTATCCATTAGGTCACATGCAACAAGCAATAATTAATTGGAAATCATAAAGGCAAGAGAAAGGACAAAGTGTATAGGAATATACAATTGAATTTAGGAAAAGAGCTTTAATTTTGGGTATTCCATTATACATGCAAGAAACTTTGTTGAAGTATATAGGTGGATTACGTGAAAATTTGAGGAATATAATAATTATGTTCAATCCAACTAACCTTGATGAAGTTAGTGTGAAATCAATTCATCTTGAAACAGGCACGAAGAATAGTTTCTTAATGGAATTTGATAAGCATAAAGAAAGCAAGAAAGGGAAGGAAAAAATGCAGCGGACAACTTTCGTGAAGAAAGAGGAAAATCTTTTTTGCTCACATTGCAAAAAGAAAGGGCATGCAGATGCAATGTGTTGGAAATTGCATCTTGATCAGAAATCAAAGTGGTTCAAGGATTGAAAGGGTAAGCAAAAGACTGCAAATATCATGCAAGACCTTAGATCAAGTTCGGATGAAGAAACCAAGGTAACAGTTATGGGTATAAAAGGTATCGTTCCTATTGTTAGTACTAGTTCCCATCTTCTTCTGTAAAGAATAATGAGATCCCTGTTGAAAGTAAAAGGAATGAATTGTTTCATATAACAACTATTGTAGAATAGAGTAAAATTGATACACTCATAGATAGTGGATCACAAGTAAACTTAATCTTTGAACAGGTTGTTAAAAAATTGGGATTAAAAACAATACCTCATCCAAAACCATATCCATTGGATTGGGTGCATGATAATGCTCGATACATGTTTCAAGGAAATGTAAACTTTGATTTGCAATCACATCCAAGTTTGTAGATGAGGTAGAGTTAGATGTAATTCCACTTGATATCTATGGGATGGTTTTGGGAAGTCCTTACTTGTATGAAAAAAAGGCCATTTTCTATAGGGAACATAACAAGTATCATTAATTTAAAGATGGAGTTGAATTCATTGTGAAAAATCATCGCATAAAGAGTGATAAATATATTGTAAACACAAGGCATTTGAAAATGATTATAAATGCAAGCAAGACATTAACCTTCGTGTCTGTAACAACTAGTGATATTAAGCATGAAAATGAAATAAATTCTAATCATGATAAGGTGTTACAGACAACACAATGTGAGGATCAGTTGCAAGCACATTTAAGCCTTCAGCCTAAGGTGGTAAAAGAGGGTTTGAATGATTTTTTTTTTCATAATGTTCCTATTCAAGAGACTCAACATGTTGATACTTTTTCTTTCACATCACTTTATTTAGTGTTGTTGTGTATCATTCTACTAGTTAGTTTTATATGGCCAATAGATGCGACAATGAATATTGATGGGTATTTAGTTGATCAGTTATGCTATCTCATTTTTCATCTTGTTTGTGATGGGTCAGATGATCAAAATTCTAGCAGGGTGGACAAATGATACCAGGCAAGTGAGGCGACAATGCCCTTGCTTGAATTCTATGTAAAAATAGACTTTTGGTAGTCCAAAAGCTTTTCAATTGGGAGGAATGATCCAAGAGGATCCAAAAGACCAAAAAAACCATAGTCTTAAAATTTGACAAAGCTGGCACTATCGCATAGATCTCATTGAGAGCTTTCCAATGGTATGCAAAACATAAGAAATAGAGCTTGTTTGCTCCCAATGCAGCTAGTCAAAGTTTGATCAACATGAGGTCAAAGTTGATCAACCAGAAAAATTAATGAGCATGGAACATTTCTATACCAATTCCATCACGTAGATCTCGTCAAGAGATTTCTGACGCATTTTGAACAAATCAAATCCGAGTTTGTATTTGGAAGTTAACTTGGTCAAAGTGGTGACGTGGCATCACCAAAGCTTGACACTTGGCAGGACACATGGCAGAATTAATGAGTTGGCATTGACATGGACCAACTAAGTGATAAAATATGGATTAAACCATATTTATTAAATAAAAAGTGTTTGGTTCAAAAATTAAAACAAAGAGGATTTGGTGAGATTTGATTCTTTGACTATTGCCCAAGATATAAAGGGAGCGCCTTCATATATGTAAATCTTAAAATAAGCATAAGAATTGTTTTATTTTATGTAAACCATAAAATAAGGAGAGAAATAAGGGGGAACAATAATAATTTAAATAAGCCCGTTATTAAAATATTTTTAAGGGCTCGATTATATGAGAGCCTTTGAAATATTAAAATATATTAAGCTCAAAACCTTAAAAGGTTTTAAAACATTTAAATTTTATTTTAAATCTAAAGGGGCTTATAATAGGTGATTTAGCGGATTTTCAAAATATTATTGTTTTAACCCCATAATAGCATGTGATATTGTATAAAAGGGGGATTTTTTCTCATCAAAGGCAATGAATTATTTTTGGGAGGAATTTAGGCAAAGTAATATTGGAGATTGATGTAATCACAAAGACTTTGTATTTTGTATTTCTTTAAGTGTAATTGGGAGTGTAAATCATTTGAAGCCTACCCATGAATGCAAGTGAAGAAGAATATAGAGGAGTCTTAGAGTGTTGAGAGAGACTATGAGAGTATTTGTAATGCAGGTCTAAAGCTTGGATGGTATACAAAACCAAATAAAGCTTGCCATCATTAATAAAGCAGTTCCTCTTGATAATTAGACCCGGAGACATAGCCCGAACATATGGGTGAACTTCATTATCAAATTTTGCATTCTCTCTCTTTATTATTTCTATGTTTCCTTCCAGCATTTTAGTTTCTTCTTTGAGCTCTTATTTACAACATTCAAGTAATTAGTTAAAGTTTTCATTAATTTGTGAACTCAATTCTATAATCTCAATGGTTAAATAAACATAACCACTCAATTTTGTTTCTGATCGGGATAAATCTATAAATTAGAATTAAGTGCAAATTATTTTGTAAAACCTTTAATTACAGATCACAAAACATGCCTCGGGATGTAAAAGATGGCCTTAGAAATGCAAAAAATAGCTCAAAATAGGTTGTGAAGCATGGACATATGTAAAACAGGTCAAAACCCCAGCGTTTGGCTCAAATTAGGGTAAAAAACCCTAATTTTTTGGCTTAAATAGGTGAAAAGGTTGCACTTCCAATTCATTTATGTATTCAACCTTTAGTGATTTTATGCATTTGTAGCTCTAACACTCAAACAAGATGGCTCACCATGTGCTTCCAATTCACCTTTCCAAGCGGGTTCAAGAGTACTAGCGCCAATCAGACGTAGGACCACAGTATATGACTCAAAACATGCCTCAATTTTCGCATTTTGGTGCATTTAATAGCACATCAAAACTAGGTTTTCTAGGGCGTCACTGTATAGCGACGTGAAAAAGACGTCAAAAACCTCACTATTGATTTTTTTAGCAATGCACTTGTTGTATAGTGGCACGTCGGGGTTTTTTATTTTGTCAACGCATTTGATTAGGTGTTCACTCCTGTAAAATAGCATCGCATAGGGATTTTTAGTTTAGTGGCGCACATTTGCAGTGGGTGATGCACATAGAAGATAGCAACACACCTCAATTTTTAGTTATAGCGGCGTATGCAAATGTCGATTCACAATTGAGTATTATGATGTGTGTCGCCAAATTAGAGAGGCACCCTAAAAAAATATACAACGACGCACAACATAAATAGCGACGCTATTGATTTTAGTAGCACAATTGATGTTTAAGGATGCATACCTTCTAATTTTGACCAATTTTTTGACTTTTAGGAAAATTGACACTATGTGTGTGATGCGTGTAGGAGGATATTCAGTCGTTGATGTTGCAGGAGCACCGTTTTGAGATTTTTGCAGTGGCACGAGACTTCGATGATGTAGAGGTGGAGCGGCTGAGGATGCTTGGATTAGGGTTCATCGCTTTCCTGCCAGAGGTCTAGACCCATCTTTCCACGATGAAAATGCTCATTGAAAGGTGGCATAGTGAGACCTCTTCTTTCCACTTTCCCACTGGCAAGGCTACTGTCATGCTCAAGGATGTGTGACAAATCATGTGACTTCCCATTCATGGGGAGTGGGTTATCTATGATATAGATGCCAAGAGGGACACATGTTGTTTGTTGCTATGTATGAACAACATCATTTTGGTTATCTCGCAAGTAGACCTTGATTTATACAAAGCTCGAGTACCCATCTTCAGATTGTTTGTTGCAACACTCATTTCTGGAGTGATTTCCCCTGACCAACGGGGTAGAGGTTTCAGTCTGGGCTGGGGGTTGCATGGCACAGGATGATTCAGAGGATAACTATGTATGCATGGGGGCCAATTTTACTTGCTTCTTTGTATCATGATATGCATCAGGTTGTATATTTCCATGGCCAGAGCATTGGAGTAGGTGTGACACTACTACACATTTGGGCTCCTGAGCACATAGCCATTTTGAGGCCTCTTGTTGTTTTAGTATATGTTCACAAGGATGAGCCCAACATCTTCAAATATAGAGTGCCTGTGACTCTACAACACATAGGGTTGACAGGTATACCTTATTGGCACTATTTCATCAATGACATGATTGTATTTAGATTGAGGTTGTGGTTGTAGGTTCCTGCCTGGTATGATGACCAGTAGCATTTGTATTTTGCTTGATAGACCTGCTATAACTAGGGGTGGGAGCACACAATCGTTGATCGATATCCCCCAAACCGCATTGTGAGATAGTTTAGGGAGGTATAGGATGTACCTCCATAAGATTATACAATATTTTTTGTGAGATCTCGGAGAGAGGTCCAATGGGGAGTGCAGATTGACCCCGTAGTGGTAGTCAATAACTTTTGATAACTGGTTGCCCAGCCTTGGGCATATGATCAGGGTTTACTAGATGCAGGGACTACCCCTGGTTATGATGCATGGTCCAGACCACCTATTCGCTTGACAGACCCAACAAGGGGATACCCCAGTGGGAGAGGTAAAGGAAAAGGAAAATGAAAAGGTAGGGACAGAGGCTAGGATGGAAACAGGGATGGAGGTAGAGATGGAGGTAGAGGTAGAGGATAGCAACAGTCAAAGCAGGATAGGGTACAAGTTTCTGAGGATGGAGAGTAGCCTCGATAGGATCAGGGTCACTAGGACCCAAGACATTAGGATGGACAATGGGATGGCCAATAGGATGGACATGTTCTGGGAGGGCCACTGCCTCCACCACAACAGCCACATCCACGAGACGAGAAAATTTATTCCCTTACAAAAAGAGGGATCAACTATAGCAGTAGCTTCAGGCTATGACTATTGAGCAAGACAAGGAGGTCCAGTTGTGATAGCAACTGGATCTACAACTATCCCAAGAGATTTGGTGCAGGCAATAGCTCAAGGCTATCACAATGACATCGCAGGGACAGACGGTGTCGGCTCGCATATATAGAGAGGTAGTTATAAAGGTTGCATATTAAAGATGCATTATCATCAAGATGTTCCCAAAGAGATGTGGCAGCGTGAATACTCTTAGAGGAGTGAGACACCTCCTAGGGCTGAGGATCAGCCTTTAGTGAGATAGCTTAGGGAGTTGAGAAACCACCGGGGCTAGCCATCTCATAGACACTTCTTTGATTACCTATCTGATCATTTATACAAATACACATTCATAGGCTCATTTTTTATAGCCTCATGCATATTGTACTTTTGATTTATATTTATACACACTGATGCAGATATTGTACCATGAGTCATTTTTTTTATATATGTGAGATGATTCGGATCTATGATGTGATGTGCTTTGATTTCATGCTTTATGGATGTATGGATGCATATGTTATGATGTGATGTTATATCTATGTGATGGATGTATTTCCTTATGCGATATGCGATATGCAATGATCTATGATGTGATGTTTATGATATGCAATGCAATACAATGGATGTGCTATCTTCTTTTTCAATATCTTTTTAGGATATGCCATGCGATGGATGTTTATGATATGCAGATGATATGAGATGCACATGATATGATATGTTTGTGCACGATGTATGAATGAATGCATTTCTTTTTGTGTAATTTTCCTATGAATTTATGATGTCATGATGTATGTATGAATATGGATGTATATATGGATGATGCTTATGGTATGGAAGTTATGAATGGTAATGCGATGTATTTAAGATGCTTAGAATAACAAATCTATATTATTCAAAATAGTTTAAATGAATCATGTAGTGGATTATGTTTCCTATTTATGATATGTTGTGATGATGCGAGATATATGCATGCTGCCGATTTGTGGATGCAAGATGGATGCATGATGATTTCATTTTTTGTTGACTGTCATGATACCAAGTTTGTGTGGAAAGAAGGTAGAAGAATAAGATGATTTGACTATTGATTTTCAAATTGATTCAAAATTCCAATAATTCTATGATCCAAGGAGACTTTATTAGATATGGTAATGAGAGTGATGATTTTGAGCATATCTGGGATTGGTATATTTTTTCATTCCTTATTTTTTATATAACACATAGACACAATGCATCAAAGTACTGATAACCAGGATGGTGTTGTATCTAGTGACATGGAACTTGACTCTAAAAATAGATAGGATAGTTCTTGTTCACACCTTGACATATAGAAACCTCATCGGAATGTAGTTTAGAGGTTTAGAATATTGGACCAAAGCATATCCAATAGTCAAAAATCTACTCCAAGAGACTTCCCTACACACAACTAAGCAAGTATGCACCAAGATTATTTTACAAGAATACCCACAAGCACAACAAATGAAATATAATGATTGATGCCCCATTCCTTTCTCTCTAAATCATTTAGACATCATCGAGAGGTCCTTGGGATTGGTCATTAAGATAAATCATAAGAAAAGATCATAGACAAACAGTCAGTGTTATCTATATCTCCTGCAAATTTTAGATAGTTAAGGTGATTTTTGATGTTGATGCCCATTGTTGGAAGGATACATCCTAGGACATGTTGATCAAGTGTTTTGATTTAGGATTAGGTATGTGATAGGTCATTGATACAAACTCTACTGACTCATTTACCAATGATCTAGACCTTATATTTTTCACACTTAGGTTCTCACTTTATAACTTGCAATACTTTCTTTCTACTTGTTTTACCAAAGTTTAAAGATGATAATCAATTTATTATGGATGAAGGTTTATTGCAGGTGAAAGCGAAATGGGATGGATGGTTTTGGATTTTCTAGAATATTTCAATGTTTTTGGTATTTTTGAAATGTTTTGAGGTTGTTTAGGGTTTTCCACTCTTTTGGGTTTTCAATTTTCAAATGTTTTTGTATTTATCTAAGTTTTTAAATGTTTTGGGGTTTTCTGATTTTTCAAATGTTTTGGGGTATTTTGAGATTTTACCAAGACCTAACCTAAAATACTATCCTAGGGGCCTTGGGGGCTTATCAAAGATGAGTCTTTCCTAGCTTATATATGTAAAGACCACGTAGTTCAACTCACTTGACTTATTATTGAGGAGAAATGAACAGTTGATGGATTATTAGTTTATTATGATTGAATCCTAAAGGAATGACCTAGGGTATCTCAAGGGCACATCAATGATGGCCTTACCTACGTTCAAGCTCAAAGACTCATAGTTGACATGGTACTCTTTTTGGATTTTCAGTGTTTTGACCTTTTTAAGGATTTTGATGTGTTTTGGATGTTTTGGGATTTTTGAAGATGTTTTGAATGTTTTTGGATTTTAGTTGTACAGGATTTTGATTTTTTTGGATTTTGATGGGATTTTATGAATATTTTTAGTATTTTCAATGAGATTTTAAATAAACTTAAGATATACAAGAACCCAATCCGATTCATAACGAATTTCCCTCAATGTTATGCAATAGACTACCACGATATAGGCAAGACAAGTTGACCTTAGGAATATTCCAAGTAGTACTAAAGGGGATACGATACTTCACAACATCAAGCCATGATATAGACGCGGATGGGTGATGGAATACATAGGATGAATGATGAGATGGATGGATGGATGTGATGCAAATAATGATAAGCTAAAGAGCCAAAGATAGATGGAGATGCTTTATTTATGCAAGGCTCCTATTTGCCAAGTTTTCACCAAGGAACTTTCCCAAAGCACCACCGAAGTGGTTTTCACTAGAGGGCAATTTTTTTCTTTACTGTTTTCAATCCTTTTTCTTTATTTTTTTATTTTTGATCATTTTTTGTTTTTTTGTATTTTTCAAATTTACACCCCTTAGTCCTAGGCATAATTTATTTTAAAATGCAGACTGTTAATTGGTTCCTGCAAGGGTTTTCCTTCAAGAATTGACAGTTGATAAGCTCTTGATCCATAGCTTGTGGTGACTACAAATGGACCTAACCTAGTTAAGTTCAAACTTTCCTTTACTATCCTAATCTGGAAGATTTTTTTTATTTTTCTTAAGAACAAGATCGCCTACCTAGAAAGACCGACCCTTGATCTTCTTGTTATAGCTTCATTTTAGTCAGTTTTGGTATGCTTAAAAATGATTAAGGGCATCAATACGATGCTCATCCAAGAATTCTAACTCATTTAGTTGAGATATTTTGTACTCTTCATCAGTTATCAGATTTTGTAGTGACACTCATAGTGAAGGAAGCTTGACATCAATAGGTAAGATGACTTTTGATCCACAAATCAAGGAAAAAGGGGTTGCAACTATAGGTGTGCGGATACTGGTTTGATAGGCCTAAAGGGTGGGATTTAAGTGTAGATGCTAGTCATGGCTAGCTTCATTGACCATGTTCTTTAGGATTTTCAAAATGGTCTTGTTTGTAGCCTCAACTTAACCATTGCCCTGGGGGTAATATGGGGTAGAGAATCGATGTTGGATGTTAAATTGTTTGTATAGCTCTTTCACATCCTAATTCTTGAAGGGTGTTTTGTTATCAAAAATAAGAGCTTGTGGAACACCATAACTATAGATAAGGTAATTCAAGAAGTCAATTTGCTTCCTCGTTATGTAGTTCATGGGAATGGATTTGAACCACTTGGTAAAGTATTCAGTATATGTTATGATAAACTTGTGGCCATTAAATGAGGTGGAGTAATCTTTCCTATGAGGTCAAGCCCCCATTGCGAGAAAGGCCAAGGTGTGACCATTGGTTGTAACTCCTGAGCTAGAGAATGAATAATATCTCCATGTTGTTGACACTAGACACGCTTATGCATATATTGATAAGCTTCTCTTTCCATAGTTGGTTAGTAATACCCCATCCTCAACAGTTTCTTAGCTAAGGTCATACCACTAGAATGGGAAACACATGTGCCATTATGTACTTCTATTAAGGTGATCAAGGCTTCCCCTTTTGTAAGACATTGTATTAATGTCCCCTTGATTCTTTTGTGGTAAAGGTTATCACCTAAGATCATGAATAGAGATTCCTTTTTAACAAAGGTTTTTTTAAGGTTGGAGGTGATATCAAATGGGAGGGTACCTCTACTAAGATAGGTGAATATATCATGATACCATGGGGATATAGGACCAACGATTAAACACATAAATTTAAATTTTGGGATTTCAAAAGCTAGCATGAGAAGTTGTTCTACCAAGAATTCACATTGAAGGACGTGTGGCATATCTAACAATGATCCAATTGTCACCATGGCAACTACTGCTCTATTGTTCATACAAGGTATTTTCTCAAAAGTTATGTCTATGAAAAATTCTTTAAGACTTTCTACCATCTTCTTATAAGGAGTGAGTTTATCACCCTTGGTTTGGTAGTCATCATTGACTTGGTTGACAATCAACTATGAGCCCTCATAGAACTTTAACTCATGTATCTACCATTGAACTGCTATCCTTAGACCTATTATTAGAGCTTCATACTTGGCAATATTATTGGTACATAGAAATGATAGCCGGTATGACTTTGGAATGCAATCACCTTGAGGGGTGATAAAGAGAATACTCACCCCTGATCCATGTTGGGTGAATGATCCATTAAAGTACATTTTTCATTGATCTATTGTATTGACAAGGAACACCAATTCATCATGAAATTCAAATATTAAAGAATTTTCTACATAGATAGGTGCTTCTGTCAGTTGATCTATGATTACTTGTCCTTTGATTTTCTTGTGCT
Source organism: Sequoiadendron giganteum (assembly GCA_007115665.2). Lineage (NCBI taxonomy): Eukaryota > Viridiplantae > Streptophyta > Pinopsida > Cupressales > Cupressaceae > Sequoiadendron > Sequoiadendron giganteum. Next base: position 448,724,577 of record CM021108.1, on the reverse strand, counting down.
CCACGTACTCTATGTAAAATTTAGTCAAGACCATTATCCATTTGGTCATTCACCCAGTGAGAGTTGCTTTGGATAACAAGTATTTCAATGGGTTGATCTTTGCAATTAGCTTGATTTGGTGCGACAACATGTAATGCATGAACTATGGTGAAGCAAAAAACACCGCTAAGCATGCTTTCTCAATGGATGAGTAATTAATTTCATAGCCTACCAAGGTCATGTTGATGTAATAGATTGCTCTTTATTTTATGTTTTCATCATGTTCTGCTAGAAGGGCACCCAATGCTATTGATGTTGCTAAGATATATAGAATCAATGGCTTGTTTGGTATTGGGGGAATGAGAACTAGAGGTATCAATAGGTAGTCCTTGATTTTCTGGAAGGATTTATTTCATTTCTAATCCCACTTATAAGTTATTCCTTTATGCAGAAGATGTGAAAAAGGGTAGATTTTGTCTAATAATTGCACTATGAACCTTCTAATGGATTGCAATCTTCCCTGTAGCCATCTCATCTACTTAAATTTTTGTGGTGGTTCCATGTATAGGATGGCTTTCACTTTTGTTGGATCTATTTCTATGCCTCTTTGTGACACAATATAGCCAAGAAGCTTCCTTGATGTAACCCTAAAGACACCATTTTTGGATTCAGCCATACCTTATACTCTTTTAGTCTGTCGAAGATGGGTCCTAAGACTTCTATGTGCTCACTCCTTTTCTTTGACTTGGAAAAAATATCATCCACATAGTCTTTGATTGTTTTGTGGATCATATCATGAAAGATGAGGATCCTTTCTCTTTAATAGGTTGCTCTTATGTTCTTTAGCCCAAAATGGTATACTGTTCCTACCCCATGGACAAGTGAATGCAGTTTATGTTGATCCTCCTTTTTGATCATGATTTGATTATAATATGAAAAACCATCCATGAGTGATAGAATTTCATGTCCAACAGTTAAATCAATGATGATGTTGATGTTAGGAAGTGGGAAATCATCCTTCGAGCATCCTTTGTTTAAGTCTCTAAAATTTGTGCATATTTTGATGCCCCCAATGGGTTTGGAGACTTGTACCAAGTTGGAAACTTACTCAATATAGTCAATTGGTCAGATAAATCCGATGTCAAGAAGCTTTTGTAACTCAAGTTTTACCAAGGGTGCAATTTGAGGGTGCATTTCACTCAAAGATCTGCATGTTATTTTCATCATGTTAATTTTGTGATTGAAGGATTCAATCATCTACGTGTAGTATGCCTATGTGTCTAGCTCTATATCAAAACTAGCTTTGTGATCTTCCCATGGTAATTTATCATAAAGTCCCATGAATTCTGAGATTGCTTCATTTTTTTTGAATAAATCTAGAATCGGTAGTCCTCATTGGTCCTAGTTAATGATTTCTGGGTAGACTAAGCTTATTTTAGTGGTTTGGTTGTTTGGGGTGAAAGATGTTGTGGATATCATGAAGAGAGAGTTATTCTCAAATAAGTCAGCAATGTTGAGGGGGAAGTCATCTAGGGTAGTATCATGTAATGTTGGTAACCAAGAGGAAGCCTCAACACGTTTAGCAGAAGTACCTTTGCTAAGAATGGTAACCTTGTTAGTAGTACACCCTAATCCAAGATTCTTAGGGCATTTCTTAGGAATGACGGGTTCTAGCAAGTCATTATCATTTTGTCTTACTTTCTCATTCTTATTGCATCCTCATCCCTTCATTAGCTGCAAGCCTTTATTGTCATCCTCCATGGGAAGAATGGGCATAGTTCAATGTTGGGAACAGGTGCCTCAACTTCTAGCTTGAACCTCTGAATAGACTTGGAGAAATTACCCTTTTTGTAGTCTTTACCTCTATCGCTAAGAGCTTTTCATAGAGGTGTGATATGGTGGTTTACTACCTTATCATAGGCCTCTGTCGGTCTATCCGCAGTTGGGCGGTATTACCACCTTACCGTGGGGTCTCCATCTTAAGCTGGCGGTAGTGCGGTGGATGGGCACAGTCAGTGTGGAGGTCTACCTCCCTACCATGGAGGATGTTCGTTAGTGGCACGGTGGCTACGGTGGACAATGATAATTAGTGAAGCTTGCTTACCACCACACCATAATGGCCTCTTGGCCATGTCATAGTGGCGTGGTAAGCCTTGGCAGTCAAAGATAAAGTCTACCTCCTTATCGCGGAGGTCTTGCGGTCGGGGCGAGGTAGCACAGTGTGTCTATTTGCAGGTTCTAGTGGTTACTTCCATACCACAAGAGGATTTTCTTAGCCTCGTAGTTTGGCAGTGGCACCGCCATACCGTAGAAGGTCAATCTGTGTTCAGTAGTGACGCAGTGTTAAGCAACAAGCTGGCAGACAAGCCACTACCTCGATATCGTGAGGGTGTTTGAAGGGACCTACAATTGGGCAGTGGCACCTCCATACCACGGAGGTTTGTCTACCTTGGAGCAGTACTGCGATGGCCTCTTTGGCTCGGTGAGGTAGCGCGGTAAGAGATGTTTGGAAATTGAGTTGACCGGTCAAACTTGACTAGAAGAGGCAAACAAATAGAGAGGAAACACGTAGCAAGATATCAAAACCTAATTGGTCGAAGTTGGAGCAGTGAAAGCAATAATTACAAGACATATTTCGGTTGATGACAGAGTCCAATCAAGACAAGAAGAATTAATGCCTAGGTGGCCTGATACATGATTGCAGGGAAGATCGATCAAAAGATCAAATTGCTTGATTGGTGAACGGTGCATAATTAAGGCTTGCAATTGGTTGGTATGATTAATGCGATGTAAGACTTGCATAGTCGATTACATTGATATAAGTCAACTAAGGGTGACGGTAAAAATAGAGAGAGAGAGAGAGACAGAAGATTGTATTCATTGTATACTGAAAAAGTATTGTAACTGTGAGTGCATGAAAACTCAAGTCTATTGTTGTGAGCTAACTATCATAAAGTGAGGACTGTGAGCTTTATTTTTTAATTTATTTTGCTATAATACAAAGTGTCTTCTCTTGGTGTGGTGGGTTTTTTCCCGAAAAGGTTTTCCCACGTAAATCTGGTGTTATTTCTGTCATTGCTTATCTCTTGTTACTCTTCTTATTATGTGTTTTTTTCATCTCAGTTGTTTTAAGAAGCTTTAAAATTTGTCTTTGCACTTCTCCTCTATTATTTTAGCGTTAGGAAAGTGTTTCCGCACCTCTTCTTTTCCTTTCAAGTGGTATTAGAGCCTGGCCAGTTGTGTTATCCTTGTAAGTAAGGCTAGTTTTTTGTGCTAATACTGTTCCAGTGGGAGTCTTGCAAAGTTAGAACCTAGTTATGTTTGAGATCGTGAGTACATCAGGAAGAGTAGAGATTGAAAAATTCAATGGTGGCAACTTTGAGTTATGGAAACTCAAAATGGAAGACTTTCTTGTGGATAGAGACCTCTGGGTTGTTGTGTCTTGAACTATGCCACAAGGTATGAAGCAAGAATAATGAGACCTTGCAGATAGAAAAGTGAGAGGTCTTATAAGACTTAGTATGGCTGATCTTGTACTCCTGAATGTCCATGAGGAGAAGTCTGCAGCTTCATTATGGAAGAAGCTTGGTGATATTTATCAAGGAAAGTCTCTTGTAAACAAGTTATTCCTGAGGTAGAAGTTGTACTCCTTGAAAATGGAAGAAGGTGCATTTGTTGTAGACCATCTAAAATCATTTAATATGAGGGTTGCTCAGTTGGTGTATGTGGGTGTGAAGATAGAGGAGGAGGATCGTTGCATGCTCCTATTGTGTTCGTTACCTGACACTTGGGATCATCTTGTAAGGCTATTGGAAGTACAACCACTACTTTCAAGATGGAAGATGTTGTAGCCTCATTGCTATCTCAAGAGATGCAGAGGAAGTCTTCACAAATGGCCAAAGAGGCCCTTGCTATTTGAGGTAGATCGAAGGAGAAAGGCAAGAAGAAGGACAAGAAGTCTAAATCTAGATCTGTAGGGAGATCAAAGTCTCCTGGTAAAAATTCCAAGGTGAAACGTTGGAACTGTGGGCAGCCTGGTCATATCCGAAAGGATTGTAAGGAGAAGAAGAAGAAGAAGAGTAACACTTCAGACAATGACTCTTCTCAGAGTGATGCAAATGCCTTCATTGCAGCCTTGGCAACTTAGGCATCAGATGATGTCTGGCCAGTTGACTCGGGTGCATCTTTTCACATGAAATCTCATAGAGAATGGTTCACTAAGTACAAGAAGTATGATGGTGGAAAGGTGTACCTAGCAAGTGATTCAACATTGGATATTTTTGGTCGTGGAAGAGTCAAAATATAGTTCCCTGACGGAAGAGTCAAAGGGATTGGTGATGTACTGCACATACCAAGTTTGGCTCGTAACTTACTTTATGTCAGTAAGTTGAATGATGTTGGTGTGGAAGTTTCTTTCTCGAGTAAAGGGTGTAAGATGGATAGAGGTGCAATGGTGTTGGCTAAGGGTGTACATACTGGCACTCTGTACAAGCTGGATGTACGCCCTGTTCAATGCAACAACGCCTCTGTAAAGTCAAGCAAATTTGTTCTTGTAGAGGAAGATGAAGATGTTTCTCTGGGTGCAAATGCATTGGAGGTGAAACTCCCAGTAGAGAAGACCATGTTGTGGCATCATAGACTCGGTCACATAGGTGAGAAAGGTTTAAAAACCTTGAAAAATAAAAATCTTGTTGAAGGGCTTGACAATTGTAACCTTGAGTTCGATTTCTGTGAACATTGAAATTTATGGAAAGCAACACTGTGTTTCATTTTATTTTAGTCCTCATAAATCTTCTAGTGTACTAGATTATGTTCGTTTTGATGTGTTTGGTCCAGTTAATGTTCCTTCATTAACGAAGTCTAGATATTATGTTTATTTTATTGATGACTATTCGAGAAAGGCATTTATATACTTTCTTAAGAGTAAATCAAAAGTGTTCAGTCACTTTAAAGAATTTAAAACTTTGGTAGAGAATTAGACTGGAAAGAAAATCAAATACTTGAGGACAAACAATGGTGGTGAGTTTTGTTCTGCAAAATTTGAAAGGTACTGCAAAGACCATGGGATTAAAATGCATAAAACTACACCTTATACACCACAGCAGAATGGAGTTGCTGAAAGGTTGAACAGAATGTTAATGGAGAGAGAAAGAATTATGTTGAGCAGTGTTGGTCTAGAGCAGAAGTTCTAGGTTGAGGTTGTGGCTATAGCATGTTACCTGGTAAATTTTTCACCTTGTTCTGCACTAGTTGACAAGACACCTTTGGAAGCGTGGTCTGGTAAGAAGCCCTCTCTGAGACATATTCGTATCTTTGGTTGTGAGACATATGTATATGTGCCCAATGAGAAAAGGTCAAATTTGGAGAAAAAGGTTGTTAAATGTATCTTCATCGGCTATGGCATTGGTGTGAAAGGATACAAGCTTTGCAATCTTGATACTAAGAAGGTTTTATACAGTAGAAGTGTAATATTTCGTGAGTCGAAGCCTTCAGTAGTTGATCCATAGTTAGAGATAGATAAAAGAGAAAATAAGAATGATGTAGTTCAAATTCCTCAAAATCTAGGGAAAGAGGAACTACATAGTATACCTGAAACTGAGGAGAGTTCAAGCAGCTCTAAGAGTTCTGAAGATGAAGAACCACAACCTCGGCCAGTAAGAAGGTCTACATGCGAAAAATGACAACCTGATAGGTATCGTTTCTCTATGTTAGATTTAAATTGTGCCTATGCCTTGATTACTAGCACTGATGAGCCTAGGACTATAAAAGAAGCTATTAGCATGTCTGATTCAAATTCCTAGTTGGTAGCCATGAATGAAGAAATAGAATCATTGAAGAAGAATGAAACCTAGAATTTGATACCTTTGCCTGAAGGGTGAAAGCCTGTTGGTTGTAAATGGGTATTCAAGAAGAAGATTGGTCTATATGGAAGTGTAGAAAAGTAGAAGGCAAGGTTGGTTGCAAAGAGATTTCCTAGATAGAGGAAATTGAATGGAGAAATTTTTTCCCTTATAGCAAAGTTGACATCTATTAGATTTTTGTTGTCATTGGTGACAACATAGGACTTAGAGATTGAGCAGATGGATGTGAAGACAACGTTTCTCCATGGAGAACTAGAAGAAGAAATTTATATGTCCCAGCCTAAGCACTTCATTTAAAAAGGTGAAGAAACTCTGGGCTGCAAATTGAAGAAATCTTTGTATGGTTTGAAGTAGTCTCCTAGAATGTGTTACCAAAAATTTGACACTTTTGTGTTGTCTATGGGATTTGTGAGATCAAAATTTGATCATTGTATTTATTATAAATCTGAAAATGATCGTGTGCTTATTATTACCCTATATGTGAATGATATGTTATTCATAGGAAATAGTGAGTCTATGATTTCTGATCTTAAGTCTCAATTGTTTGCAAAGTTCGAAATGAAAGATTTGGGTGAAGCAAGGTATATTCTGGGGATGGAGATAACCAGGGACAAAACGAGTAGAAAGCTCTGGGTAAGTTAGAGTAAGTATGTCAATACAGTTCTAGAGAGATTTAGTATGGATGATCACAAGCAGCTAGTTGTTCCAGTTATGCAGGGAACAAAGCTATTTGTTGAAGACTGTCCAAAATGTGCTACTAAGATGGAGGACATGACTAGGGTGCCTTATGCAAGTGTTGTTGGAAGTCTAATGTATGGAATGGTTTGTACAAGACCATACATTTCCCAAGCAGTGGAAGTTCTCAACTGATTTATGGAAAACCCAAGAAGATCACATTGGGATGTTGTGAAGAGAGTGTTCAAATATTTAAAGGGGACTTCAGAATATGCTTTGTGTTACCATGGCAATTCGGTTGCATCACAGAGAACACTCAAAATTCATGGATATGTTGATTCTGATTGGGTAGGGGACATTGATAGTAGAAGATCCACAAGTGGATACACTTTCATGTTAAATGGTGGTGTAGTTAGTTGGATGAGCAAGCAACAAGATGTAGTCGCTTTATCCACTATAGAGGTAGAATACATGGCTGCAACACATGCCTACAAAGAATTTGTTTGGCTGAGTCGGTTGTGCTCTGATATTGGTTTTAATGTAGGGCAGATTATAATTTGTTGTGATAGTCAAAGTGCCATTTGTTTGGCAAAGAACCCTACTTTCCATGCCAGGACAAAGCACATTGATGTGCAATATCACTTCATGAGGGATATGATGGAAGATGGAAAGGTACTTTTAAAAAAAGGTTGACACTTTCAAGAATGTTAAGATGCATTAATGAAGCCAGTGAACACAGACAAGTTTAGATGGTGCACAGATTCAATGGGCCTTAGGGCCTATGATCATCAGTAATTTTTTGAAGTCTAGAGGAAGCCAGGAAGTCTTCGTCAAGTGGGAGCTTATTGGGAATAGGTGCCTCAACTTTTGGCTTGAACCTCTGAAAAGACTTGGCGAAATTACCCTTTTTATAGTCTTTACCTCTCTATTGTTGAGAGCTTTTCATAGAGGCGTGGTATGGCGGTTTACCACCTTTCTGCTGGTCTCTATCATTTTGTCCATAATTGGGCAGTGTTACCGCCTTACCGCGGGGTTTCCATCTTAGGCTGGCAGTAGCACGGTAGATGGGCGCAGTCAATGTGAAGGTCTACCTCCCTACTGCAAAGGATGTTTGTTGGTCGCGTAGTGGCCGCGGTGGACAACGACAGTTAGTGAAGCTCGCTTATCGCCACACCATGATGGCCTCTTGGCCATGTCGCAATGGCGCGATAAGCCTTGGCGGTTAGAGATGAAGTCTACCTCCTTACCGCGGAGGTCTTGTGGTCAGGGTGAGGTAGAGCGGTGTGTCTATTTGCAAGCTCTGGCGGTTACCGCCATATTACAGGAGGCTTTTCTTAGCCTCACGGTTGGGCGGTGGCACCGCCATACCATGGAGGTTTGTCTACCTTGGAGCAGTACAGCAATGACACTACCATACCACGATGGCCTCTTTGGCTCGATGAGGTAGCGCAGTAAGAGATTTTTGACACTTGAGTTGACCAGTCAAACTTGACTGGAAGTAGCGAACAAAATAGAGGTAGCATGTGGCAAGGAATCAACACCTGATTGGTCGAAGTTTGAGTGGTGAAAGCAATAATTGCAAGATGTGTTTTAGTTGATGACAGAGTCTAATCAAGGCAAGAAGAATTAATTCTTAGGTGGCCCAATGCATGATTACAGGGAAGATCGGTCAAAAGATTGGATTGCTTGATTGGTGAACGGTGCATAATTAAGGCTTGCAATTGGTTGGTATGATTAATGAGATGTAAGACTTGCATAGTCGATTACATTGATATAAGTCAACTAAGGGTGATGGTAAAAATAGAGAGAGAGAGAGACAGAAGATTGTATTCATTGTATACTAAAAAACTATTGTAACTGTGAGTGCATGAATACTCAAGTCTACTACTATGAGCTAACTATCAGAGAGTGAGGACTGTGACCTTTTTTTTGTAATTTATTTTACTGTAATACAAAGTGTCTTCTCTTGGTGTGGTGGGTTTTTTCTTGAAAGGGTTTTCCCACGTAAATTTGGTGTTATCTCTGTCATTGCTTATCTTTTGTTACTCTTGTTATTCTGTGTTTTGTTCATCTCAGTTGTTTTAAGAAGCTTTAAAACTTGTCTTTGCACTTCTCCTCTATTGTTTTAGCGTTAGTAAAGCATTTTCGCACCTCTTCTTTTCCTTTCATTCGGTTATCTTGATAGAGTAGTTTAGAGACATCCTCTTCATTGATATATTTTTTGTTTAAATCCCCCCACTTGGTGAAGGTGGTAGCTTCCATCTTTACTATTTCAGCCACTTTGTTGATAGGTGTGGGTTTCCCATGAGATTTGGGAGAAAGAGGTAGCTCTCAATACAAAAGCATCCTTTATTAGTTTATAATCTCCACAACCATCATCCTGGATCATTGCTTTGATGTTGGGAATGTTCTGCACAATGGGTGTTTTTGTTTCTAAGGTAGATGCAAGGGATAATGAGTCAACAAATGAAGAGGAGGAGGATGTAGGCCCTACATCATTTTTAGGGATTTGGGGTATTTTGTAAAACTTGGCCTCAAGGTTCTTGTAGTAGTAAAAAGGCTTTGAATCTCCATGGATGGTAACTTATTTGTTCTCAAAAGGAAACTTTACACATTGGTGATAGGTTGAAGCTACAAATTTTAAGGCATGAATCTAGGGTTGAACAAGCAAGAAGTTGTAGAGGAGATCAAGGTCTAACACTTAGCATGTGGTCTCAACAACGATGAGTCCCACTTGTATGGGTAGTGTGATGATGTCTAGGGATATCCATTCTTGATCGTCATATGTTCTGATGGTTGTACTCTTTGCTTTCTCAATAGAATCCTCTGAATAACCCAAGTTCTTGATCAACTGAAGGGTGCAAATGTTCAGACCAACACCTCCATCAACTAAGACTCTTTTAACTTTGTTCTTATGAACAATGACCTCAAGGTGTAAAGAATGGTTATGAGATGGTTGCGATGGTAGGCCTTGTTTCAAGAAGGTGAGAAGGTGAGGGATAGTGATATTCCCTACCATAGCTTTAAATTGATTTGTTTCAATATTTTCGAGGACGGAGGAAGCAGATAAAGCCCTTTTCTAATATTTCCCCGTGTACAGGGGATAACCTTAATAGTTTGAATATTGAGATTTGTGTGGGGGTCTTCTTAAGCTGATCTAGGAGACTGTAGTTGCTAGGGTTAGACGTTGGCAGTGTAGGTTGTGCCCTAGGTTGGGATGAAGCTCCTTGGATGGTAACCTTTCTATATCGTGTGGTGACTCCACACTAGGTCCTTTGATGGTAACGACAGTGATGACATTGTCACAAGAGGCAACTACATTGGAATAGACATGTTGCACGTTATTATAAGTCATCCCTTTTCCATTGTCATTCACTTTGTTGTGATTTGGCATAGGGTTCTTGTATATCTTGAGATCATGGTTGCCAACTGGTACTTCAACAGATATGTCTGCTTTTTTTATAAGATCTTGGATAACATTTTTGAGCCTCATACAGTTCAATGTTTTGTGTCCTTTAATTTTGAGAAAGTCACAAAGATCTTTTTCATTGTACTAAGGAGGTTTATCTTGTGGTTCTTGGTAGTTTTCAAAATTGGGAAGTGTGATCAAGTTCGACTACCAATTTCTTCATGATCGATTCAATAGGTTCCCCCAATTGTATGTATTTTTGTTTAGGATAGTTGTTCTGATTGGGGGTTCATCATTGTTGAGTATTGGTGTTGTTGACTTCATTATTCTATGGTGGTGATGTTGTTTGTTGGATATCTTGTGTGATGGTTGGTTGATTGGTGTTTGGCCTTGGAGCACTTATAACCACACGATCATTCATCATGTTCTTGTTCTTAGCCCAAATGCAAGGCTTGTCATTTGAACTAGTTGATGGGCGGTTGTCTTTGTATTCTTGGGTATTTCCCTATGAGATTAGAGATCTCTTGATGTTAAGGGCCCTAGGGACAAGCTCATCATAAGTGGTAATGCATTGCATTTTCAAGTGGAAAAATAGGTTTGGATCAACATTCACTATGATAATCCCCACTTGTTGTTCATCGAGAATGGGCCATTTGATTTTACTATCTCTTTGCCTCCATCATTGTAAGAAATTGGAAAAATATTCTCCTTTGTTTTTCTTGAGTGTGTATAACTCCATTAAGCTTACATATATGTCAAGATTTAAGGAGAAGTGGTCTATAAATTTATCGATGATTTCCTAGAAAGTCTTGATACCTCGAGGCAACTAAGAAAACCAATCAATGGTTGGGGCCATCAATCTTAGAGGAAAGAGATGCATCAAATAGGAATCATTATAAGAAACCTTCATACACATGGCATTGAATTCATTGGTGTGATCGGCAAGATTCCCTCTCCCTTTGTATTTATCAAATTTAGGGACCTCAAAAGCAGGAGGAAAAGGCATCATTGCAATGTTTTGATCAAATGGGTAGGGACATAAGTTTTGTTGTGCATGGGTCTTCCTTGTTTTTCCCACTTTCATGTCTTGCATTTGTTGCATTAGTGACTTGAGCTGCAATGCTATATCATCTTGCAGGTTTGGTGGAGGAACATATGCTGGATATGGTGGGATGGTGGATGAATTATACGTGCGATTTTGATATGATGGGATGTTGTATGGTGTGTATGGTGGTGTAGGATATTGTGAAGGTGATGGTGGTGGAGGTGTATATGTTCCTAACATGTTTGTATTGATGATGTTCTGTTGCGAATTATAGTATAAACCCTGTTGTTGTTGTTGCATAAGTGTTTGTTGGGCATATTGTTGAGCTAGTAAGGCTTGTTGTTGTTGTTGGGCTACAAGAGCTACTTGTTGTGCTTACTGTTGTTGTGCTGCTAGGGTTGCTTTCTATTGTTGTTGGGTTGCTAAGGTTGCTTGATGTTTTTGTTGGGATATTAGGGCTGCTTGTTGTGCTTATTTTTGTTATTGTGTTGCTAAGGCTGCTTGTTGTGCTTGCTATTGTTGCTATGCTCCTAAGGCTACTTGATGTGCTTGATGTTACTGTTGTTGTGTTGCTAAGGCTACTTTTTGTTGTTGGGATACTAGGGCTACTTGTTGTTCTTGCTATTGTTGTGTCACTAGGGTTGCTTATTGTTGGGCTACTAAGGTTGCTTGTTGTTGTTGTTGGATGACTTACTAATAAGCCTATTGTGCTTGTTGTAAATCTAGGGCAAACATTTGTAATTTAGGATCATTTCGTTGTTGGGACATTTGCAATGGGTTTTGGGTGTTGATGGTTTGAGTGGGTTGTGGGTTGTTGACGAGTGGTTCAGAGTTACCTTGGTTTAACATTTTGTATAGAATGGTTGGTTGGGATGGAGGAATGTAAGTTTGAGGTCCCATTTGATTTTTCATCATGTGGGGGACCAATGGAAATTATAATTATGGCGCCATTTGATATTGCGATGGTAATGGTACCCTTGGACCTTGAATTAATTTATTGAAAGGATCCCCTTGAGAGATGGATAGTGGATTATCTTGTTGTTTTTGAGGTGGGACCAAGGTATTACCTTGGTTGATGGGATTCGTGACCAAGGTGTTATTTTGACTTGGGTTGATGATGGATGGGATAGATGTGTTTTGTGAAACCAAAGGGATGTATGAACCAATGTGTTGGTTAAATGAAGAGGTCCCTTATTGTGTTAAGGGTTGAATTTGCATAAGTGTGCTGACATGCCATTGTTGGTTTATTTGAGACACTTGGCCTATACTACCTTGTGTGATGTTGGGAACACTTGTGGTACTTGTGAGGATGGATGAGGATGGTTGCCTTTAAAATTTTGAGGTTGTCATAGATTCATGAAGTGTAAGTGGTTTATGTGGATGTTGGGGGTGTTCGAGAATGATAGGAGTACCAAATGTAGGTGTCCAAGTGGTTTTTTGGGGTGGATTGGTGTTGAGAGTACCCAAAATTATGTCTCTTGCCAAAGGAAGAGTGTGACCAAAGTACTTAGAAAGACTAGCAACAAGACTAGGAGTTTGTGTTTGATTTGGCCTTGGTGATGGAGTCGATGGAAGGGCGGATGAAGTCAAACCTTGTGTCAATCTTTATGCAACAAAAGATGGGGGAATTGAATTCACTTTCTCTAAAGCTTTTCATTCTTTTTTATACTCAAGGATTTCTTGTTTAGTGACCTAAGAAAGGACTGTTTGTGACGTCTTCTACCTCATATGGTTCCACTAGATCTTGGGGTTGCTAGGAGGGGGTAGAATGGCTTCGAGGATCAAATTCTTGAGGATTGATATCAATTTTGGTGGATGTAACTTTGGTTTTCTCCATGATTCTCTTATGTTGTGATCTTGTTGTTACCATAAATTGCGGGTCACCTATGGGAGAGTTATGTTGAGATTTTTAATGTTTAAACTCTCTAGTTGACTCAAATTTAGGTAAAAGGGTTATTCAAAGTCATTTTGGAGCAATGATGTGAAGTGGATGATGAAAAGGGTGAATGATATGGGAAGTGAGATTTTTCAAAATTTTGGGATGACACTTTTCAACCAAGAGGTTTGATTGGTTTGATAAAGATGATAATGAACTTGTAAATCTTTAAGGTAGAGTCGTGACCTTCGTGATAAACTAGTCCATAATGATGATAACTGACTCAACTAAATGCATGTAAAAGGGTTCATTTCACATGAAAATTAGCTAAGTTATGGGATTGGTTGATTGGTGTGTAAGTCCAAAGTGTTAGTTTGTTAAAAAAATTACAAAGTTTGGTGAAGTGAAAGGTGAAATTTGATGAAGGGTGGATGAAATGTTTGACCCAGTGATGTTAACCTAGAATGAACCTTTGTGTTGCAAGACCATGATAGTGAGAAAAATTATTTATCCTACAAGTAATTTCAACCCAAAAGATCAATGTTAACTTAAATGATGGGACAATTTGGACAAATAAATTTGGGTCGCCCAACAAAGGGTGAGAAAAAAATTCTTATCAAGTTATCCCAATTGTGGTAAAGTTTTAAGGCTCATTTTTTGTTAAAATATGAACTATGATGTCTACATTTGAAATGGGGAATATGGACCTTCATTTAGGGACTTTGATTTTGTGGGAGATCATGAAAATAAGCACAAGATCTTGAAAAGAAGATATCTATTGCCATGTAGGAGGTGGTAATACAAGCCTTCGGACTGTAATATTAGATTTTTCCTCTTGTTTGTCTAGGATTTTTGTTGTGTTTATTTTGTCTCAAATGTGAAGCTCCTCATGTAATTAGGGAAAATCAAATATAAAACTAGAATAACAAGATATCAAAACCCTAACTAGCACAATAGAGTACAAGCAAGCATGAAAATCAAAATAACAAGCAAATGCAAACCAATCTCCAAGCTTGAATTGATTTATCTCCATTGCTCTTCTCCACTTGCATGAGAATGCCTGATTTTGAAGGTTTGAATGATTTGATATGTTGATTGCTCATTTTCGCAGCATAATGATAAGATGAATATGATAGAAGAAAAATAGATAGATAGATAGATAAGAAGAAATTTTGGCAGAGTAAGGATGCTAGAAGAAGATTCCCCTAAATGACCTATGAAAGGCTTGATTTATAGGAGAAGGCTGATTTGATTCGATGGCCAAGATTAAAAGTCAAATTTGTGATATGTATGGCTAGGATTAAAAGTTTATTTTAGTGTCTATGACGCACATTAAGTGGCTTATGGCATGACACTCAAATTAGGATGTGAGGAAATAAGTGGGATTCTATTCTTTATTTTGGAAGAAAAAATGCTTATGACGCACAATGAATGGGGGTAAAAATAGGATGTGAGTGGGAATCTCATAATTTAAATAATAAAATTATTTAAATTATGTATGCATGTGTAGAGTTGTAGTCATGTGACACATGTTGCAATGTGACAATAAGTGAGGGATTAATTCAAATATTTAATTTGAATTATTTTGAGACATGTGAAGGGGGGATTAATTAAATAAATGAGATTTATTTAATTAATTGGGAAGATGATTAAGTGGAATAAATGGGATAAGTGGGATAATGTAATGACCTAGGATAAAATATTACAAAATGTCTTACAAGGTCATGTATCGACTAGGTAATATTATGACATGGATAATTTTGGGTGTCTACACCTCAAACTATTGATTATGTTAGTTTTTTCTCCTTCAATTAACTCAAATTTTGGTTGTATGATAGCTAGTGTAAGGTTTGGTTGTTGAATTGGAGTGATCGAATGCCAAATGGTCATGTGTGGGGTTAAATTGGTGAGTCTATCTTGCTTAATGAGTTTATTTTTACCACAAACACTTGTCTTGCTTAAGTTTCAAACTAAATGTCTATGTCAAAAACATAATTTATTTCACAAGGTCCATTGTGTGAAAATCATGAAGTTGGAGCCATAGTTGCCTATGTTAACTTTGAAAAGTATGGATTGAGATGTAAGACAAGATATTTAGAAGTCTCTAAGGATAGAATCCTTAGGACAAGCAGCAATATCAAGAATCTTCAAAGGGTATCCATAATTAAACCAAAGGGTTTGAAATTTTGTTGAACTTGTTGATTATTTGAAAATGTTTTGGAATCAAGCAAGTATTAAACTAACTCTCAAGCAATTACAACCCTAAGTAGGTACATATTCCTTAGCAGACTTACCATCATCCCCTAAGATATGATTAATCCAAGAAGATGGAATGGACAAATAGACTGTGTCAAGGAAATGCAACATCTTGACACACCATGTAAATGAGTCTCTTCCCTATTTGCTTTATTGCCTCAACTAAAACTCGAACATTGCAAGTAACTTCTTGGAATGGTGATATTCCAATGCACTATAAAATATGCTTTAGAGGTAATGGTGAGCCACTATTAACAAAGGTTCGTAATCAAGATAAACTCGTGCCTATACATGTGGCGATCCACTCAATTAAGAGGCCCCCATCCCTTAGAAATATCTAAGTATTTTGATGTATCACATGAATATTAAGGGAGACTTGCATCGATATAGGACATCCACACCAGCTGGTTATTGACTTTAGTCACACCAATTATTTATATAGCGGATTGAAATGAAAGTACCGCTTGGGTTGTTCCCTCTCACAAGCTGGGAGACAATCCTACTAAAGGTAACATAGTTTGTGAAGCTTAAAATTCTTTTGGTCACCCAAGATTGCCAAAAGGTGCAAGGGGAGAGGATAGGTGATTCCAAGAAGAAAAGTATGCTTGTGTGTTTCTCTTCACCCAAGATCGCACGAACCAAAAGGGGAGTGGATATGCACAACAAATACACTCAAGTAAATCGGACACACATTCATTTTAACCTTGACAAGCATAATGAGTTCTTTTTAAGAACCAAATTGAAGTGTTGGGATTGTTTTGTTCAATTTTAAACTTAATATTGCAAAATGAGGATATGTGGGGTTCAGTTTTAACTAACTTTGAATATTAATTTTAAACCCAAAGGAAATTTAGTTGGTCCTAAAATGTGAAATAAAGCATCATAAAATGGGTTATAATTGCCCCATAAGCATAAAAACACTTGTTACAATATTGAGTTCAATGATCTTCACTTCAAATTTTATTACCCAAACCTGCAAAACTAGTTAGCCTCAAAAACAAAATCCAGAAGTTAGTGACATGTTAGAAATCATATGAAATAAAAAATTTAAAGCACATGTCAAAATTCAGTTTATGTTTAGTTTACCAGTAAATAGCGACGTTGAAATCAATTGTGTCATCAAATTGCAAGTGTGTCACTATATTGAAAAATTAGATGTGTCACTCTACAGTAAACAATAACATCAATAGCATCGCCATATCAAATGCGTCGCTAAAATAAAATTCATGTTGTGATTAAAAAAAAGTTTAGTGTCACTAATTTAGTGTGCGGTGATGAAATTTAATAAGGTGTCACTAAATTAATTGTGTCATTGTTTTTAGACCCAAGTGCATCATTGTATGGTGACACATCCTAGATGCATCGCTGAATATTCTCAAAGTGTGTCATTGAACTTGCAAACATAAGAAAATGGAAATCTAAAGAGAAATTCGTCAAATTTGATTAGTATTTCCCTCATTCTAGCACAAAAATGTGACCATGACATAGTATAGGTTAACTACACTTGATCCATATGGGTTTGAGGCATATTTAATCCACTAAGCATCGATCCCAATAAGATATTCAATATCAATAAAAATGAAGAAGTCATTAAAACTAGCATACTAAAACACGAAACCTTGACAAACATCTATTCTTAAGACATTGAAATTTATCCTATTGGAGGAGTGGTGTCACATTTATGTGGAATGACGACCCTTTCCAAATCCCTTGGATAATGAGCTTGTTTCAATCAGTTTTATTGATGAAAACTGATGAAATCGATGATAGATGTGTGTGAAACATGATGAAAGCTATTTTAACATGATGAATGCTAAGATGTTTGATGTGAATGTATGCAAATCTATTCTAAATGTATGGAAGATTTAAAGATGCAAGTCCTAATTCCAAAATATGTTAAATGGATGCAACTAAGCTACCATGGAAGCCATTATTACCATGGAAGTTAAACTAGCAATGCATGAAAATTAGCCTAAAATGCATTTAAACATAAAATATGGATGCAAATGAGAGTGATTTCCAACAACATAAATTTTCTTTGAAAAGGTGGATCCCTATTCAATAGATGCAAGGTCTATTTATAGAATAGGCAAAAGAAACCGATGGTCAAGATTGAAAGAATCAATCAATGGTTAGGATGGAAAGAAGATGAAGGCATGGATCATGGATTCCCATCAAGGGTTGAAAATGCAAGTTGATATTTAATCAAGGGCTCACAGTCATGCAAAGAAGCACACTTTCAAAACTTGCTCAAGAAGTTTGTTGAAAGTTTGTTACAATGAAGAATATTCCTTTTTTCAAATGAGTTAAGAGTGAAAGAATATTCCATGAGAATGTTCTCTTTTGGAGGAATGTGAAAAGGAGGAATATTCCCTTGCAAGTGGGAGAGTTAGAATTAGTTAGTAATTTGATAATTAAAACAAAGTTTGAATTATGCAAATTAGGGGAATTTAGGATATCCATTAAATAATTCAACTTATTTAATGAAAAGGGATCAAAATGATATTTAATTAAATAATTAAGATTGTTTAATTAAATGGGAGGACTTAGGGTGTTAAAATTAGATATTTCAATTTATCTAATTTAATAAGATGAAAGGATAGCATGAAAGGGGGGAAGAATTAACCTAATTAGATTAATCAGATTAATAAATGAAAATGATGTATTAAATTAAATAGCTAGGCTAATTTAATCAAACAAATAAAAAGAGGATGGATTTTAGGATGAAACGAAGTTAATATATTGAATTCAAGTGTGTGATATCATTCAAGACATTTTTAAGTGTTTATAGTATGCATGATATTTATGTTTATTTTTGTTTAAGTTCATATAACTATTAAATAAAGATCTATAAAGTTTTGCATTATCCTCCTCTCAAGATTAGTGTAGGAAGTTGTTCTGCTACATTAGCTTCCTTACAAGAATGACAAAGTAAAAAGATATGAATGCCAAAGTTTGGAGGTCAAGGATACCACATGATGGATGCCATAGGTTAGGAGTTAGGGAGATGGGGGAAGAAATTTTGGTATTGAGAAGTCTAAAACTCAATAAGATAAAATGAAAGAGTGGGGTTTAGAAAGAAAGTATGCTAAGATGAAAAATTCTAGCATTTTGACAAGATCAAGGAAATGATAAGGTTTGGGAACAAGGTATACCAATATGGTCACTCTTATGCTCCAACAACTTGTGTACACTTAGGGAATTGAGCATACCTTCATACTTAGAACTTTTTGGGATCTTAGATAGGTATATGGAGAAAGAAGAGGGAGTACACATAAGTAAAATCTGGCCAAGGGAGACAAGTTTAGAAGCAAGAATTTGGTTTTGGTCCAAAAACACAAATTAATTGAAAAGGGGACATTATATTTCTTTTTGTAACTTCTTAGAATTTTGTGGGATTAAAGAAGTAATTGATACTTACATGCTATTTTTAGAGTTAAGAGTAAATATAGGAATTATTTACTTATTGATGCCTTTACTAGTTGTTTATATATTAGTGCATGCTTTGAAAAGGAGTTATAGACTTTTGGACATTTGGTAATGATTCCTTCTCGTTGAAGGGAAATGGATTAATATGGAATATATGTAATTTTGGGGAATAATTCTAGGTGGAGGTCATTAATAATAAGGAAAAATGTGTATGTTATATTTTCTATGTCAATGTTAAATTATCTTTATTTTTATGTTGTCTTAGTTGATTGGACATGAGCATATTAGAGGAGTTGTAGATACATTTTGTCTTGAGTTGAATATATTTATTTCTTCCTATTATTTTTCTACTTGGAATTGTTTATTTTGATTATTAGAAGGTAGAAACAAGTTATTTTTGGAGATTCGTTTGTAGTTTAAAATAGGTATTTGCATTATTTTGGTATCAAAGAAAATTATTCTTGTGCCTATACCTTTTTTTGTAGAAGAAAATGTTATGAAGGTTGTGTAAGAAATAAAATACCATGGAGATTTTTTAGTGGCACAAGCTTGGGATTGAGGAGAGGCCTATGTGCATTTTCTAATAATACTAGCAACATGTTTTAAATAGTGTTTACACAATACATATGAACCAACAAAGGTAGAGTAGAATAACATAGGAAAGGAAATGATGACACTTTGTTAATATAAGTGAAATCATGGATGAAGTACATCATACAAAGAAATGGTGTGGTACATCATGATAAGGGCTTCAAGAAAATTCACCGCCAACAAATTCACCTCCAATAATTCACCTCCAACAATTCATCACCAACAATTCATCGCCATGACAAATTCATCTCGTGGAAAATTCACCACCAACAATATGATATGAATTATTGGTGGTGAATTTTCCACAAGATGAATTTATTGTGGCAATGAATTGTTGGTGATGAATTTTTGGAGGTTCATTTGTTGGCGGTGAATTGTTGGTAGTGAATTTTCCTAGAGCCCCTTATAAAATGTTACAACTAAATGAATATCAAAGAGTGGCATGGACCCCTATGGCACCGAAGGGCATGTCGCGCCAGCGCTGTTGGTCATGTTAAAAAGTTTACCAAGCGCACTACAGTTTATAGGGGGTCGTGCTACCCGATTCCTGCAGTCTAATAAAAAAAAAGAGTGGCATGGGAAAATATGAAAGAGGTTGGTGTAGTATGTTAGAATGGAACAATAATATTAGATGAATTTAAAACTTGTTTGGAATAGAAAATGACTCACAATGAGTGATTTACTATGAGGTGCAACCAAATATAGAAGGGTTACCCATATTTAAATAGTTAGAGTTTACAAATAATAGGAAAGATGCTAGCATAGTGCATAGGAAAGAAGAAGCCTATAGGAAAAAAATGAGGCTATATGGACCAAAGGATAATGATGTAGAATTAGTGATATGGTGTGAGGAATACTATTTTCATGCATTAAAAATAGGTTGAGTTCGAATAGAAAAATTGTGAGAATATTTTTTATGGTTTAATGGGTGGTTGTATTTATGGTTGTGGAAGAAAATATAGTTTTTTCATAATTTGAGAAACAAGATAACTATATTAGAAGAAATAATAAGATGAAGGTAGAGGAAAAATAAAACCAAGGACAAGTAAAATGAGTTACAAAAATTAGAGTATGATTTGGAGTTATTATGGATGTTGAAGGAATATGACACATGCAATAAAAAGAAGGAAAAGAAAAAGAGATCTACAGTAAAGGCATTGAAGAACAATGAAAAGATGAAAAATAATGATGAGGAAAAATAGCCACCTCGTGAGAAAGAGTTATATTTAGAGAGTAAAAATATAGATTCAAGTATTATCCAATGGATAGAACTAGTAGAATAGGGAAAGATTAAATTTCTTGAAGAGTTGGCAATATTATTAGTCAATAGAAGACCCTTAAATTTGATCCTCCAAGAGTTTCAAAGAATAGATATATATGAATGGGGTGAAGATAAAGAGGATGAGTGGGATAAATTTTTTAAGTTTTGTTACCTTAGAGAAGAGTAAGGTATTGAGGATTACAATGTAGGGGGAGAAGAGTTTGAAGACTGTAATGAAGAGGAATCCCAAGATGTTATAGTAGTGAAAGTAATCCATATTAGATATGAAGTTTTAATAGAGATCAAGATCTTTAGGAGCCCCATATATGATGAAGTATTATCGGTTTTAAATAATATAACCAACAAGAATCATCTAAAGGGTTGTCCTCAAAATCTTATAATTGATGAAAAAGGAGATCGTTTCTTTCTTGGAGAATGAACAAGAATGATTAAGAGAGGGAATATATAAGTATATATTTGTTGTACAAAAAAAATACAATAAAAATAAATAACTATCTTATGAGCAATCAAAGCTTTATAAACATCACATAGAGCCAAAATAAAGGCCTCATACAATTAAAAAAAAAAAGCATGCCTAAATGACATAATATAGAGGATGAAGCACCTATGGGAATTTTTATTCCCTTAACTTGATTTTTGTTTCTAATGGTTTATTTTAAGGTGAAATAGAAGGATAGATAAGTTATGAGAATATCTATGATGTATTTTGGTGGAGAATGGCCACTAAAAATGGGTCTAATCCTACAAGAAGTTGGGGTAAGAGAAAGAGGGAAAACTGGTAGAGGGGGATAATTTATGGTCCAACAAGTAGTTGGAAGCAGAGGAAGAAAATATGCAAAAAAATATAGAGGTGTCTAATTTAATGGAAGGGAAAGTATTGTCCCTATTCTTTAGGTCAAAAGGATGGTTCTACCATAAAACCCAAACTCTTACCTAGATGTTTGATGCAATAGTGCATCTTGGGGTAAAAGTGAGCTTACATCACAAAAAATTATTATTATAGTAGTAGTTGAATTCTTAGGTCTTTTTGTCCTTATAATTTTTAGAGGGTAGTTGTCAATTAAATTATCTTTGAACTAGGAGTTTCAAATGTTTTGAAAAGAAGGGGAGAATGATGTAAAATTATTCCCCTTCAAATTAGGTTTAATATAATATCCCTCCTACTTTTATGAGATTTTGAGAATTTTAGGGGAGATTGTATATATCATATTTAGTAGTTTTTATAATGGTGTATGTGCTTCAAGGTGTGCTTACACAAGTGCTAAGAAGACCTTGATTGTCTTCTTCCAGGATCCTAATCTCCTCTAGGATCTCAAAAGGCTTAGATGATTAACAAAGACCTCATCTAACTCTTCTCTAAGAGTCTAACCCTTGTGCTTAGCCTTGAAGGACAATCACCCTTAGTTTATTTCAATTCTTTCTCCTACACTTAGAAGACTCTAAGTGCCATCATCACACAAACCATTGAATTGATTGCAGGGGCGCCAAACATATTGTACTTCAATCCCCTGCCTAAATTCTTCAATTCATCACTGTCAAACCTCTAACCGGGCACTCTAAGCTCGCCTAGGGTTTGACATTAAATACAACTGCTCAACTTTTCATGACTCCTAACACTAAATATATACATACCAATGGCTCCCCTAAAACATTCATCTACCCTTAGGAAGATCCCGAGACTAGATTTCATGGGGGAGCCATAGACAGACAAACTGGTCAGGACAAGACCAGGAAAACCTCTAGACCTTAACCTATTTATTCAAGACACTAAATCAACTCAAATCAACTTGCTTACAGAATGAGAAAGTCTTAGTACTATCCTATGGACACAAATCTAACACTAAATCAAAACATTCAATCTATATCATATCACTGTCACATTGTAATACTCAGTGCTCACATAAAATAGAGTT
The DNA here is from genome assembly GCA_007115665.2 of Sequoiadendron giganteum. Lineage (NCBI taxonomy): Eukaryota > Viridiplantae > Streptophyta > Pinopsida > Cupressales > Cupressaceae > Sequoiadendron > Sequoiadendron giganteum. Next base: position 448,702,261 of record CM021108.1, on the reverse strand, counting down.
GCAAAGTAGCTTTACTATTCCAAAAATTTGATTACAATCCTCCTCTCCTCGGGTTTCGAGCCCTCAGAGATCTTAGATGTCACTCTCCATGTTTCTAGGCCTATTAGTTGATCTCCCACTCCTATCTTTTAGGGAATCCAGAGTTGTCGAGTTACATGCAACATTTGCAATAAATTGCAAATGTTGTCATGACAATTTTTGGCATCTTTACATTTATTAGGCCAACTAGAATATAGGACCTCTAAGCCAAGTAGTTCGAAGAACTAACATCATAAATGGCCTTAAAGCATCCTTCCTACATCTCTCATGTGTTTGGACCACATTAAGAAACTCAAATCCAAACTCAAGCTACTAAGGCTCAACTATCCAAAACAACAAACAAAGACTAATTGGTGACCTTAGTTCTAGCACTAACTCACCTAGTCCACACTCAAGCAAGACCTTCTAAGGTCCAAAACAAACACACAAACCCTCTGACTTGGCTAATTTCAGTTACAAGCCAAAATGTCAAGAAAAATGGAGGTTAGCCTAGGTGCTCCTGCACCATCCTCCCGAAGTAAAAGCTTTCAATCCACCCTTGGATTGAGTAAGTTGAGGTCAATGCCCAAGTTCTTGAACTCTAATTCTTTGTTCCATACTGCATTAGCATCAGGTTGACCATGCCACTTGATCAGATGTTCCTTATAGTCCTTCTTCCTAGTCTTCTTGTAGACTCTTGTATCCAGTATACTGTTAGCTCTCTTCACTGTAGTAGAAGGTAATTGGAGTTCACCCACATCTTGGATGACTTCAATCAAACTTTGGTCTAAATTAGGTGTGGGTCCTTTATAAGGAACCACGTCTGCAACATTGAAAATAGGGGACAGTCCACTATCCTTTGGTAGCTCCACCTTATAAGCATTGTCACCATACTTTGCTAAGATAGGATAGGGACCTATCCTTCTCATTTGTAGTTTGTGAGGGACACCCTTCTGCAATCTGGACTTGTTTAGATGCACCATCACCAAATCTCCAACATTGAACTGGATTTCTCTTCTACTCTCGTCAATCTTAGTCTTATGCTTCATAGTGTTCTCAGTCAATGTCTTCCTGACTGTGTAATGAATCTCCTGCATTGCATAGGCAAACTCATTAGCATATCCACTTCCCTTAACTCTATCCCTTAGGTCTCTTAGCTCATAGACTCCCCTCCGGTGTAGGCCATAGACAATTTCAAAGTGACTCTTCCCTGTGGACCTATTTACAGTGTCATTATATGCATACTCATCCTGTCCAATCAATTGATCCCATTGTTGACCATATTCTTTGGTCAAGCACCTTAATAGATTTCCAAGGCTCATGTTTACCACCTCGGTCTGACCATCTGTTTGAGGGTGGTATGCAGATCCAAAGGACAAATTTATGCCCAATCTTTGCCAAAGAGTCTTCCAAAAGTGACTCATAAACTTGGTGTCTCTATCTGACACAATGCTCATAGGTAACCCATGTATTCTTACTATCTCTTTGAAGAAGGGAGAGGCAATTTGGCTGGCATCATTGGTTGTCTTACATGGCACAAAGTGAACCATCTTGTTGAATCTGTCCACAACTACATAAACACTATCCATGCCTTGTCTTGTCTTGGGTAACCCAACTATAAAGTCCATGCTCAAGCATTCCCATGGCCTAGTGGGAATAGGTAGTGGTTGGTATAGGCTTGCATTTGAAGAAGTACCTTTGGCCTTTTGACACACAATGCAAATTTCAACATACTTCCTTACATCAAGGTGCATTCTTGGCCAAAAGAAGAACCTTTGAACAAGTTCTTGTGTCTTAGAGATCCCAAAGTGACCACTCAATGCTCCATTATGTTTTTCCTGAATCAAATTCTCTCTAATGGACCGTCTAGGAACACATAACTGATTTCCCTTAAACAACAGGTTACTCTGCAAAGTGTATTCAGCATATTTGCTATGAAAATGATTCTTATATTCAACACATACCTTGTAAATGTCTGCAAAGTCTTCGTCATCAGCATATAGATCTTTGAAGTGATCTATTCCCATGCTCTTTAGTTGTATCTCTTGGATAGTGAGAGCTCTCCTACTCAAGGCATCTGCCACTTTGTTTAGCACTCCCTTCTTATGCTTGATATTAAATGTGTATTCTTGCAGGTATTCAACCCACTTCATGTGCTTATGACTGAGTTTCTCTTGAGAGTTCAAAAAACTTAGAGCTTGATTGTCTAAATAGACTATGAACTCCTTGGGTAATAGATAGTGTCGCCATTTCCTTAAGGCCTGAACTAGAGCATACATCTCCAGATCATAAGAAGAATATTTCTTCTTGGCTTCACTCAACTTCTCTGAATGGAAAGCCACAGGTTTGCCCTCTTGGCTTAAAACAGCTCCAATAGCCACATTGCTTGCATCACACTCTATGGTGAATAGCTTCTCAAATCTTGGCAAAACTAAAATAGGTTGTGTAGCAATCTTTTCCTTCAACAACTCAAAACTCTTGTTAGCTTGTTCATTCCATACAAACTTAGTCTTTATGCCTCCTTTAATGGTATCCAACATAGGAGCACAAATAGCACTGAATTGCCTTATAAACTTCCTACAGTATTGAGCAAGGCCATGAGAACTTCTTACCTCTGTTGTTGTCCTTGGAGTAGGCCAATTGAGGATGGCTTCCACTTTGCTAATGTCCATTTTTAGATTGACATGAGATAGCACAAACCCAAGGTACACCAGTTTTGTCTTGATGAACTCACACTTCTCTAAATTGATCATCAACTTCTCCTCATGTAGCTTCTTGCAAACCAACTCTAGGTGTTTGAGATGTTCTTCTCTTGTCTTGCTATAAATTAGTATATCATCAAGATATACCACTACAAATTTTCCAATGTAGTCTTTGAGGACTTCATTCATGAGCCTCATGAATGTGGAGGGGGCATTAGACAATCCAAATGGCATGACAAGCCACTCATATAAACCCTCATTAGTTTTGAAGGTTGTTTTCCACTCATCTCCCTCATGTATCCTAATTTGGTGATAACCACTCTTTAAGTCTATCTTGGTGTAATACTTGGCTTCCCCTAGAAAATCCATTAGATCTTCAATCCTAGGAATAGGGAGCCTATATCTAATGGTTATCCTATTTATGGCCCTTGAATCCATACAAATCCTCCAATCTCCTCCCTTTTTAGGTGCTAGGATAGTGGGTACGGCACATGGGCTGATGCTCTTCCTAATAAGACCTTGGTTTTGGAGCTCTTGTATTTGTCTAGCAATTTCCTCATTTTGTTGAGGGGTCATCTTATAGGCTGCTTTATTGGGAAGGGTAGCTCCTGGTATGAAGTCTATCCTATGACTTATAGCTCTTTTAGGAGGTAATGTTGCTGGTTGTCCACTACTTACAATTCCTTCATAAGTCTACAACATGTTTTGTATCTCCTTAGGTAACTCTGGCTTCCTAGCTGCTTTGTCACCACTTACCTCTCTTGGCCTTAACACTAGTGCATAGCCAACTCCTTCTCCTTCTTCCAAGGCTTCTAAGAACTCTTTTTCACCCACCATGAGTATATTAGGACCTATTGTCTTCACCTCTGCATCCTCTAACAGTGACTGAATTTTGAATGTTACCTTATCCTTCTTGAAAGTATAGGAGTTCTTCACTCCATCATGCATAGCTTGGTGGTCAAATTGCCATGGTCTACCTAGGAGCAATTGGCATGCATCCATAGGTAACACATCACATAGTACCTTGTCCTTATACCTTCCAACTGAAAACTCCACCCAAGCCTGCTCATTTACTAAGACATGTTGGCCTTTATTCAGCCATGTGACCTTATAAGGACTAGTGTGGGGTATCCTTGTCATATTTAACTTGCTGATTGCTTCCTCTGACACAATGTTGTCAGTAGACCCTGATTCAATGATGACTCTACACACTTTGTTCATCATTTTACATTTTATTCTAAATAGGGACCTTCTTTGGCTTGGCTCCTCTTTAACCGGCTCCTTGATCAATGTTCTCCTCATCATGAGGTTCTCTCCTTCTTATGATGTTAGTGGTACCTCAGGGTGATTCACTACTGCATTGGTCTCCTCATGAACCAAATTAGTTCTCTTGTTACCTCCTTGAGAATTACTACCTTTCTCTAGACACCTATAGGTAGGATGTCCCATTTGGTTACAATGATAGCATTTCATATTGGCAAAATAATTGCCTCTTCCTTGTCCACCACTTCTTCCCCTACTGCCTCTACTAGAGCTTCCCTCTTGCTTTTCAGTATATTTGACTTCTCCTTGAGTTCTTGACTCTGAACTCCTTCCACCATAACCACTTCTTTGCCCTCTACTATCTCTTCCTTTACCTCTTCCCTTTGAGGTTTGTTCCTATTTTCTTTTGCCTTTCTCCTCAATCTTCAGGGCCATCTGATAGCATTATCGTACACTCTTGAAGTTAACAAGACTCATGTCTTCTTGTATGGACCACTTAAGACCATTCAAATACCTTGCTAGCCGAATACTTTCATCCTCTACTACTTTTGACCTCAAACACAACTTTTGGAACTCCTCGGTGTATGCTTGGACATCCAAATATTTTTGCCTAAGATTATGCCTTGTTCTATGCAATTGAATCTCATAGTCATCAGGTAAGTAGGTCTGCTTCACCTTAGTCACCATGCCTTTCCATGTAGCAATAGGACTATTTCCCTCCTTCTCTCTTTTGGCCTGAACAAACTTCCACTAGGTGAGTGCTGAACCTCTCAACCTAGATTTGGCCACCTTTACTTTTTGGGCTTCTGATATACCATCACATTCAAAGTGATTCTCTATACCGTCAATCCAATCTAGGACTGCATCAGGATCCATTTATCCATTGAAAATTGGTACACCCTCCAAAGCTTTACCACTTAAAGCCTTTAGTGCCTTCAAGAAGGGTTCTTCAGGTATAACAGGGTCAGGGGTTGGAGCTTCCTCTTCCAATTCCAACTCTTTTTCTATGGCTTCTTTCTCTTCCTGCTGATCTATTTTATCCTTCACCTTATCGGCCTTATCTTGGACTTCACCCAAGAGTTGCTCCATTTGAGCCAGTCTTTCTCTTAGTAACTTGTTATCCTCTTCTTGCTCGTCCACTTTCTTGGCTAACTCAGTGTTAGTCACCATTGTAGTACCTTCCACTGACCCAAATGATGGATTTTCTCCTACTGATTCAGAAGGTTGCATCATTAACCACAAGCCTGATCAAAACAAGCTCTGATACCAATATGGTGTATTTGCTTCAAGGTGTGCTTACACAAGTGCTAAGAAGACCTTGATTGTCTTCTTCCAGGATCCTAATCTCCTCTAGGATCTCAAAAGGCTTAGATGATTAACTAAGACCTCATCTAACTCTTCTCTAAGAGTCTGACCCTTGTGCTTAGCCTTGAAGGACAATCACCCTTAGTTTACTTCAATTCTTTCTCCTACACTTAGAAGACTCTAAGTGCCATCATCACACAAACCATTGAATTGATTACAGGGGCGCCAAACATATTGTACTTCAATCCCCTGCCTAAATTCTTCAATTCATCACTGTCAAACCTCTAACCGGGCACTCTAAGCTCACCTAGGGTTTGACATTAAATACAACTGCTCGACTTTTCATGACTCCTAACACTAAATATATACAGACCAATGGCTCCCTTAAAACATTCATCTACCCTTAGGAAGATCCCGAGACTAGATTTCATGGGGGAGCCATAGACAGACAAATTGGTCAGGACAAGACCAGGAAAACCTCTAGACCTTAACCTATTTATTCAAGACACTAAATCAACTCAAATCAACTTGCTTACAGAATTAAAAAGTCTTAGTACTATCCTATGAACACAAATCTAACACTAAATCAAAACATTCAATCTATATCATATCACTGTCACACTATAATACTCGGTGTTCACACAAAACAAAGTTGCAGAGTAGCTTTACTATTCCAAAAATTTGATTACAATCCTCCTCTCCTCGGGTTTCGAGCCCTTAGAGATCTTAGATGTCACTCTCCATGTTTCTAGGCCTGTTAGTTGATCTCCCACTCCTATCTTTTAGGGAATCCAGAGTTGCCGAGTTGCATGCAACATTTGCAATAAATTGCCAATGTTGTCATGATAATTTTTGGCATCTTTACATTTATTAGGCCAACTAGAATATAGGACCTCTAATCCAAGTAGTTCGAAGAACTAACATCATAAATGGCCTTAAAGCATCCTTCCTACATCTCTCATGTTTTGGACCACATTAAGAAACTCAAATCCAAACTCAAGCTATTAAGGCTCAACTAACTAAAACAACAAACAAAGACTAATTGGTGACCTTAGTTCTAGCACTAACTCACCTAGTCCACACTCAAGCAAGACCTTCTAAGGTCCAAAACAAACACACAAACCCTCTGACTTGGCTAATTTTAGTTACAAGCCAAAATGTCAAGAAAAATGGAGGTTAGCCTAGGTGCTCCTGCACCATATAACCACTCGAGCTTTTATGGGATTGGAGAAACAACCAATAGTTATATGCTATTTTTAGAGTTAAGATTGGCTTATTGACTTATTCCTTTACTATTTGTATATATAAAATTACATGCTTTGAAAAGGAGCCAGCAAATTTTGGATATTTGGTAATGATTCCTTCTTGTTGAAGGAAAATGGATTAATATGAAGTTGTATGTTATATCATGGGAATGAATCTAGGAAAAGGCCAAAAATAAGAAGAAAATATCTATATGTTATATTTTACTATGTTAATGTTAAATCATCTTTATGTTTATATTTCCTTAGATGACTACACATGAGAATTTCAAATTTTCTATAGATACTTTTGTATTGAGTCAAATGTATTTACTTCTTCCCAATCTTCTACTATTTAAAATTATTCATTTTAATTATTGTAGATATCCTAAATTGTCTTGACTGACAAACAACACTATTTAACTAACTCACACCCTTCTGATTAAATAATACATTATTATTTAATTATTATCAAATTTTATATTCATCTATTAATTAAGTGATTAAACATTATTTAATTAATTCATCCTCAATCATCATTTACATCATTAAAAACCCTATTTTCCTTTATTAATTGAATAATCTTTAAATTATTTAATTAATTCACTATTTCATCATTTATCTAACTTTATTCCTCCTGATTAATTCAATAACCTCAATTATTTAATTATATCGCTAATATACCCTATTCTCCTAAATCAATTAATTTTTTATCATTAATAATTTAAATCAAATCACTTTCCCTTCTCTAAACCTAAATAATTAAATTAGTTATTCAAAACATCATTCAAACATAATCAACACACAAATATAACTTTATTTGTTAAAGTCAAACATGACTTGCACGTTCAAACTCTAAACGTTAACTAATTAAATAAATCAATTAATTATCTTCACCCCCTTTTGTGATTGAGCAAATCATGACCACTGATTGCTCACTCTAATGATTCATTTTCTTTCTAACTGATTCATCTATTCTTCAATCCCATTGACCTCTCAATCTATTTTCTCAATGATTTCATCAATCACACAAATTATGCAATCTAAAACCATTGATTCTTCCCATCTAATTCCTCTCAATGGTTTTGAACCGTTGATCAAGATCTTTTCCATCTGAATCTTGATCATTCATATTGAAATGTAGAATCTATAAAATAACCTTCTACTCTCACACAAATCATCTAGAATTCACATAAGCGAAGCGTTACACAATTATCTCTTGAGAATGTTATGATTTATCATCATATTCTAGTTCAAGATTACACACACATTGAATCTTTTGCAATGATTAATGGAGGCTTTGCATTGATTACAACAATCTGACATTCAACACCAAATGCAAATACAAATTTGACACGAGATGGGTAAGTTTATAATTTCTTGAATTCATTTTTTGTTCTTCGTTTGCTAACATTTGTGTCATTGAATTCATTATGGTATATTGTTTATTTCATGAGTAACGGGTTTAGGGATTCTTAATCTTGTTTTGAATTAAGCTTTTGGTTTAATTCATATGTTGTTTTGCATGTGCTCAATCCCCCCTTACGACAATTATTAAAAGGTTGAAACATGGTATTTTTGGATATTTATTTGTAGTTTTAGGTAGGTGTCTACATCACATATCTAGGGAATTCACATCTATATTACCTTCAAGTGTAGGGATGTATAGATTGACTTGTACCTTTTATGGCATGTCACCTCCAAACAGTTAATGTAAATTGGAAGGATTTTGAACCTACTTGAAGAGTATTAATATTTAATCAGCAATACCTACTCTTTCATGTACATGGAATTCTTCCAATTCTTCTCATTGTCAAGTTGCCATGTACTTTTTATCCTTCTGTAGTACATCTCTAAAATTGGCATTGTTGATAAAAAAATTTGTATCTAACAATATGTAAAAAATTACGATGAAGGGTCATGGGTCTTGAGCCACAACTTCCTATATTCAAACCTCATATGAGGATGGAAGCATAAAGGTTTATCTTGTAGCAAGAATGAAGGTTTTTTCATTGATGTCAACTAGTTTCTATTGTTATTGATTGTTTATTATCAGGGTGAAGAAAGCTTGCAATATGAACTTAAATGTGAATGCAAATCTGAAATATGTAGATTAACCTTTAGCCTTAGTGTGAAGAAAGAATGAGAGAGAGAGAGATATTAAAGAAACATAACACATGCAATAACATATTTACGTGGAGAAACCTTGAAGGGAAAAAAATCCACCATCGAAAGAGAGGCAAGTATATTATTGATAATCTAAAATATTATATGCAGCAATAGACTTCTCTTATCAATCTCTGTAAAATCTGGCAGCACCCTGTTACCCTGCAAACTTGTAAAACTAAATTGAATAACTCTAGCTCAAGGCCCCAAGTTAGAGATATTTGTGAGGATGAAAACCACCATGGTTTCACCAAACAATAGGCAGAAATACCACCTAGGAAAACCCACGCCTCCCTCCTTGAAATGGTCAAAAAATACCAAAAATAGCCTCTTACAGATGCTCTTACAGCTATCATAAGGCATTTCTCATGCATGGGCGTCTGGGGTCCAAAAATAGCATATTTTGTCATAGAGAAGTTGTCATACTATCATAGCATCTTATGAAAATTGTCATACATGTCATAGATGCTCTTACAACACCCTATTTTGACCCAACAACCTCATTCTAGAAGATTCCAAAGTGGGGCGCCTAACTATTTTGTCCTTTTCCAAAAGGACAAACAGTAACGATAACATTGTATTTACATTGTCTCTTTCACCACTATTGGTCAAACAGTTTCACCTCTTATAGGTAAATGTACAAAACACTTTAGGAGAATAATTAATTAAAGGATTTACAAGGTTGATGACACCTAAATCCTAACATTCTCCCACTTGACATCATACATTGTAAATTACACCCATAGAGATACAATTACATAGAATCAAGTACATTGATCAAGGCCCATGGCCTTCCTATACCAAGAGAACTTATCTGTGGTGACTAGCTTCATAAGAGAATTTGTAATATTATCTAAAGTGTCAAATTTTTCAATCAAGACCTATCCATTCTCAACCATTTCTCGCACAAAGTGATACTAAACATCAACATGCTTAGTACGAGCATGATACACAAGATTTTTAGCCAAACACATAGCACTCTGATTATCACATCCGATTCTCACTATCTTGCATCAAAACCAATACCATTACCAAGTCTCTATAACCAAACCGCCTCCTTAGAGGCATGTGTAGCAGCCATATACTCTGCTTTAGTGGTAGACAAAGCAACTAAAGGTTGTCTTTTACTCATCCAACTCATTGCACCTCCAAACAAAGTAAACACATAGCCACTAGTGGACCTTCGACTATCCAAGTCACCTACCCAATATGCATCAACAAAACCCTGTATGTCCAATGACTTATCAACATTATTAGTACCATGATAAACCAAACAGTAATCAGAAGTACCTCGCAAATATCTAAATACCCTTTTAACAAAATTCCAATGTTCTTTACCAGGGTTATACATAAACCTACTTAGAACTCCCACTACTTGGGCTATATTTGGTCTAGTACAAACCATTGCATACATTAAACTACTGACAACACTAGCATAAGGAACTTTAGAAATTTCATCAATATCATCATCCAATTCAGGACACATGTCTAAACTTAACTTAGTACCAACAAGAAATGGAATATTTACTAGTTTACAGTCCTCCATATTAAACCTCTGCAAAATAGTGTTAACATACTTACTCTGACTTAACCAAAGCCTTTTGTAAACCCGATCCCTAATGATTTCCATCCCAAGAATATATTTAGCAGCTCCTAAATATTTCATATAAAATGTGCCAAAAACTTGAGTTTTAGGTTCCCTAATCATTGCCTTATTGTTACCAATGAACAACATGTCAGCCACATATAAGACAATAATCAGTATTTGATCATCAATAACTTTAAAATAAACACAGTGATCCTCTTCACTTCTAACAAAACCCAACTTTAATGCAAATGAATCAAACTTCTAGTACCACATCCTTGGTGACTGTTTTAAACCATATAGAGACTGTTTTAACCTGCAAACCAAGTGTTCTTTTCCTTTTACAACAAAACCATCAAGTTGTTGCATATAAATTTCTTCCTCAAGATCCCCATGCAAGAAAGTAGTTTTAACATCCATTTGTTCTATTTCTAAATCATAAGAAACAACAATGGATTAAAGGAATCTAATAGAAGTTAACTTAGAAACAAGAGATAATATTTCACCAAAATCAACTCCCTCTCTCTAGGAGTAGCCTTTGGCCACTAATCTAGCCTTGTATTGTTCCAACTTACCGTTTGCACCAAACTTGTTTTTATATACCCACTTACAACCAATGGCCTTTCTTCCTTTGGGAAAACTAACAAGATCCCAGGTGTCACAATTTTTCAAAGACATCATCTCATACTACATGGCCTACATCCAAGACTCACAGTATTTTGAAGAGAGAGCCTCCTTGAAAGATCTAGGTTCATCATTAGTACATAACAAAGCAAATTTACAATGAAAATCAGGTGGGCTATACCTTTCAACTAGATTTAGTTGTCTTGTGGACCCTCTCAAAGGTGGAGTAAGAGGTTCCTCATGTTCATCCTCATTTTTTTCAACTTATTTTGTTACAATAGATTCTTTAGAAATCTCTTCTTCTTCTCCATCTTCTTGTCCATCTCTCTATTCTTCCACATGTGCATCTTCTTGCTTAATTTCAAAATGCATTGTCTTTGACTTTTCCTTTGGTTGCTCATCTTCAGAGTTAGCTCTAAATTTTCTAAAAATTACATCTCTAGAAAATATCATCTTTTGTGTTCGTGGATTCCAAAGTTTATAACCTTTAACATTTTCACCATAATTGACAAAGATGCATTTCTGAGATTTGGGATCCAATTTAGACTGCTTCTCTTTAGGCACATGAACAAAAGCCTCACAACCAAAGACCCTTAAATGTGAAACTAAGGGCTTTTTACCCAACCACATTTCATAAGGTGTTTTATCAACAAGAGCTTTAGAAGTAGATCTATTAATTAAATAACAAGCAGTACCAATAGCTTTTTCCCAAAAGCATTTATCTAACCTAACACTACTTAACATGCTCGTAGCTCTTTCTATTAATGTACAGTTCATTCTTTCTGCTACCCCATTTTGTTGGGGTGTGTAAGGTGTAGTCTTTTGCCTAACAATTCCTGCATGTTTGCAAAACTCATCAAATTCCTTAGAACAATATTCACCTCCATTGGCAAATCTCAATACTTTTATCTTATAATCTGTTTGTTTTTCAACCAATGCCTTAAATTCCTTAAATTTGGTGAAAAATTCAGATTTTGTATGCATAAAATAAATCCAAGTATATCTTGAGTAATCATCAATGAAGGAAACATAATAACAAGATCTACCCAAAGAATTTGTATCCACTGGACCACATACATTTGAATGAATTAGTTCTAACAATCCATTAGCTTTATTAGTTCCTTTAGGAAATGATGACCTGTTTTGTTTACCAAACACACAATCCTCATAGAAATCATCTTTACCAATAGAATAATTAGAAATAATGTCTACTATTTTCTTATCAAGTATGGTCCTAAGACGTTTTTCACCAATGTGACCCAATCTATGGTGCCACAACATACATGCATTTTCAGTGCTAGTTACAAAAGAGGAATTGAAAAAAGTAGAGGCATGTAGCATAAATAAATTCCCTATCTGAGATCCTTTAGCAACCACCAAAATTCCCCTTACCATCCTACAACCAAACTTGTCAAATGTCACATGCATTCCATAATCATTCAACTTGGAAACCGAAATTAAAACTTTTGTAAGTCCTAGAATATGTAAAGCATCATCAAGGATTTTAACCCTCCCATCATTGAAACACAACTTTACCTTTCCTTTACCAATAATATTTTGTGAGCTATAATCACCCATGAAGACCTCTCCTCCATCATATTCTTTGTATGTAGAAAACCACTCCTTATGAGGAGTCATATGGAAGGAAGCACCTGAATCAATAAGCCAAGCATCATTGCAAACTGTGTTAGCTGAAATAATCAAAGCATCAGAATCATCAGTATCAGAGGACTTTTTTGTGGAGGAATCTGAATTCTTTTTCTTGTTTCTACATTCCTTCTTCACATGTCCCCATTTACCATAGTTCCAACACTTCACTCTACTCTTTCCAAGGGTCTTCGATCATCCTTTAGACTTATCCTTCTTCTTATCCCCTTTAGGCCCTTTCTCCTCATCTCCTTCGAAAGAAGTATGGGAATAATATTATCCATCTTAGGTTCTACACCACCACTTGTTATAGCAACAATTAAATTTTCCCTAGATTTAGGCAAAGAGCAAATCAATAAAATGCATTTATCCTCATCTTCTATTTTAACATTAATAGATGCAAGCTGACTTATAATCAAATTAAAAGCATTCAAATGTTCAGCAATAGAATCACCATCCTTCATCTTTTATGAATATAAACATCTTTTGAGATACAACTTGTTAGACAAACTCTTAGTTTGGTAGATTTCACCTATCTTCCTCCAAAGCTTGTATTTTGTGTCTTTTGAAGAGATATTCAGGAGGACATATTACATGAGACACAACTGAATGGTCCCTTGAGCCTTCTTGTCTAACTTCTTCCAATCTATATCTAACATGGATGAAGTAGATGGCTTCTTATCAACTGAAACTGGTAACCACTGATCTCCTCCTCAAGGAGATCCTCCACTTTCAACTCCCACATCTCATAATCAGTTCCATTTAACTTCTCAATATCTTGACGGGATGTGGAGGCCATGGTATGCAATCTTTCACAAATCTGCAAAATCCACAACACAAAAGCTCCCACTGCAGCAAAAAACCTACAACACTTTAAAAGGAAAGCGTCCCTTCCTTAACAAAACCATTAGCTCTGATACCAAATGTTGATTATCAAGGTGAAGAAATCTTGCAATATGAACTTAAATGTGAATGCAAATCTGAAATATGTATATTAACCTTTAGCCTTAGTGTGAAGAAAGAATGAGAGAGAGAGAGAGATAGAAGAAATATAACACATGCAAGAACAGATTTATGTGGAGAAACCCCAAAGGGAAAAAACTCCACCATTGAAAGAAAGGAAATTTTATTATTGATAATCTGAAATATTACATGCAGCAATAGAATTCTCTTATCAATCTCTGCAAAATTTGGCAACACCTTGTTACCTTGCAAACCTATAAAACTGAATTGAATAACTCTAGCTCAAGGCCCGAATTTAAAGAGATTTGTGAGGATGAAAACCACCATGGTTTCACCAAACAATAAGAAGAAATACCACCTAGAAAAACCCATGCCTTCCTCCTTGAAATGGTCAAAAAATACCAAAAATATCCTCTTACAAATGCTCTTACAGTTGTCATAAGGCATCTCTCATGCATGGGCGCTTGGGGTCCAAAAGTAGCATATTATGTCATAGGGAATCTGTCATACTATCATAGCATCTTATGAAAGCTGTCATACATGTCATAGATGCTCTTACAACACCATATTTTGACCCAACAACCTCATTCTAGAAGATTCCAAAGTGGGACGCCTTGCTATTTTATCCTTTTCCAAAAGGACAAACGACAATGGTAATGGTAACACTGCATTTACATTATCTCTTTCACCACCGTTGGTCAAACCATTTCACCTCTTATGGGTAAATGTACAAAAAAATTTAGGAGAATAATTAATTAAAGGATTTGCAAGGTTTATGGCACCTAATTCCTAACATTAATGTCATGAATGATGGTTATTGGTTGTATATGTTGAGGATATTGAGAAAATTGTAATAAAGAAAAGTTGCAGGTATTCAGTGTTTGCTCTTTGATTTGCTATTATGCTAGTAAAGATTTGAGGTATTGTTCATGGTTGTTAGAAGTTTCTATATCCAGATTCTGGGTTTTTGGATCATTTTACAGTGTGATTTATGTTCACAATTGTGTATTATGCTTTTTTGTGTATGTGGTTGTGGTTTGGGAGAAATGTAGTTGCTACAGATTTCTTTGATTTGTAGTTTAGGACTTATAGTTATGGAAATAAGTTGATAAGATAATTTTCAAGTTAATTTTGTTATCTGAAGAGATTGGATCATGTTAAGGTTGTGTGTGCTTAATTGTGTATGTGTTTTACACGGCTATTGGCCGACCTCATGTTAAACACTACTCGAGAAGTTTATGAAATCATGTTGAAGCATGTTGGGACTTATTTAGGTCCTCATTAAATGTGTGTTTGGGTCACCCTCATTCTAATTCAACCGTAGAATGTTTTGGCACTGACCTAATTTGAATTTGTAAATGCAAATAGTGTGTGGCCGACTTAGGATGAGTTTCAAAGTTGAAGATGGTATAAATAAAAGTTGATATTTTTGAAAGATGAATGCAAGAAAGATAGATGTAAAATTGTGTGTGTGTGTGTGTGTGTGATGCAAGTTTGGGCAGATCAGTGCAAAATCTAATTGTGAGTTTTTGGATGTAGTGAGCTGAAGTGAGCCCTCCGGGTGGTTAACCCTTGTTGGACAGTGAGTCCTGTTCTGGACTGTAAGTCTTGTTTTGGAAATGGTCCTTCTCTAGCAGTGAGCCTTTGTATTTGGTTTTTGATATTCTTTATATTGTGAGCTAATCCTCATCGTGGTTTTTCCTTGATTGGGATTTCCACGTAAATTTGGTGTTATTGAGTGTATGGTTTTGCTTCTTTCAGTTTCTACTTTGGCACTTAATGATTAATCACACTAGTAGAGTAAAAGATTTGTGAATGATAATTGATCTTATCTTTGGTGGAATTTATTAAAGGTTAAAATTTTCTACAAATAATTCACCCCCCCTCTCATTTGTCTTCTTCAACAATTGGTATCAGAGCTTGGTTCCTTGGAGAAGAGCTAACCACTTAAGGAAGGTTTGGGATGGCAAGCAAGATCATTATTGAGTGTCATAGGTTCGATGGGACTAACTATGCCCTTTGGAAGATAAAGATGGAAGGATATCTAGAGTACTATGGATATGATGTTGAGAAAGCTTATAAGACTGTTTACACTCCTCCTGCAAATGGTCTAAGTACAACTGATGAGATCAAGGCACATGAAGCGAACAACAAGGCAAAATTTATTATGAAGAATAGTCTTTCACATTTTGAGTTAAATAAAGTTGCAAATCTGAAGACTGCTAAAGAGGTTTGGGATGAATTGGAAAATATTCATGAAGGAGATTGAAAGGTCAAAGAAGCAAAGGTACAAAAATTGGAGGCACAATTTGAGATCCTCCATATGTCTAAAGATGAGAACATTAAATCCTATGTACAGAGATTGGATGAGCTGGTAGGTGGAATGTGAGGACTTGGTGCTACAGTGGATGAATCGAGAATTATGAAGAAGATTCCAAAAACTCTCCCTAATGCATATAGTGAAAAGGTATTTTCTATTAAGGAATATATAGATTATAAGACATATACTAAAGATAAGTGTTTGGGTACTTTAACATCATATGAAATGAGAAAGCCTAGCTTGAGAAATGGATTGAAGACAAAAACTACTTTTAGGGCTACAAGGGTTTAAGATCCAAATGAAGAGAAATTTGATGATGTAGAAGATAACTTTGTAAGAAGAATGAAAAGGGGCTCTAGAAAGTATGAAGGTAAGTTACCCTTTAAATTCTTTAGTTGTGAAGGAATTGGTCACTATGCTTTGAGATGTCCAGAAAGAGCTAAGAAGAACAAACATAGATTAAGCAAAGAAAATAAAGGGAAGATGATTAAGAGAGCATATTATGTAAATGAAGATGTTGGTATTTTTGATGAAGAGTCTGATTATGTCCATATTTTGATGATAATGAATTCTTGTTTTTGGCTATAAAAGATGAATCTAATCCTGCTAATATTGAAAGATAGGTGAAGGAAAGTGCTCTGGAGAAAGTTGAAGATACTATGATTTCTTCCCTTCATGCTAAACAAGAAAAGAACTATTGGGTTGTTGAAAATGGTTGTTCACATCACATGATTGGTGATAAGAGTAAGCTTGTTAAACTTTAGAAATATGATGGAGGTTCAGTTAAGTTTGGAGATGATACCGGTGCTAAGATTTCTGGGATAGGTTCAATAAGTTTTGATGGCAAGCATAATATTGATGATGTCTACTATGTTAAGGGTTCAAGGAAAAATATATTAAGTGTTGGACAAATGTGTAGTAAAGGATATAATACTGTATTCAAGGATGAGAGATGTGAAATTAGGAAAGGATTTAGAACAATGATTGTTGCTGGAAAGAAGTCTAAAGATATTTATCAACTTAAGGGTGTTGATGGACATTGCTTTATGTATCAGATTAATGGTCGTTGGTTATGGAATTAGAGGATGTGTCACATGAATTTGATAATATGGAAAGAATCAATGTTGTACAAGTTGTGAGAGATTTATCGAGGATTACAAAGCCTGCTAATGCTATTTGCAAGAATTGTTAGTTTATAAAGCAAGCTACAAATTGCTTTAGGTGGAAGGAACAATCTATTATCAGACTACTAGATTTGATTCATACAAATCTTTGTGGTCCTACAAGAGTGATAAATCTACAAGGTGATAGATATTGTATGCTTCTGATTGATGATTACTCTAGATATACATGGGTTACTTTTCTTAGAGAGAAATCTGATGCATTAGATGAATTCAAGGCATTTAAGGCTATGGTTGAGAATGAAGCAAAATTGAGAATAAACTGCTTGAGGTCTGACGGAGGTGGTGAATTCACCTCCAATGAGTTTAATATGTTTTGTGAAGTTCATGGAATAAAAGACAGTTATTTTCTCCTAGAACTCCTCAATAGAATGGAGTTGTTGAAAGAAAGAATAGACCGATTCAAGAAGTTGTTAGATCAATGATTACAGAGGCAAGTCTACTAGAGGTTTATTGGAGAGAAGCTATTCACACTGTTGTTTATGTGTTCAATTGAGTTCAAGAAAAAGCTAATATTACTAAGATCCCCTATGAGCTGTGGTGTGGAAGAAATCCTATTGTCAAATATTTCAAGGTATTTGGAAGCAAATCTTATATCAAAAGGGATGAAGAAAATTTAGGGAAGTTTGATGCTAAATGTGATGAGGGTATCTTCCTTGGATACTCTACTAGAAGCAAAGCTTACAAATGTTTCAATAAAAGGTTGGGAAAGATTGTAGAGAGCACAAATGTTAAGGTTGATGAAGCATTGAAGAATTCAATTGAAGTTGATGGATATGTATCTGATGAACCTGATTGTATAGAAGTACAAGAAATTGTGGAAGAACAAGAAAATAAAAATGAAGAAGAAGCTTTGATGGTGTCCCCAAAGGCACCTAAATATGTGCAAAATAATTATCCAGAAAAAAAATTCATTGGAGACAAGAGAAAAGGAGTATTGACAAGAAGTAGAGCTTCTGCTGAAATAAATATGTGTTTACTTTCCGAAGTTGAAACAAAGATGGTGAGTGAAGCATGTGAAGATGAGAATTGGATAGGATCAATGGAAGAAGAACTTATGCATATTGAGAAGAATTAAACTTAGGAATTGGTCCCTAGACCGACAAATAAAAACATAATTGGATCAAAATGGGTATCCAAAAACAAGTTGAATGAGAATGGAGAAGTGGTTAGAAATAAAGAAAGGCTTGTGTGTAAGGGTTATTCACAAGTAGAAGGTATATATGTTTAGGAGACCTTTGCTCCAATGGAAAGGATGGAAGCTATCTAAATTTTTTTAGTATTTTTTGCACATAAAGATTTTAAAGTTTATCATATGGATGTAAAGTTTGCATTTTTGAATGGTGAATTGGAAGAAGAAATCTACATGGAACAACTAGAAGGATTTCGATTGTTAGATCAACTGGATATGATCTAAATATTAAAGAAAGCTTTATATGGATTGAAGCAAGCTCCTAGAGCTTGGTATGCAAGGTTAGACAAATATTTTATTCAAAAAGTTTCAATAAAGGTACGACAGATAGTAATTTATACTTCAAAATTGAAAATGACAAAATATTGATAGTGGTTGTATATGTTGATGATATTAAATGAAACAATGTGCAAGTTGTTTGTTGAAGAGATGCAAAAATAATTTGAGATGTCTATGTTTGGTGAGATGAATTTCTTTCTTGGGTTGCAAATCAATCAAATAGAGAACTTAGATATTTTTGTTTCACAGTCAAAGTATGTAAGAGAAATGTTGAAGAAGTTTGGGATGGATGGTTCCAAACCAATATGCACTCCTATGGTGACTGGCTACACATAGAGTAAAGATGATGATTCACCTAAGGCTGATCAAAGTAAATACACATATATGATTGGAGGATTGTTGTATTTAACTGCTACTAGACTGGATATCATGCATTTAGTTTGTCTTGTGACTAGATTTCAAGAAGACCCTAAAGAAACACATGTTGTTGTTGCTAAGAGGATATTCAGATATTTGAATGACACACTGAATTATGGCTTTTGGTATCCTAAAGATACTGATTTTATACTAAGTTCTTATACAAATGTAGATTGGGTAGGTTGTGTTGATGACAAAAAAAGTACAAGTGGTGGTGCATTCTTTCTTGGTTGCAGATTTGTGTCATGGTTAAGTAAAAAGAAAGATTCAGTTTCCTTATCCACTACATAAGCTGAGTATATTGCTGCAACATCTTGCTGTACACAATTTTTGTGGATGAGGTAGACTTTTAAAGATATTAGAGTAATGTATGAAGATCCTATTTCTATTTTATGTGATAATAAAAGTGCAATTAACATTTCAAAGAATCCAATGTGTTGAAAATCTAGAATACTGAGAGGTGGGTGAATCAGTATTTCATAGACCGATAATAAAATCCACTTAACCATTATCACAATAATGACTAAATCAACAAGAGAGAACATAGAAACAAGACAAATTAATCATGCACATGAACACCAAGATTTTTACGTGGAAAACCCAATGAGGGAAAAACCACAGTGAGGGTTAACTCATAATATATTATATCTGGATACAAAATATTACGGGCCTCATTTCCAAGACTCACTATCCTTAAAAGGCTCACAACCTAAGTACAAAAATGGCTCACTACCAAGAAACAATAATGGTGGCTCACTGCCAAAATGATGAACTGATGAAATACACCTTCTATGTGCAGGGTTTAGTTTTGCTGAAGCTTAGAATACAAAATGACGCATTGCATATCCTCACCTTTTCCCTTCTCCACTTCTCACACACTTGCACACCCATTTCGCTTGCTTCTATCTTGTATTTACACAAGTATGTCTTGTTTATCAATTAGGTCGATTCTATATAAGATTTAATCATTTCATCCAAGTAGTGCATTGTATCAAGTCGGCTATTAGTCTTTATAATATATTTCATTTGTTGAGTCAACCAAGACTAAACCACAATTCTCCAAACCAACAAATAATTATCAAAGCAAACACCTTACAGATCTGAGAGCACATTAGTTTCCCATCATATTACCAGTAAAGAGACCATTAGAAAAACCACGATATATGAATGTTCACCTTAGTAGAATGTGGAGTCTCCCACATAGTATACCTTCACATAGAACAATAGTAGAATATAGAGTTGAACTCTGTTAGAGATAACTTTTTGTACATAGCAAAAAGATGTCTCAAGATCCAAGATATAGCTATTCGAATGAGCTAATAAAACATGTTTAGGAGACCAAATTCATATCAACTCTTGTGGTGAGTTCCAGAATCAAATACCAACACATTGATCTATCACAAAGGAGTATTACCAGAAAAGAACAACTTCCAATAGACCAAGTAAACTTCTCATATTGTTATCACCATATAGTTATTACCATGTTGACATCAATGACAACATAGGAACAACCAACACAACCATCCATACTTCATGCTCATATTGCAAAGCTTCCAAAAATCTCCCCCTTTGGCATTGATGGCAACATGCATGACAAAAACTTTTTCAGGAATACCATATTGACTGTTCCAATTACCGCCCTATCAAAATTATTCTTCAGAAAAAAAATTTCCTCTGAATCTTCATCTCTTTATCTATCCCTCTCTCCATATCTCCCCCTTTGACATCAATGACAAAGGAAGGGGTCCAGTACAAATGTACATATGCATAAAAGAGTAGTCAAAAAGATATGAACATTGAATTAACTTGAAGATGAACCTTTGAGACTCTCCAAGATAGGCTTCCATGATGCTTTACCTTCTTCCCATAAACCTTTTGCACTAACTAGAGTCTTGTAAAGTAGCTCAAGTTTAGTTAGAGACTCTAAACCATTTGTTTAAGTATTGAGATTAAGATTAATCTCTGATAATTCACCAATACAACCAAAAGCACAAGAGACAAAAGTGTGTCTGAATTTAATCATGTCTCTAAGTGCCACAAACTTCTTGATAAAATATGTTCTTCGATCTTGCTAAGAGAAAAAATTGTCCCAAAGTTGCACAATGTAGAACCGCCTCTGATTATCTCTATCTTTTGCTAACTTATATGTATATGCCTGAGTGCTTAGTCGAGACTCACTCATCCTTTTCTCATTTCTCATATTCAATGTTTTCCTAGACCAATCAAGACAAAAGAAAAGTAGTTTTTGCACCTCTTTTTCACAATCTTGTACACTCTTCAATTCCTTTATTGCTCGATCGTGTGCATTTGCACATTTTCCTTTGATATCATTCAAATTATTTATTAGACCTAATTCTACCAGACATTTCAAGTCTGAAGATGTAGAATTTCAAAGAATTAATCATGCCATGGAGATTCTCCACAACAAAAATAGATGAATCAAAATTAGCACCGGGAATAACCTTTTGCAAATCTTCCAGAGCTGTTTGAATATTCATTTTTTCATGCTCATGTTCAAGCTTACTTTCATTTCCACTTTCTAGCTTCACTACACTCTTCCTCTTCTTTCCTATTCCGGTTATGCTACCAAAGGTACTTTCTTCATTGAGATGCTTAGGGCTTTCTAACAAAATTTTAGCATATATATCAATTTCATCCCTTGACACTTCATAATTTAATTTAGATATCTAAACTAACCTTGATTCAACTGCTTCCATGTGACATAAATCTGTAGACACGAGAAAATTTATGCTTTCAGAGTATCTCTCCACAACACTTGCTGGAATTCTAGACCTTTTATTCATCCTCATTTGAAATATTCCAAAGAATGCAACAAGAGAAAATTCTTGTGCATCCAAGCTACGAAGATTTATCATGAAATTCTTGATTTGATAAGCAATAGGCTCTAAATTTGACCATTCCAACCTTCCTATTATTGGCAAATCTTTCAAAAAGTAAAAGAGTAGACAAATAACTAGATTGACATACCGAAAAGTATTCTTCTTACTCTTCTTAATTTCCTTTAAATTCTTCAAAATATGTATGCGAAGTAGTTCACACAAGTCATATTCCATACCTCTTATTATCATATCAACAACAATTTTCACCGTAACAGTAGAAACTGTAGAGTCATTGTTAGGAATACAAACTTTATGACCAATGACCATAACAACATACATTATTACTGGGTCAAAAATCGATCTCAAACCAATTTCCTTTTCTTTAGAACTCACACTTGTAACCTCAATCATTTCTTTCTCATTCATAATCTTTAGTTTAGGAACCGGTCTAGAGGAACACAAACTAGTTACATCTCTAATAGCTTCTTTGGATATCAGATGCGCTTCATCAATCCACAAATATTCATCATGAATTCTGCTCAATACCATCTGAATATACTTCTTCTCAAATTCAAACCAAGGCACTTTTCTCCAAACATCCAACTTCTTCTCAACTAATACTATGTAGGCATCATGATTCTCTTTCAATTCATTTTCCCAAAGCGCATTGAACTGAACTGACAACATTTCTTCAATCTTACTGTAAACAAATACATAGATATCTTCTATAGGAGATACTCTCAGAGGGATGCAAGAGAGTGCACCAACAAACTCTTCTGACACATTCCTTAAATATTTCTTCAACCTAGCTTTATCTACATAATTCACAATCTTTGAATCATCCATCAATAAAATTAAAAGATTGTGCAAACAGGAGTACCTCTGAAAATATCAACAAGAAATATATAGATATCATGTTTTTGGAGCTCACTTCGAATTCATTTGATACATTCTTCAAATTTTGAAATCCATTCTAAACTTCCTTTGCACACTTTTCCAAAAATACATAGACCTTTAATTTCATCTAAGCTTATTCCTTTCATTTCGAATGATTTTTCAATAAATGTTCCAACTTGCAGGTAGATTGCCTCAAAAATTGTGTACGCTTTCATCCTTTCAAATTATACAAACTTCATTCTTCACACATATCACTGATAAAGTTCTTTAATCTTGTTACCACATTAAATATACTTTTGTCATGATATGACACAAGTACCAATACCAGGGTTCGTTAGATTTTCTGATGATTGCTCCCCCATAGCTACTACTTTTATTTAGAGATTGATTAGAGTATCTGTATTAGAGGTTGGCACAAATAAGACTAATAATTCCTTTCTCCAAATTCTTCCCATTTCTCTTCTTGCCTTTTTCGGATCAAAGGTTTGATCATTATTCTTCACCAAATAGATGTTTTTCTTTCTTCCACTATTACTATCAAGGATGTTCCAATTTTTTGCATTTACAACAAATAACATTCTCCTTTCCCTTTTTATTTTTATCCAACAGACTATCTTTATATCCATTATTTTTTCCTTTAGAATCATTCACATTACTTTTGCAGTCCTTTGCCTTATGACCAAATCTCTTGCAGAAATGACAAACACCATTGAAGTATAAATACCTTTTTACATCATACCATTTGACAAGAGTTTTTCTGGAATCTCTTCTTCGCTCCTTGACTTTTCTGCCTTTGTACCACATCTTCTTACCAATGAATTGTTTCGCTTTAGAACTTTGACCTTTTTCAAACCCTAAACTGTTCTTATCCATTCCCAATCTTTGAGAGGTAATCAAGTTATCAAGCATCACCGAGCTTATCTTAAATTTGTCTTCAAAACTCTTTGCCCTTTCCAGATTAAATCTCAAGATTCTTGCTTCTAATTCTAGTTTTGCACATTCATATGTCTTCTTCTAAATTTCAATTTCGTGACATTCTTCAATTCTTCTCTTTCCATTCAATTGTTCCAACAGGCTAGTGATGGCTTCTTCTCCTTTGGTCAATAGATCACTTGCAACCAGACTTGTGCTTTCTAGCTTTTCAATATGCTCATATGATTTTATCAACTTTTCCTTCAATACTTCCATTTTTTTTAAAAATTCGACAAGGGAAATTTTCGGAGGAAAAAATTTCTCATGTTCAAATTTCGAGACCTTCCTCAAGCTATTAGGTTTCTTATAAGGAACCAAGTTCTTATACCAATTTTTGAACATTCATAATACTAAGAGGGGGGTGAATTGGTATTCCACAGACCGATAATAAAATCCACTTAACCATTATCACAATAATGAATGAATCAACAAGAGAGAACATAGAAACAAGACAAATCAATCATGCACATGAACACAAAGATTTTTACATGGAAAACCCAATGAGAGAAAAGCCACGGTGAGGGCTAACTCACAATATATTATATCCAGATACAAAATATTACGGGGCTCACTGTTAGGACTCATTTTCCTTAAAAGGATCACATCTTGAGAACAAAAGATGGCTCACTGTGAAAATGATGAATTGCTGATGGAATACACTTTCTACGTGCAGGGTTCAATTCCGCTGAAGCTCAGAATAATTTTTTTTGCATTGCATATCTTCACCTTTTCCCTTCTCCACTGCTCACACACTTGCACACCCATTTCACTTGCTTCTATCTTGTATTTATACAAGTATATCTTGTTTATCAATTAGGTCAACACCATATAAGATTTAATCATTTAATCCAAGTAGTTCATTGTATCAAGTCGGCTATTAGTCTTAATAATATATTTCATTCATTGAGTCGACCAAGAATAAACCATAATTCTCCAAACCAACAAATAATTTTCAAAGCAAACACCTTCTGGATCTGAGAGTACATTAGTTTCCCATCATACTACCAGTAAAGAGACCATCAACAAAACTGCAGTATATGAATGTTTACCTTAGTAGAATGCAGAGTCTCCCACATAGTATACCTTCACATAGAACAATAGTAGAATATAGAGTTGAAATCTATTAGAGATAACTTTATGTACATAGAAAAAAGATGTCTCAAGATCCAAGATATAGCTATTCGAATGAGCTAATAAAATATGGTTAGGAGACCAGAGTCATATCAAATCTTGCAATGAGTTTTTGACTCAAATACCAACATATTGATCTACCACAAAGGAGTATTACCGACAAAGAACAACTTCCGATAGACTAAGTAAAATTCTCATACTGTTATCAACATATAGTTAGTACCATGTTGACATCAATGACAACATAGGAAAAACCAACACAACCATCCATAATTCATGCTCGTGTTGCAAAGCTACCAACACAATGATGCACTCAAGGACAAAGCATATATCAATAAGGTATCACTTTTTGAGAGAGAAGGTTGTGGAGAATGAAGTAAAGCTTGAGTATGTACCTACAAAGGATTAGGTTGTTGACATATTTACCAAGGCTCTTCCTAAAGATACCTTTGAGTATCTTCGAGAGAAGTTAGGGGTTATTTCCCTCCTTTCTTGAACTAGATGCATATGGAGATGCATCAGTCTGGTGGGTCTATGGATCTATCTTTCTTCTAAATTGATGTTTGGTGGCTACCTCTCAAGGGGAGTAGGTAGTGTCAAATGTTGTCATTGAAAGAGTATTATGTACTGGTAAATATTCTTAATGTCAAAGGGGAAACCAATGTAAAACATAATTTTCCTTTGCCATTGATGTCAAAGGGGGAGAAAGTATCATGTGAAAAAGATATAAAGTAATGGGGAGAAAGCATTTTTTGGAGATTGATGGTTCAAGAGTTGTTGTGTTGTCTTTGATGGTTTTTCACATCATGTGTTGCCATTAATGACAAATGGGGAGATTTTTGAAAGTATGAAGGCGTTTTCATTGATTTCAACTAGTTTACTAGTTGTTAAATGGTTGTTGTTGTTATTGATGTCATGAATGATGGTTATTAGCTATTTATATCGAGGATATTAAGAAAATTGTAATAAAGAAAGGTTGCAGGTATTCGGTGTTTGCTCTACATTTTGCTTCAGGTTTTGCTGCTATGCTAGTAAGGATCTGAAGTATTGTTCATGGTCGCTAGAAGTTGCTATATCTAGATTTTGGGTTTTTGGATCGTTGTACAATGTGAGTTATGTTCACTAGTTGTGTACTATGCTTTTTTGTGTATCTGATAGTGGTCTAGGAGAAATGTAGTTGCTCTGGATTTTTCTGATTTGTGGTTTTAGGACTTGCGGTTCTAGAAATAGGCTAATAAAATCATGTTAAAGTTAATTTTATTATTCGAAGAGATTGGATTGTGTTAAGGTTGCATGTGCTTAATTATTTATGTGTTTTACACGGGTATTGGTTGACCTTGTGTTAAAACTACTCAATAAGTTTATAAAATCATTTTGAAGCGTGTTGGGACTTATTTAGGTCCTCATTAAATGTGTGTTTGGGTCACCAGGTCATTCTAATTCCACCCTAGAATATTTTGGTGTCGATCTAATTTGAATTTGTAAATGCAAGTAGCATGTGGTTGACTTTGGATGAGTTTCAAAGTTGAAGATGGTATAAATACAAGTTGATATGTTTGTGAAAGATGAATGCAAGAAAGATAGATGTGAAACAATGTGATAGATCAATACGAAATCTAATTGAAAGTATCTTGAGGTAGTGAGCTAAAGTGATCCCTTTGGGTGGTTAACCCTTGTTGGACAGTGAATCATGTTCTGAACAGTAAGTCTTGTTTTGGTAGTGAGCCTTCTCTGGCAATGAGCCTTTGTATTCAGTTTTGATATTCTCTATATTGTGAGCTAATCATCACCATGGTTTTTCTCTCATTGGATTTTCCACGTAAATTTGGTGTTATTCTGTGTATGGTTTTGCTTCTTTCAATTTCCGCTTTTGTACTTAATGATTAATCACAATAGTAGAGTAAAAGATTTGTGAGTGATAATTGATCTAATCTTTGGTGGAAGTTCTTAAAGCTTAAAATTTGCTACAACTTATTCACCCCCCCCTCTCAGTTGTCTTGTTCAACATATCTCACTTTCTGGCCTAAGTGGGACACTTAAATGAACACTTTAAACCAAATTTTCACTTTCAATCACTCATAGAAAGCATGCTAGTAAAAGTTTAAATATTATGTGAATTAGTTGTTTTTGAGGTTTCATTTGTATATTTTCAATATTTTTTATTTTAAAAATATATTTCTCATTTTTTGAATTTTTTTAATAACTTGTTTCTTAGAGTTCATAGTGTTTTTTATAAGTTATATTTTCCAATCTAACATAAACTTTTTTAGAAACAAAATCAATTCATAATTTCCTAAATATAGATCTTTAACATTGATATATAGTGCATGCATATTTTTTGAGAGCTTTTCATTGCATATTCTATTTATTTATTTATTTTTATTTTTATTAATTATTATTTAAACTAGTATTTTCCTATCCAATATTTTTAATTTTTTCAAGTTGAGACAAGGACATCAATATAAAGTATATATTTTTTTCTACTTTTTAAGAAAACAAATAGAATCTATAAACAAAAACTATTATGAATTATACTTTTTGAAAATATTTCTTTGAGGGTTATGATCATACAAAATATTAGGTCATGGAAACTTAATTTGATTTCCCAAATCTTGCTCCAAAATATATATTTTTTTATCAAAAATCAAGTGAGAAAAAGTTGGAGGTTCACCTAAGAACCTCTAAATAAAGAACTTTTAATCAAATCCTTTCATTTTAAAGGTACCTTCAATAAAATACCCTTTCAAAGGTTATTTGGGCATGCAACATTTTAAAAATGGGGAGAAAAACCTTTGTTCAAACCCCCTTTATTTGAATCTTGTTACATGTGATAAATCTTATAACTCCAAATGATTGACCTTTATTTAAAGAAAAACCTTCATCTAAAAATTCTCAATTTTTTTCCTTTCAAAACTATTTTTGTGCTATATACCACAAGTGAGACATAGCTTTATTATTCCACTCACAAAATGGGCATACAATTAGAGACAAAGTTTAAATACACCACAATACTATTAATTCGTTACAAAATGGTTGCCAAAAAGAGGTAAAAGATCTCTCAAAACAATTACTACTCCTCCTTGCGTTTCCATAATAGAATGGTTTTTCCTTGATTCCAAAAGCATGAATCAATTTTCATAGAACTAGAAATAATACGTAGCAAGATAATGGAGAACAGATTTGGAAAACAATTATTAATTGATTTTCCTTCTCCCAACATTTGCGCATTGAAAATAATGTGCTGATTTAAGAGATACTCATGGCTTAAGAAATTCGAGAAGATAGTTTAATCAAATTATTCGAATTCTTTTACATATTCCAACTCAATTACCTCAGCCATGGCTTATAGCTTGGTTCTAATTTAACATACAAGGCATTAAAATATATTTGTCACCACTTACTATATATAAATTTGCTCCTCAATAATGAGTCGAGCTACTAAATTAAATAAAAGAGCTCTTTTAAAAAGGGGTCGAGTCTTATATTCAAACCCTCGGCTTTATAAGCTGATTCAAACTATTAATAAAATAGAGATAATAATAATCATACAATATTAGAATATCATTGCATGGTATACAACGTTGGTTAATACGTTGTGACGTGACATCTTTACCATTCCGAAATTATCACTCCATTACGTTTATCGAATAACACGAATATAGACATGAATATGCACATGCATGCATGTATTTGTTTATACATATGCAAATGTACATGTACGTATGTAGGCACATAGTTTCGTCTACGTACATGCATTTGCATTCATCCATGCATATACATAATCCATATATATGTATCTGTAGACTTTTCTCACAAGGAAACACATTCATATGTATATTCGCTCATATATATATAGAAATAAGAAGGCTAATAAACCCTAAAACAACTATTCATAATAGAACAGGTAATACGACAAGATGAATCAAGTTTGCTTTACCTCTAAGCATGCAAGAAACATCCCCTAGACTTATTAGGTTTACCAAACAATACTTGACCATCTCTAGCTCAGATGGTGTAACCAAAGAATCCTCAACATCACCCTTCTCCTAGGTGATACTCCCCCTCTTTCTCTTTGGGCTGCTCGGATCACTCCTACATTATCACTCTAGAAAACAACGATAGTTAGCTTGGAAACATTATAGCATGTTCATATCATTGCATTCCCATTATCATTTGTTTTTAGAGAAAATAGATTCATTTCATAGCATTTCATCCAACCCATAACATCAAGTAATTATCATCATTTCATTGAATTGTAAAACATAACATTGCATAATCTTATCATAACATGAATAACTTTCAATATCTCAAGGTTTACATCTTTAATTACTCAAAAGTAAAAAGTAGTTTTTAGAGTATTACATATTGGCCATATCTTGCATCCATTATTGCAAATACGTGTTCTTGCTTTTCCCTCTTGTAGAAGGTTGTTTTTGGTTTTTGCAGGTGATCTTGGAGGCTAGAGTCCTTGAGTGAATCTAACATTAGGCTCCCTAAGCGGCTTATCTTCCTCCATCATCCTTGGCCTATATGACCACACAAGGCATGAGAGGGATATCCATTATCTTGGTTAATTAATCCCATATTTCATTAGTTTTTTTCTTGTTAATACAAACTCCCTACACCATGATTTTCTATTTGCCACATTGGGTTGTGTTCACGTTGGGAGCCATTCCCATAACTCTCTAATACTGACACCCCAAACTCATCACATCCTCTAATGAATGTGGAATGAAAAACAATGCAAAAAATCCATTTTTTTTGGAATAAAACAAACATGGTCTCATAATGTTATAAATCAATAACAATTAAGGAGACTTTTTATTTCACATTGAAATTCCTTTAGAATAAATAATAAATTGAAAATTTCTAAAAAAATTTACAAGAAAAAACCATAGAAAACCCAAATCCACCATTGAAGAAAAACTTGGAAAATTAAATTTCAAATTTCAAAATTCTAAAAGCTCTTTGGCTCTAAATACACCCAACAACACACTTTTCAAGTCAAATCACATTGTACACATTTTAAAAAAAATTGGGTATTATAACCCATATTTTGGAAAATCCCCAAATTTTTTTATCAAAACAACAAAAAGAACATATAAAAGAAATAAATTGTGTTGGGAGGTGGCTACACTCCCCAAATCCTATTCCAATATTTAAATTTGAGATACATTGGCTAAATTAATTGAAATAAGCAAAATACCTCAAACACAATTGAATTTTTAAAATGAAGAGTACATCACACATGCCAAACAAGAGCTCACAAGGACTGACAAGAACAATCCCCTATTGATTCCTAATCCAACGAATTTGACCTTGTCGAATTCTGCCATTACGTGCACTCCCAATCAACAAATCAATTTTTCACCCAAAAGAGGGTTTTCCTCTCTAAATTTTCTTCCCAAAATAAAACATTGCATAATGAATAAAACCCCCTTTTCCCTTTTTACCCTTTTTTTTCCAATTTCAAATTAAACAATATAAAATTCATTTTCCATTTCTAAATTTGTAATCCCCTTCATTTTGCCCAAAATCCCAATACACATTTAAATTCATTTATGAATAGCACATATCATTTAAATCTACATAAGCATTATTCATTTAAATTTATGAAAATCAAAATTCAAACATGATAATTAAATCAAACATAATTTGCAATTCCCAACCCAAGGAATTTTCATAATTTAAATTAAACAATAACTTACTTTTATTCTATTTTCCTCTTTCTTGAAACACATAATATTCTAATAATAACTATAAGAATCATTTAAATTCCTAACATTTCATTTACAATAAAAAAGGTAATTTAAACTATCATTTAAATATTCACTTTAATCTAATTTCATGATTGTAATACAATTAAATCATGCAATTTGTAATTTATTAAATATTTTATGGAAAAACATGAAATTCAAAAATCATTTAAATCAAGAATGCATTGTCATTTTACAACACACATGAATTTTGGAATAATTCCTAACTTAGATTTGGGTTCACATAAGGTCAAACACAACACATATCGTACTCTATTCGAGTACAATCAAGGAATGGATAAGGCGACCTAATATGACATCTTCAAATTAACCACCATTGGGGAATAACTTAGACCTCTATATTCAGGTGGAGAAATCAACGCACGTCAAGGATACCTACTCAATGTATATAGCCAAAGCACATCATACTCACCCAACCAGGTTTAATAGCATAAAGCATGAAAGTACATCCATTATATAATTCATTAAATGAATCATTCCTTTTGAATATCAATAATCAAGATTATATTTAACCACAACATATATAATGCATATCACTGAATTGAAGCATAATGATAAACCAAGCATGTAAATATACAAAATGCCAACAAATGACATGTCGAAGAACCTCATCTCAAACATGTGGTAGTTCACACATATCATTTAGAGCCATAAAATAATCACCACAACAATCATGAGGAAATGGTGAAGCTAAAACACCAATCTCACACTAACATGATGCAAACATGAGGGGCACTAAACTCTAACTACATGGGATCTAACTAGCATGAAATCTTGTAGGTATTGTGAATGAACAATGCATGTAACAAGTGTTACTTTGTCCAAAGTTTTTTATTTCATTCACATTCCAATATTGGATATGTGTGTCATAAGTTCATACACTACCATATCTTGCTTAACTCTAAACATTAACACAAACAATTTGTTAAAAACTTAGGTCACAATTGAGAATACATTCATTAAATACCATAATATGTCTCAAACTTCTAGAAAACCCTATGCCCAAGTTAGATTCTAGCTCGTTTACTCATTAATCACTAAAAAATTACTATGAAAGGATATTTCTATTTCATCTCATTAGCTTTTTACACTACCACCATGAAAATACCCTTTATTTAGACCTTAATTAGATCTTTTTTGTTCAATTTAAAGCTATTCCATTTGTTATTATTGTGATGTATCAAGTGGTAATTATGATATATAGATTTTATACTAATGATTAATATTTCTATTCATTTTTTGAAGTATTTACATTAAGCATTTAAATTCTATATGTAATTAACACAACTTGAAATCTACTCTAGTTGGTATACCAATGTTTTTGCTCTATTAGAGCTTATAGGTATTGACATGGACAAACTTCCTCTTCATAATTTTTGAATCAATGCATCAAATTTTCTACAAGAGGGATATAAATAGGGGTATCATAGATGAGATTTATAAAGCCTACATATGGTTCAAATGGTTAGAGCCTTAGGAACCTCTTTCGTTTTAGGAACCTCTTTTCGCTCTTCACTTTGAGGATCGTATCATCCATCTTATAGGTTATATTAAGCTCCATTTGTCCTAAAGTTTGAGGGTCCCTTGGCACAATTTATAATTTGTTCACACCCCTTCACATAGAGATTGATCACCATATTCTTTAGGTATATTGCATTTGCTTATAATGGGGCAAATGCAATCAAGGATCATTTTATTTTCAGTTTCTTTTCTTACTATGATATTAGGTGGTGACTCTTTTGCCTCTTTTGAGACCCATATAACCCTCTCTAGACCTTCATGGCTTACTAGGATCAAATATGCTTAATTCTTTTGCTTTCCAAAAGCTTGCTTCCATAATTCTCTATACTTGAAAGATTGCTTCTTTCATTCACTTTGTTCCTTATATATTTTGGCCTTTCATAGACATCATAATTATATTTTTTTTTATATGGTTGCTATAGGGGAAGACCACATGAGATATCTTAATAAAAGATCTCATCTCCATATGCAATTTTTTTTTGAAAACATCAGCTTATACAACCAAACTACAATAACTTGCCATTACACCTATCAAATTAGTGTCTTTTAATAAGAATCTTATAAAAAACTATATTCACCAAAAACCTACAATATATTTAAGTAAAGTTATAATCTCATAAAAGAGGCTTTCTAGAATATTTTAATAATTTTTTAAAAACATTTCACATATATAGATAGTAGTTCCATTAATTTATACTAAAAATTATAAATGTATAACAAATGACCAAAAAAAAATAAAAAGGAAAAAAAGGAAATTCTTATTATTTTTCTGTCATAAAATCTCCATTTCATAATAAAAATAAACCCTTAACCCCGCATCCCAAAAGCATTTCCTTCACAATCCTAATCTCCTTACAGAGCTTGGGAATGCTTTTTAATTCCCAATTTCCCAAAGTCTGTTTTGTACTCGAAGTATAAACACCGAGGGAATAATTGACATTTACTGAGAAGCAAGGCGCAATTCATAAGAGGGCAGACATAGTTTGATGATGGCAGCTGCGAACGGCATTCCACCAGTTTCCAATGACCATTTGCATGCAGATAACCAAGATAATTTTCAACTCGTTGAAGGTTTACTTGAGGCATGTTTTTAAGTTCTCTTCTTAACATGTAATACTGTTTGTTACATTCTCAGGGGAATTTGGGTACATTATTACAAGAGCAGATTTAGGAATGGAGGGTGCAAGAGTTTAAATACTTTAAAGGAGACAGTAAATGAGCTCTGCATATCGTTTCCTGATGTCTTATTCACCAAAATTCGTTCTTTTCTTTGTGCATGAATATGTTGTATTTGGACTTTTTTTTCGTTTTGGATTGCTTTGTGTTTGTATGTAAGTGGGAATTGCGTGAAAGGCTCTCGCTTTTTTTTCTTTTCCAAAGTATATGCTCTCTGTTTTTCAATATAAGCGCACATAAACCTGGGTTTCTCATTGTTTTTCAATAGGTGGCACTTGCAGTATTTTTGCTCTCATTGTGACGACATTCTTTCGGCCCTGCAGGCTCTTGCCATGATCTGTGCATGGTTTAAGTGCCATTGATGGCCTTCCTTCATTTGCCATTTTAGTTACCGTTTCTTATTTAAGTACTATTGACAATTGATGGCCTCCCCTTCCCATGGATGGAACCATTCTTTCGGCCCTGCAGGCTTTTGCTTTGACATGTACATGGTTTAAGTGCCATCGATGGCCTTCCTTCATCGGCCATTTTAGTTACCGTTTATTATTTATGTACTAGTGACTATTTATAGCCTTCCCTTCCCATGGATATGATTGCACCTATTACCTATTGGCAAAAATGAGTAACCTGTTAAGTTGAACAAATTCAAAATGTAGCTTTGAAATGGTGTTATAGGAGAAACACAAAATGATCTTTTGCGTTTGGCAACATGCAATATGCCAAGGTTATAGTGTTTGTGGTCAAACCCTAAGACAGATTTTTAAAACCAAGCCCGTTTAAAGTTACATTATTACTCTTCTGTTTGTTACCGAGATCCATCCTTTGCGGGAATTGATGATTCAGTTTTGTTCTGGCATGTGTGGAAACTTACATCATTTTAAATGTCTTCACATTGAACTCTGCCCTAATTTGTTTATAGAACCTTTTATGCTGCTTTCTCTAACACCATGAGGAGTCAAAGCAAAAGTACCACTGGATGTGACGCCCTTTTTTCTTGCAGAGAAGCATACTCCCTTGAAAGCATGATATCATTCTTAGAAATTGTATGACCAAAAAGATTATGAAACTGTAGTATCACATGTTAGACTGACGTGCATGCATTTCCAGGGACTATATTTAGCAACTTTAGTCACATAGCCACTTCTGTGCTAGTGATCTATAACATGGGGCCTAGGATGGTGGCATGGATAAAAACACAATAACCTAGCTAGTAAATTGATGCATTAAAATGTAACATGCAATAGAACATAGTGTAAAAACCATTGCATATTCATGAAGACAACAATATAGCAGAATTATGTTCATATGTTTGATATGAACATGGTTAATACATATGCGTACAAGACTAGAAGATGAGGAATGAGAATTTCTGTGATAGAAAACTTGGGGAAAATTTGTCCTAGCTGATTTGCCTAATTAGCACGATGTTTATGCCATATGCAATGGTGTAGGCTTTGATGATGCCTTTCAAAGAGCTGTTACAATCTACAAGTACAGTTACAAGAGACACTGTTACAATTAGGAACAATTGGGTTTCAGTGACTACTCATGGTTCACCTCCTGTGGGTGTAATGGTTTCGCACATAGATAGATGTTATGCAGATAGACATGTTGATGTGGTGGGAACCTTTGAAGCAGATATTCTTATGGTGTGGAGATCCTACATGGCCTGTGAGTTGCACAAAGACTCTTGGTGCTGTGAGCTAGCCTTGTATGATCCAAACACTCTGAGCACAGAATGCAGTGATGTGCTACATGGCATTGATTTCCTAGTGTTATGTTAGGCCCTTAGTTTGTGGCATATATAACCTTTGACTTGATCATTTGATAGTGATCTGTAATTAGGGTGGATATCCCACTATATGACTCATCCATATGAGTCTTACTCAGCCTTAACATGTAATGATTGATCAAGTTGCTGTATCAGTTGTATAATGTAGGAAAGTCAGACCCTATGTACTAAGTCTAATGTTGTCAAATGCAAATAACATAAAAGGAAGCATGTATAAACCAAGTAGAGAGCATAGAATACACATAGAAATGAAATTGACTTGGAGAAACCTAAAATGGGAGAAAACTTAGGAAGAGTGAGGGACATCTTCCTTGAGCCACTATCTCCTGAGCTATTACAATAGTTTACTGCTTTCTAGAGGCCGTCATGGACTTTTCTTGCACAAACAACAATGTCCAAATGCCACATAAGCCTAGCGACTGCTCTCACACTTCCCTATTTACACTTTAGCTCATCCAAGAATCATAAGGCTGAAGCAGCTTAAATTCAATTCTGCTAAATAACCAAGAAAATACGGAGGTAGAATTTCTTACAATGACCTCTCTTGGAGGCATCTATGAATAAGAATCACAAGATGTTGGAGAGGCACCCAACAGTCTTTAATAATGGAAATTTGTGAATTGGACATCTTCAGCTTCCTTAAACCCAACATGCCCTTTCTTTTTGTCCTTTCTAGGCATAGTGACAATTTTAGTAGCTGCCAAAACTGCCCGATAATTTCTATAAGGGTCGAGTCCATCACTAATGACTAGTTCCATGAGATCGATATTTTGATTGTCTCGCTCACTCAAAACACTTTTCCCTCTGTTTTGCTTTGTCAATCTAAGCTTTTGCAACTGTTCATGTGTTTTTCCTCCTAAATGCATCATTAAGTGTGTTAACTGTAAAGGAAAGTCTTAATGAGAACATTTTAGTGATCAAGTTAGTTAATTTTATCTATTTCATTCACACCTCTCCAATTAGGAGGCTTTTAATCTCTTGAAAATCTGGGAACTCACTGGATGAGGAAACAATTCCCCTGCCTTGTTTCTTGGATACCGCTTGGTCTTGCATGGCTTTGCCTCGTCAGACTAACTTGCCTTGTCCCCTAAACTGATGCCACAACACTTCCACTTGCTTTTTATCTTGGTTAGTAGATGAACTAAATGAGTTTTTGCATTCAACACTTTTGATATCTTTCAAAATACATGATGAAAGCTTGCCACCAGCATTGATCAATTGCTTTGCTTTTTGTGCACTTAAGTGGGAGATCTTTGATTTTTCTTAATAAGCATCAACGATGAAGCTTTGAACTTCTTTCATTAACTTGTATTTGTTGTCCTTTCTTGAATAGAATAGCATCTCTAAGATACATGTATGGACTGACAGATACCAGACTACATGCATCTAGATTAACCATATCAACAATAACCTCACCAAATGAAATGTTGATTAACAAAGTTTGCATTGTGTAATGTCCCCAAATATTTGGTTTGAGCCTTGAATAATTAGAAAAGTAATTCTTTATGGCTCAATTATTTTTATTTGGCTTGGTGGACTTGGGAATTAACTTCCCATAATTTGTTATTATTTTATGAAGCCAAAATATTTTTATAATTTTTCTATGAGGCTGGGTGACCCCTTTTGGGAGATAAAAGGAGGGAAAAAATAATAAAAAATAAATTAATAATATTTTAATTTGTGGAAAAGTGTGCCCCATTTGGAGAATTAAACAAAATAAAAATTCAAATTTAAAAGGGTGAAATTGGACGCCCAAATTGGGTCGGCCAAATTGGAGGGAAAGGTGAAGTTTGATATAAATACAATTTCATTGGAAGGCATTTGATTATGGTGCATAATGTCTTCAGTTTGATTCAGCAACTTGTTGCAATTATTCCAAGGATGAAAACCCTTTCGAATTGTGGGTGAGTTGGACGAAAACCTAGCTCATCTTGGGAAGACTTTATAATAGAGGTCTACTTGTGCTTCATTGCTATTTGGTGAAGGAGAAGAGCAGAATTCCAAATCAGATTTGCAGATCAGATTTGAAGAAGACATCATTTGGCGAGATTTGTTGCATATTGGCTAGGGTTTCACCCTAGGTTTGAGTGCCACTACCTAGAGAAGGAGTGCCTTGCTTTTGGAGGGCGATTTTGGTGTTTGATGGGAGTTAGGGTTTGATAACATCTTCATATTTGTAGCAGCAGTAGATCAGACGTAATTCACCATTGTTTGTGGAGTGATTTTTGGTGCTTATTGTCATCATTGCTTAGGGTTTTGCCCTACATTTTGAGTACCATCATTTGGAGTTGTTCGGAGGGTTGTTGTGCATCAATTGTTGTCATTTTGGAGCAGCAAAACCCTAGCAGACTTATTGCAGATTGAGCGATCAAATTTGGAGCAGATCTCCTTGTTGTTGAAGAGTGGAAGACATAGGGTTTCATGGCTTAATTGGAGTGCTGCCCTTGGGAGATCATTTCTATCAATTTCTTGGGTCATTTGCTATCGATTTTAGGTATGTACAAGCCTAATTTAAAGTCTGATTTGTAGCA
This sequence comes from Sequoiadendron giganteum, assembly GCA_007115665.2. Lineage (NCBI taxonomy): Eukaryota > Viridiplantae > Streptophyta > Pinopsida > Cupressales > Cupressaceae > Sequoiadendron > Sequoiadendron giganteum. Next base: position 448,664,721 of record CM021108.1, on the reverse strand, counting down.
GCAGACTTCCGGAATAATTCTGGGCATGTTTAAGCCCATTTTGTGATGTTCTTGCATGGACAATAATTCTGATTTTGTAGAAGCAGATCAGACAATCTGAAATCAGACTTCTTTCATGTTTTGGTGATCATTCTATGGTTGTTCATTGCTGGTTATGTTCGTGATTGAAAAGATAAATATATTTGCTTATGTGTTTGAGCATTTTGGAAGCATATATGTTTGCTGTTCACACTTGTTTGAAATCAGAAAATTCATATCAGAATCTAGGGTTTGAGCAGAAAATTCAAAGTGCAGAAGATTAGGGCAGAATTCTGAGTTTCAAAGTCAGATCTTAGGGCAAAATCCCAGTTGGTATATTTCACATTGTTTGGTGATGGGCGATTCTACTCCTTGTTTGACCCAACACAATTTGTATGTTTCGGAGTGTTGATTTGTCATTAATCCAAGTTTCTTTACAAACTCCTTAGAAAATAAATTAGCTTGAGAACAAGATTCAAAGAGAGCATCCACTTTTGTCTTCTTGTTTTGAACTTTAGTATGAAAAAGTTTAGTATTCTCACCTTCCTCTTGCTGTTTGTTGCTATCTAAGCAAGCCTTTTTTTGAAGGGAGGTGCAAACAAGTCTCTCATCCACATTTGAATTTGTTTCCACTTCTTGGCCTTCAAAAGAAGTCACGACCTTCTTCTTGCCCCCTTTTCCTTTCTTCATCTTCCATGGGTGCAATTTCGGATGTAGCTTCCAACATGTTTCATCTATATGCCCATTAACATCACAATGTTCACAATTTTTATCATTTTTAGTGGAAACAACTCTAAGCTTACCTTCCCCTTTGCCTTTGGTCTTTGTCTCACCTTTTTGTCCTTCTGTCTTTGAAGAAGGGTATAGCCCCCTTTCCTTGTCCATCTCTATATGGTGAGCATGGGAACATGCCACATATCTTAAGGCTTTGAGAGCAATATGGGCCTTCATAGATGGCTATGAAGTCCACCTATGTTCTTATCAAAATGTCATCCTCTTGGATGTCTTTATCCATTCAGACAAGGCCTTATTTGGGACTCACGTTGATGTCTTTCTTGCTTGTAGTTTTGGCACTTAATGAACTTCTCTATCTCTCCTTTTTTGGTACAGAAGAATTGGCACTAGCTGGTACGCCATTTGTGAGGCTCTAATTTCTTGGCCCCTATAACCTTTGGCCACATGAACTGTCCTTACTCATGCAATGGTTGAAGCTAGGGATTCAAATTTGTGACCACTATTTGTGTCTTTCTATGGCTTAACCATCCAGTCTATGCTTCGTGGGCTGACGTCTCTTTTTTATGACATATAGGATAAAGTGGCTTCTTGTTTAGTCTCTTGAATTCATCCCCATAACAAATAGAGTCTAACTTTCTTAAAGCCAATAGATTGAGCATAGCTTTCAAACCAAGTAAGAACATGCTTATTTTATCTTAATATAGCAAAGGAAAATTTCTGTTCTACTCTAATATTATGCATACTAACATATACCTCACATAAGCCAACTAATGGTCAAACTTCTTGACATCTACCTCTCCTTCATAAGGTGGAATCTCTATTTTTGCCTCAGCTTTGATTACAGGTGTTGTTGGAAAATGTTTGTAGCATACACCCCTGATAATTTTTTGTTTTGAAAATCTCTGTTTGCTGTATGCTTGTTCAAGGTGGTGTTTGAGTTTGTTTTCAATGTTGAGTTTGTTTGCAATGTGTTTCAGATGCATATAAATAAAGGAAACGATTGCAATAACAAGAAATACTAGATAACATTGCCTTTCATTAGAAACTTCAACGAGTATCAAATAACATTATTTTTCTGTTATAAAATCAGAACATTACACATGTATATCAGACCTGGTAAAGTCCTGTTACAGCAGCAATGAGACTCCAGAATGAGCACTGACACAACACCCAGATTTAGCCTTCAAACACTCTATTCTCCAATGCCTTAGACCTCTTTTTTCAGCGCCCAAAGTTCAACATTCAAAACACAACATATGCTGGTAATAAACTAGGGTTTTAGCAGCAAGAAGGCGTCCTTGGAGAAAAGTTCGATCCTCTCCCAAAAATCCAAAACACCACCAAATATTGCAAACTAGTACTTGAAATGATGGGCTGGAAATGACTCTTCTAATGCACCAATACCCATTTTGATTTTTCAATCCATTATAAAGCTGTGAGCATAAACATGAAATCTGGTCCAGGAGTGTAATGCTCAGAAAATATAAATAAACACACCAAAATCTTCACCAAACACTCCAAAACTGAAAATTAGCAAGCCACACCAAAAACTCTTCAAAATACTGATAAAACTTCTTTTAAAATCACCCAAATCGAACTCTGTGAAGCACTGTATGATCCCTGTTGTAGAATCACTCTCTATTTGATTAGGGAGGATATTCACCACCGAAAGCAGCCCAAGCGAAGAGGGTTTTCATCTTCAGTTCGCAGCCCAAGCACTCTGGAAGAAATCCAACAACATTTTGTTATGTTGTCAAAGCCAAGATGTGAAAATGAGAGCCAAAATGAAAATATATAGAAGCTAGGGCGATTGGACTCCAAAAGCTTCTTAATTTCTTCCTAAAAACCAACGCCCTTCTTCGCCTTGGAAAAATAAACATTTAAATTCATCTTTTCTCCCTAGGCGTCCCTCTCATGGAGCAAATTAAATATTTAAGAAGTCTTTTAAAACAACTTATAGGTTGCATGCCTAGGCCATGGTGCTTTTTGAATGACCTTTAACCCCCTTTCACTTAAGTTTATAAAATTATTTATTAAACAGCTTAAGTGACTGAATTAAACAGATAACCAATATTGTAACCTTAGGCTCTTCGAAAATAAACTGAGTAATAATACTGCTGCGAGTATAATGGCCTGGGACCAACTCCCCCAAAGATGACTTATTATAAATAGCACTGCTATAAATAGTAAGTATGTGCCAAACACCCAAACTGAGCGAACTGAAGACCCATAGAAGAATACTGTGACCAATTGAAGATAGCAACATCATGACCGGTCAATGCTATAAATGGAAACCCCTTCGAAAACCCCCAAACTTAATTGCTAAAAATATCACTTACTATAAATAGCATATTGCTAAAAATATCTCTTACTATAAATAGCATACTACTAAAAATAGTAAGTGACTCCAAATGCATTTTGAGCACAAACTGGGCAACCGTCACAACTTACTAAAAATAGTAAGTCCGAAAAAAGTTGTCAGATGCAGATGCATGGCATACCACTGCGAAGCTCTTTGAAAACCTAGAAAGAATCTAGAAACCAATCTCGCATGCAAACCCTTGATCGAAATGCATGTCGCATCCCTGAAATGCATGTCACATCCCTGAAATGCATGTCACATCCCTCTGAAGCTCTCTGAAAACCCAGAAGGAATCCATAGACCAAATTGCAAAACTTTGACATGCAAACCCCTGAATCCACAAAAGAGACCTCTAAACAACGGGAAACCCTAATTCTGCCTTTGACTTGCCTACGGGTATCCGGAAATAAGCCAACAGTCATTGGGAAGTGTAGTGCTAAAAATGGGGACATTACGATGTTGCTCATCACAGGACTGCACTTTCACATGAGATACTACTTGCTCCTTGGCTTCAAGATTTTCTGATGACATCCCCATTTTATCCATGAGTGCGTACATAATACTCCCTAGCTTCCCCATAGAGTGGGGAATTCTTACAACAACTTCTTCGAACTTGAGACAACTGTCTTTTCCATCTACAGATGTAGCATCATTATATGCCATTCTTTTTTCTCTCTTGTCCAATCTTTAGATTCTATCTCTTTCTACAAAAGAACGGATTCTTCCTTCCCACTTGTACAAGTTGATCCATTAATGGACACTAATCTACGAAAATGATCACACAAACAGGGAACCATGAAATTCAAGAAAATCTGCTATTGTATTGATCTTATCCATAATTGGTGTGGTAGGCCATTACATATTTCATCGGTATGAGTAATACTCAACCTTAATGTGCATTGATTGATTAAGTCATAGTTACGAGACTTGGACTCAGCCCAGACTTGGCTAGGGTGACTCGACTTGGGACTCGGGACTTGGCATAAACTCGGCAAAATGAAAAAAAGTTGAAAAAAACCTAGAAATTTAGAGATTTTTAAGGATTTAAAACTTGTTTCAAGCACTCTTTATTGAATACAACACAAATAAAAGCAAATTTGATCACATACACAAGTATACAATGATCACATAAGTATAAAGTACACAAATTGTAGTTGCGCTGCTGAAGAAAATAGCATACTTAGATATATAAAACTAGTCAAATGTATACAAAAGTCATGGAATATGAAATCCATAACCGCAAATGTTCCATACAAATATGAAATATCAAAAGATACAAAACAATAGCTATAAGTCTATGACTCTATGGCATAGTGGAGCCAGCATCCTTCCTACGAAGGCGTCTAAGGGTCTTGGATGATGTTGCAGCTGCAGCCATAGTCTTTGCCTCTGTCTGACTCTCCATGCCACTCTCACCAACAACAACTATGTCTCCTCGTGCTCTAGCCTCCTCCTCAGCCATGGCTACAACCTTAGCCTCTCTCTCTGCCTGGTCCACCCAATCAAGGTCCTCGTCACTAAAGACTGCATCTGTAGCCTCAGTAGTCCACTCAGACTGTGGATCAACCTCCTCTAGATTGATTGGGGTGTTGTTGTCGTCAAAAAGCTTCCTGTATCTGAGCCGAAGGTTGTAATGAACATATACCAAGTCGTTCATCCTATCCACTGTCAATCTATTGCACTTCTTAGAGTGTATGTGCTCAAACATACTCCAATTGCGCTCACAACCAGATGAACTGCATGGCTGGCTCAATAGACGAATGACAATATTTTGCAGGTACCGTGTATCAGAACCAAACAACTCCCACCATCTATCTGAGATGAGAAAAATAAACAAAATCAATCTCATTTCAAGTTTCAAGTTCAAGTTCAACATTTAATAATAAAATACAATATAAAAAGATGAAAATTATGCCCTTAAATATATTTTTACTTGGTAGTAATGTTGTCCTACTATCTTTGCACATTTGATGTGCAAAGAAGTCTCCTTGTGCCTTACTGAAGGCATCTATCTCATGCACTATCTGTGTAGTAACAACGGGCAACATCCGCTCTATCGTCGAGTAGAGCCCACTAAGAATTTCTCTATCTGCACGAAGATCATGGCGGAATTGGAAGGCCGGATTTATGAAACATGCGGCTGTATGGATGGGCTTATAAAGTTGGTTTTGCCATCTCCTATCAATGATATCCCAAATGGGACGATACTTCTCCTCAACTCCACCATAGACTGATCTAATGGCCTCTTTGGCCCTATCCATGCCCTCATATATGTAGCCCATTGTGGGCTTCTCCCCATCTGCAACTCGTAGGAGAACTAGCAAGGGCTCAATAAACTACAAAGTGCAAACATGTTTCACAAATAAGTGTGAACGAAAATAAACAAATAAAAGTAAGATATGATTAAAAATTAAAACATAATAAAGAATTAAATTTTACCTTCACAATCTCCTCCACTAGTGTTCAAAACCCTTGCTCATCAAAAATGCAATCAGCCACAGCAATCCCTGCAGTGCTTGTAGAAAAGGATGAGGAAGACCACTCCTCACCAACAAACATGCGCCTTAAAGCTGCATTTGACCGAATCAAGGATTGCAACGTGATAAAATTTGTTGCAAATGTAGTGATGCCAGGACGAGACAACTCCCTCAACCCCGTGTATTGCCTCATAAGGTTAAGCACCCATTTGTGATTGTATACAAATTTGCAAATGTTTTTTGCTGCATCCACACATGTTTTGATCCATGGGAGCTTGCCAAGATTCTCCATCATGAGGTCAAGGCAATGGGCGGCACATGGAGTCCAAAATATAGTAGGGTGCCTCTCCATCAATAATCTACCAGCAGCAACATAATTTGCTGCATTATCTGTCACCACTTGCACTACATTCTCTTCCCCCACATCAGCTATCACCTCCTCTATAGCCTCACACAGGTATGTGGCATTTTTGAATTGGGTAGAAGCATCAATGGACTTCATGAAAGACGGTGTCACCTGAAAGAATAAGCAAAACCAATTATTCAATAAATTAAAAAACATAAATCAGCCATATTAAATTATTAATCACTAAATCAAATTCAAATTTCAATGCATTGAGGGAAGTACAATTACCTCCGGAGGACACTAGAAAATTAAGCAGCGTCCTATTTCTCCTATCGGTCCAACCATCAATCATGATGGTGCAACCAATCCTCCTCCACTGCACACGCTGCTCCTCTAATTGTGCTTTCACATCTGCCACTTTTTGAGTCAAAAGTGGGCCCTTTAATTCATCTTTAGAAGGGGCTTTGAACCCCGGCCCACATATGGTTATGGCATCAACCATGTTTTGCCAAAAAGGTGACCTAAAACATGTCATAAATAAATTAATAAGTTACTTACATAAGTATTGTAAAATGAAAAGTTTTAAGATTTTAACTTTAAATTTGAATTTGATAATGAGATACATCTAGATTCTAAAATAATAAATTTTAAAACAATTAAACGAAAAAGAATTACCTGGCTACATGGAAGGGAATGGTGCAGTAGTACCAAAAGTCTGCAATTGTCTTTTTTGCTGCATCATGTGCGTCCTTGTTCCAACCCATGCTCTCAAGCGACGGTTGGGAACCAGGAGTAGTGCGTGGTACAAAATATGAGTCCACCTTAGATTTATGAACTCTAGGGCCAATGCTAATACTGCCACTACCACTAGCAGTAGTAGCGCCACCAGCACTAGGAGTATGCATAGGCATAACTGGTGCAAAAGCAGTAGCACTAGCACAAACACTAGCACTAGGACGGTATGGAGGCATGGAAGAAGTATCTCCAACAGCACCAAGTCCCTGTCCAACTCCCAAACTCACCAATTCCTGCTTCTGTCTCTTTTTCATTTCTTTTTGCATTTCAAAAGTTTCTAATTGCACCTGCACTTCACGAACAACTTCAAGAGGTGCTATAGGGCAGCCCACTGCATCATGGATGGGTATGCGTGCAATATGGTATTTTAATCTATTTATGCCTCCATGATATATTGTTTTGCAGTATTTGCATTTTGCTTCTCCTTTTTTCATTCCGAGAAAGATTTCAGCATGTTTCCAAGCAGGGTCTTTTCTGCCTGGGGTTTGAGACATTGTGAAATTAATAATATGCTTTGATTTGCAAATGAATGTGGCTGCAATAACAAATAGGGTTTCTAAAATTATTTAAGTTGCAAGTAGGGTTTGTAAAAAAAAAAATGCAAACTAAAAAAAACAATGATTTTACAAATTACAATGAATTATTTGTTAAAAAAACACAAAAAAAACCAATTAAAATCAAATTTACCTCTTATATTTGGCTTGGAATGCAATGCAAACTCCTCCCAATCACTGGTAATGAGCTCTCAATGCACCTCCTTGCTGGTATGAAGCTTCCCAAATGATATATGGCCCCGTATTTGTCTTCAACAGCTTGCTAGTTGCCCTCTCTTGTCCTGTTTTTCTTCATAACTCTCTCTTCTCCTCCTATTTTGCCAAATGAATGAAATGAGGTTGCTTTTAGGGTTGGGGAGATAATATAAGACAAAAAAAAAAAAAACTTAAACATAAGTTTTATGTTTTTTTGTTGACTTTTTATGTTGCTGTCGCCGGCCGCGTCTAGGGCTCGGGACTTGCCGGGAAGCGGCGAGTCCGGCGAGTCTGGCCAGGACTCGGCCGAGTCCAGGCTCCCAGGACCTGGCCAGGGGTGCTCAGCTCGGGACTCGCCGAGTTCTGGCGAGTCCGGGCGAGTCCTGTTACTATGGATTAAGTTGCTGTTCAAATTGTAAAAGTTAGGAAAACAGTTCCTATGTACTAAGGCCAATGTTGTCAAGCTCAAATAACATGAAAGGAAGCATGTGTAAACCAAATAGAGAGTAGATAAATCATATAGAAATGAAGAAGATATTAGCAATTGAATTTGTTTGTATTGATGATCTATTACTAAAAGCAAAACCAGGTTACAATATAAATGTGCCATGAAGAACACATCTGCCCAATATCGAGCAAAATATAACAAAAAATATTGTCTAATCCCAATAGGAACAACAACTAGGAAGTTTCAACAGTTTAGAACATTACATCATGAAATCAAATCACAAATTTAATAAAGTCAAGTAATTGAACATTGTGCATACCAACACTAAATTAAAAAATAGATTGAAGAACAATCTTATTCCCAGCAGCATTTCCTATTGGTGTTCTCCATGAATGCAACTATCTCAAATTTTCCAAGCAAAGGAGAGATAGTCTCTCTGTTGACACTATTTCCAAAGTTTTGTTTAGTAAACTTACAATCCATAACAGCATCATTCGTACTCATGAGACAGCCATGAATTTTACAGTACTGTTTTTGGAATTCCAAATATTCTTTAAGAAAACTTTTTATCCACTTCTTTGTAATCATGTGGCCAAAACTCAGTATATTTAATATCAAATTTATAAATGGTAGTTGATCTTTCATCAACAGTCTTCATGAATCTTTCCTTGGGCAGCTCCATAGTCATTGTAACCTACGACACAATGTTGAAAAGTTAGTCTATTGGAAGACTCCATATAGTGCCTTCTCTTGTCGTGGAACAATTCCTTGTTTCTCCCTTTCCAAATAAACCACAAAATCTCATATGAGAGTACAAACCAAAAAAAAAAGGCTTAAAGCTTAGACCACCAACATAACCAAAATTAATTTCTTTTCAAGTGAGGTTCTTCTTATTATCCCACCTAGATATCTTACCCATATATATATATTTTTTTATAGCAAAAGTGCAATAAAAAAGAGGCGATCAAATTTTTTAGGGACATCAGAAACTTTACAAGAGATAGGATCAAAAGCAACAACCAAATTTTTAATCAATATAAGGCATTTAATGTAGGGCTTCTCAAGTTCAAGAGACTCATATCGACACCAATTAATTAGTTTTAACTAGGGCTTACTATTAAAATCAACATTCCAATATTTTTTTATATGATCAATCACCTCTTGGGAGTTAGTCAACATGTTATATAGCCTGGAAGAGTTAATATTTAAAAATCTAGTACCATTCTACCATTTTAAGTTCTTCAAGTTTTTAGTATTGAAAGTCAATTCCATCGGCAACTTAACATTAAACAAGGCTTTTTTTTATAATAGAAATGGTTCTTTTTTTGAGGTTCATGTAGGGAGTATTTTGTCTTGAAATTCTTTTAGCCCTTGACATAACTAGATTAAAAAATATTGCCAAAATCAGCAATCCCTTTATTGTGTTAGTAACTAGCAAAGCACCCTTGAAGCAGAACAAAGGGTTTATATTTCAAATACAAATTCCACCAAATAGATTTGTAGCTACAAACTTTCCCATCATCTCTGCAAAGAGCATCTCCACCAGTGGTCAAAGACTTAATTGCCTCCTATGCTATCCAAATGCTGTAGAACACACTAGAACTTGAGGGTTTAACCAAAAACCTACTAAACAAAAAGTGATGAGGATGGAGTTTTTTCCAATGCTTAGTCTTTTTTGGAGTAGCCCATTGAATATTGTTTTTGATAAGCACTTTCCAAAGCCCATTGCCCTCTAAAGCCTTAACAATCCATTTTGTGGCCAAAGCCACACAGTGTATTTTAATTTTTTTCAAACCCATCTCACCATTATTCTTGCTTAGGCAACACCAATCCCATTGCACTCCATGTCTTTTGTTGTTACCTTTACCATTAGACCAAATGAAGTTTAGAATAAGTATGCGTATCTTTTTAACTTGGTAGTTTCCAAGCATCCAAATAGACACAATATATGCCATAAAAAGAGAATTTTTTTGACAAACCTGTATCCTACTAGTCAATGACATATAGATTATATTCCATTTCATAATCTTCTTCTCAATTTTACAATACATTGAATTCCTAGACATCTAACTTGCTTGTTAGAACCTTCTACCACCAACCAGAGTTAATGAGCTAAGCAGGAGGGGTTTATTTCAATTGAGTGCAATTGATTTGCTTTTAGTTATTTAAGCTTTAGAATCAAACCGATACACATTAAGTCTATTATTTAGATTTAAATAATTGAAATTCTCCTCATCCAAATCTGTAAACAAAGTAGTAGCATTAGCAAATTGTATATTAAGTAGAATTTTATTATTTGGTAAAGAAATGTCCTCAACCATATTACTGAAATGACTAGTTCCCAAAATGTAATGAAGGGCATTTGAAGCAATGACAAGTAATGCAGGAGCTAATGAATTTTTACAAAATAAAGAGATTCGTTAAGAAGCCATTAATATCAATGTGCGTGTATGTATCTTTGAAAAGAATATTGATCATATTGCAAAAAATGTGTGGGAAAACCAAAGGCTTTCAAAACTATCATTATAAAAGACCTTTCCATTCTATCATAAGCTTTTTCAAAATCCAGCAATATCATTCCAACATTTTGATTAGTCCTCGTAGCCCACTTGAGTTTTGCAATTGGTAATAAGATTCTCAAGAATATATTTACCTTTAATGAAACCGGTTTGAGTATTATTAATGATCTGTGGTAAAATATCCACTAATCTAAAAGCCAAAAGATTAACAAAGATTTTATAAGAAACATTGAGCAAAGTTATTGGTCTTCAATTAATATTAGATTTGTCCCCATCTTTGGGCAAAAGTTTATTAATACCTCTATTGATGTTATTACCCAAAGTACTTTTTTAAATAACTTCCTTATATACTGTCAATAGATCATTAGTAACCCACTTAATATTATAGTATTCAATAAATAAACCAGCAACATCAAGATATTTACCATATTTGAAGGATTTTGTAGCATTAACAATTTCATCATTGTTAATGTCTTTATCAAGCATGGAGGACTCATTAGCATTGATCTTGGCAGGAATAATCTTTTTGCACATTTCTTGAGCAATTTGACATCTTGCATTATTATCATTAATTGTGAAAAGATCTTTCTGGAACTTTCTAAAAGTATTTTTAATTTCATCAATATTACTGGTTTAGACATTGATCGAAACAAGGCCCACAAAGTCATTATTTTTCTCTTTTAAAATATTGAAGTGCTTTGATCTTTTGTCACCATCTTTCAACCAATTAATTTTTGCTCTAAATTTGGCTTTCTGAGCTTTTCTATTTTGAAAATATTTAAGCTAATATTTAACATCATCCAGAGAGGTAATAGGAGTCTCATTCTTAGGATCATTTTGAAGGATAATTTTTTTATTCAACAAATTTTCCTGCAAGATGTTTTCATATGTCCTACTATCAAGAGCAAATATTTTATCAATAATTTCAAAGAGAGTTCTACAACAACTAATCATGTTATGGTTATTGATGTTAGTTTTTTTGTTAGCTTGTTTAAGTAAATCAAGGTTAAGATTTTTCAACTAGAGTGTTAATCATTTATTTAAATTTAAGATTAGTTTAAGGCAGTGGGTAAATGCTTGATGAGATTTATGGGAAACTAGGAGCTATGAATTTAGACACACCAAAATAAAATTCAATAATAAATTAACTTAGGAAAATATATGATCAATAGTTATAACAAGTAATTTTTAGATTATTGGTGAACTTAGATTAAAAATATTAATTCATAGTCAAAGTAAATATGTTGAATCAAGAGAGGGTTAAGTTATTTACCTTGTAAATATTTAATCTTTTATCTATCCATTTAGTTATTGATTATTAATAAATAAATGCAATAAACAATTGTTGCATTTAAATATAGCATTAGTTATATTTCTCGTTTTATTTAAATAATGGGAGTATTGTAAATGATCACTGTAAGGATTAATTATAGTTGTTTAATTCTTGAATATAATTTAATAGTGCATCTATTGTTAGACAAATAATTAGGAATGTAACATTCTTTCATAGGGTCTAGTTAGATGATAGAACCCTAGGTTTGTATTATCGCTTATTCAAGAAATTTTCAAACAAATAGATATTTTCCTTTTCGATATGTCTTGTGTAAACACCTAGACCAAATAGGCTGTCTTCATGGTTGGGAGTAAGATAGAGTTTTCCTTGACCACTTGGTGTCATTCCCTTCCTCGCACTATGTGCGGCGTGCTTATGATGGCATCATTAACATGATTCCATCGGATGCTCATAGGCGATCCCTTAGATGTTGTCTTGTTTTGTGTTGTAATGTTATTTTTTTTTTGTATTTGTGTTATTGTTTAGGTAGTGTAAATAGTGGGCATGACATGACATACAACACCCAGCTTGGAGAATGAGCCTTGACTTTATGGAAGGTGGATTGACTCCCAGGGTACTCAACAATAACTCACACACCAATTTGCATTAATTGCAGGTCAGCAGGTGAGATAGTCACCAATGCAAAAAAATTGAAAATAATTGCAGTGAACTCCCACCAAAACAAGCTTAATGAGGAAAGTAGAAGAAAACATGAAAATAAACAAGTGAAACCCACAATAGACACCAAATGACTTGATAAAAAAAAGCAAATAAAGGAGAATTTTGACGAAAGTAACCAGGAATGACAAAGAGCACTAATTAGAGTTGATTCCAATGAGAGGAGCATCATCCAGGTCAGAAATGGAGGGTGACTAATTGTCTCCTTCTCAATCTTAGAGCTCCTCTCTTCTGATAGCAATTGACTTGGAAAAATCTAAAATAGGAGAAATTTATAGAAGAGCAAGGGACCTCCAACTGAAGTCCCTATCTCATGAGATATCACAATGATTTATTGTCTTCTAAAAGCCTTCATGGACTTCTCTTGCATAGACTACAATGGCAAAACACCACACGAGCCATGCAATTGGTTGGGAGGGTGTGGGGTCCACCTAAAAACAATAAGCAAAAAACCTTTTTTAAATCCGAATGGTCTTTTTAATGCAAAAAGTGGCTGGAAAAAGGGGGACGACAGGCCATCCTCTTGCCGCCCCCAAGACGTCCCCTGCAATCGGAAATGTCCCCGTTGGAATTTTTTTTTTTGGGGACACCGGGGAAATGTCCTAGAGGCGTTCCCCGTCCCCAAAATGTCCTCAGGACGGGTACGGGGGCCAAAACCCCATGGGACACGTCCTTGTGTACCGCCGGTGCAAAACAGTAGTGGATTTGTCTCAGCGAGGCAATCATAGGAGTATAAGTTGTCGACCCTATTTTTGACACCCAGTTATCATGGGGGGTCCTACTAAGGGGAGGGCAAATCTGCTACAACACTAGGAAAGGCTTGTTCCAAGGAGGATTTGGATTTAGAAGTAGAGGTGACCTAGGATTTGGAGGATATTGCAAACACTATAGAACTTTATGTGAATGAGCTTCAAGAGAAGATGGTGAATGTGAATCTGGTAGAGTGGTACTATTATAAGAACATTATGCTAATAATCAGATACACTACTGCAGTACAACACTATTTGCCAAAACCAGAGAATAGGAAATGATCAGCTCACATTGATTGAACAACTACAAGACTGAAACTGACCTTTGAATGTTGATGAATTAGTGCGGACTGAAAACATCAACTCTGTTGATACCCCTTAAGTCTGAACCGAACTGCCTCTTGCAAGCTTCTCTTCTGAGTCATTACGGCATTCCCAAACACTTGTGCATTCACCCAAGTCCAAACTGAACTTATATCAGACCTGGAGGGCTCAGTAAACAGCAGATACAAAGGATGATACAGCTGCACCGCTATGCAAACTCCAACTTTCAGTCTAATCTCACCTTTCTCAGTCATACCCAACATAGAAAATGGTGCAGACAGGATGAAATAAAGAGAGTATTGAGGGAAAAAGGCAGCGGTTCTGCTCAGAAACTACATGCCTACCTTCGGTCAGCAGTACGGCCCAAAAAAATCACTCCAATCTGCATTTAAGAATGGTATGGCCTCTGGAAATTTGTACAGCCTCAATACAAACACCAAAAGCATCAAAAGCTATTCAAATCTCACTAAACTGAAACTCGATCATTGGAAACAATAAAGCATTATATTGAGAAATCAAAACACATAAAAAATCTTCATTCTCAATAGCAAACTGGAAAATAAACTCAATATTCAGCACAATGGTGATTCCAAAGTGAAACCACACAGCCAATTAGGAGGTTTTTTGTCCCCAAAACTGGATTACCCAAGGGTTTTTGTCCTTAAGTAAATAGAAGAACAAGGTTCATTCTCATAACAAACAATGAAAATTCAATAGTAGCCCTTCTTCTTGTTGATGTTATAGCAGCTATGGTCTGCACTTCATCGCACGAATTCCAAGAAGAAAGCAAATTAAATGTATAGCCATTCGGCTATTTAATTTATAGCAAACAATAAACATAAAAGAATAAAGGGCCGACTCTTTTGTTTCACATTTACCTATTATTGTTTGAGCCGACCTCATGTTGTATTTTATCTTTTATTATGTTCTCTAAAGAGGCTGACCGAAGTGAAGAGGCACCTTGTGTTGTATAAATACAAGGTCAGTTTGTCATTGTTACAAATTTGATATTCAAGCAAGTTCGCATTATTCTTCAAGAGCAGAATTCGCATTCTTAGCAGCAGTCCGATTTCAAGGAAGAATATGTTCATTTGTATCTTGTGCATCTAGGAGAGGTGCGACTGTTATTGTATACATTATTGGCCATTGCTGGGCCTGAGTTGTAAGCAGAGTTCTGCCATTGTTCTATATATATAAGCGATATATATTTGCTGGGTTTTTCTCCCTCAAGAGGAGGGTTTTCCCAAGGTATCTTTGTGTGTTCATTGTCTTATATGTTGCAATTATATTAAGTGTTTTTTATTGTTCAATCTGATCTATGAAAAACTAACATGGTATCAGAGCGGGTGTGAAAAAGATCGTGATCAGATTTAAGTTTGCAGCACTCAAATCTTTTTCAGTCTATCTCCTATTTCAAAAATTCAAGATGGTGAATGGTCTGAAAATCGAGGATAGACTCGAAGGGATTTCGAACTACACATCATGGAGGTTCAGGATCATGCTCACATTGGAAGAGAATGATTTGGCTGAGTTTGTGAAATCAAAAGTTCCTGAACCTGAGGAGGAAGAAGAGAAATTGCAGTGGAGGAAGAAAGACACTAGGGCAAAGAAAGTGTTGGTTGATTCCGTCAAGGATCATGTTGTATCGATTGTCTTCAAGTTGGATACAGCAAGAGAGATGTTTGCAACCTTGGAAGAGATGTACGAAATCAACAACACTAGTCGAGATCTTGCACTGAAGCAACAACTTCATCATGTGAAAATGTCGAAAGGAGAATCTGTTATTACATACTTCATGAGGATTTCAGAGATAAGAGATCAGCTCTCCACAATTGGTCACACGATTGACGACAAAGACCTAACTATGCTTGCTCTCAATGGTCTTCCGTTTTCATGGGAGGCATTCATTCAAGGAATCAGTGCAAGATCTAAACTTCCCAAGTTTGATCGATTGAGGATTGATTGCATTCAAGAAGAGTCGAGACTAACGGCAAGGGGAATTGGTCAAAGTTCAAAGAATGAAGAAATACAAGTTCTTGCCTCTCATTCATCGAACAAAGGAAAAGGCTTTAAGAAAGGGTTCTTCAAAAGGAATCGAGAAAATGGAAATGATAGTGCTCCTACCTTCAAAAGGAAACGAGACATGTCCAAGATTTAGTGTTTCCGCTGTGATAAGTATGGCCACTTTGCGAAGGAGTGTCCTCAAAGACCTAAGCATCAAGTTGCCACTGCAGATGTTGAAGAAGTCGCTCCACAGAAGGACTCCAGTGATTATCTGTTCTATTCAGCCTTGTCAAGCAATGTTTCTACCGACACCAACACTTGGCTGATTGATAGTGGTGCTTCTAGGCACATCACCGGTTTCAGGAGTCACCTTTCAAATTTAGTGGAGAGCAACTCTAGTGATCAAGTCGTTATTGGAGACGATGCTAGATATTCTGTAAAAGGAATTGGAAACTCCACTCTTCACTTGGATTCCGGGATTTCATTAGAGTTGAATGATGTACTGTTCGTTCCAAGGATGAAGAGGAACCTTGTCTCAATTTCAGCATTGGAAGACAAGGGTTATCAAGTTGCCTTCTCTAAAGGCAAAGTTCTTACATGGGCAAAGAACTCTAGCTTCAAAACTGCTCAAGTGATTGGAGTCAGACATGAATGTCTTTACAGGCTATGCACTCGTCCTCTTCAAGCGCTTGTGCATGACAGCTCCGACATGTGCGATCTTTGGCATCGAAGATTGGTTCACATTCACTTTCGTGCTCTACCTATCATGGAGAAGATGGTCACTGGTCTTCCAAAATTCAATCAAGAACACGAAGGTACATGCAAGGGATGCGCCCTAGGCAAGAACACAAAAGGTACGTTTCATTCTAGTGAAAGTAGATCTAAATGTATTCTTGATCTCATTCATTCTGATTTGTGTGGTCCAATGTCTATTGCATCATCTAGTGGTTTCTTGTATTATATTATTTTTATTGATGATTACTTTAGAAAGACTTGGATTTATTTTTTGAGATCTAAAGAATCTGAAGAAGTATTTGAAAGATTCAAAGAATTCAAGGCACAGGTTGAAAACCTGTCTGGGAAAAGGATCAAGGTATTGAGATCCGATAATGGTGGAGAATACACCTCTGGCACATTTTGAGATTTCTGTATTAAAGCAGGGATTAAGAGGGAGTTCAATGTTCCCTATAATCCACAACAAAATGGTATTGCTGAAAGAAAGAATAGGTCTATTGTGGAAGCAGTGAAAGCTATGATCCATGATCAAGATCTGCAAATCTCTCTTTGGGCTGAAGCATCAAGGACAACCGTCTATGTTCAAAACAGGAGTCCCCACAGGATCTTAGAGAATAAAACTCCTGAAGAAGCATTCTCAGGCGTGAAACCTGCAGTTAGTCATTTGAGGATCTTTGGCTGTCCAGTCTATATTCATAGTCCAAAGGAAAAGAGAACAAAGCTGGAACCTTCTGGAAAGAAAGGAATTCTTGTAGGATACATTGAGACATCAAAAGCTTACAGGATATACATAGCAGGACAAAAGTCTATTGAGATTAGCAGAGATGTCACATTTGAGGAAGATGTTGCTTTCAGAAAGTCCAAGGGCACTCCTATGGAGATTGATGAAGAAGAACCTCCTCAAGATATGGAAGTTGACAATATTCCAGAGAACCTGAAGGAGGCTTCAGAACCTAAAGAAGATGTTGATCCAGTTGAACCCTTGGATCTTACTGATGGGCCTCTAGATATTGTGATTGGAAAGAAAAGACCTCTTTGGGCTTGCAGGACAATGCAGGAGGCAGAAAGTTTTGCAACCCCAAGAGGAGCTTTCAGAGAAAGCAAGAGACCTCACAAGTTCTCTAGTTATGTTGCCTTGATGAGTCGGATTATTGAATCAGAGCCTTCAAGTGTCGAAGAAGCTTCTAGTCAACAAGTATGGAAAGATGCCATGTCTGAGGAATATCAATCCATACTTAAGAACGATGTTTGGGATATAGTTCCTAGACCCAAAGGCAAATCTGTGGTGTCTTCTAAATGGCTCTTCAAGATCAAGCATGCAGCTGATGGGAGCATTGAGAAGCACAAGGCAAGATTCATGGCTAGAGGGTTTTCACAAAAAGAGGGAGTTGACTATGAAGAAACCTTTGCTCTTGTGGCTCGATATACATCTGTCAGAACCATCATTGCTATTGCTGCATCTAGAGGATGGAAGATTCACCAAATGGATGTAAAGACAACTTTTCTAAATGGTGTAATAGAAGAAGAGGTTTATATTGAGCAACCCGAAGGATTTGAAGTATATGGGAAGGAGTCTCATGTTTGCAAGCTAAAGAAGGCCTTGTATGGTCTTAAGCAAGCTCCTCGTGCTTGGTACGAAAGGATTGATTAGTATCTTTCAAGCCTGGGGTTCTCAAAGAATGATGCAGATTCCAACCTCTACTTCAAAGTGGTAAATGGTGAAGCATTGATTTTGATTTTATATGTTGATGATTTGATTATCACTGGTGAGGAACATCTAATTCTAAAATGCAAGAAGGAATTAGCCTCAGAGTTTGAGGTGAAGAATCTAGGTCTCATGCATTACTTTCTTGGCTTAGAAGTTTGGCAAAAGCCAGATGAGATGATTCTAAGTCAAGGCAAGTATACTGTTGACATTCTCAAAAGGTTTGGTATGATTGACTGCAAACCTATGTCTACACCCATGGAGACTAACCTAGATAAGTTGAAAGAGGCTGCAGCTAGTTCAGAACCAGTGGATTCTACGATGTATAGATAGTTGATTGGTTCATTGATGTATCTAGTTAACACTAGACCTGACATCTGCTATGCAGTGAGTGCACTTAGCCAGTTTATGTGTGAACCAAGGCAAATACATCTTGTAGCGGCTAAACATATCCTGAGATATTTATGTGGCACAATTGGATATGGGTTGAGATATTCTTCAGGTGTGGATTTGGAGCTGCATGGTTTTACTGATTCTGATTGGGCAGGATGTGTCTCAGATTGGAAGAGTACTTTTGGTTGTTGCTTCAGTTTGGGGACTGCTATGATTTCTTGGTGTAGCAGGAAACGGTCTTCAGTGGCCTTGAGTACAACTGAGGCAGAATATATTGCAGCTTGTGTGGCAGCTCGTGAGGCAGTGTGGCTTCGTAAGCTCCTTGCAGGATTGTTTGGACAGTCAATTGAGCCTACTATTATACATTGTGATAATCAAAGTTGTGTAAAGCTTTCTGTCAATCCCGTGTTTCATGACAGAACAAAACATGTTGAGATCAAGTACCACTATATTAGAGATATGGTACAAAGGAAAGCTATACAATTGAGGTATATCAGCACTGAAGAGCAAACGACAGACATTCTCACCAAGCCTCTCGCCAGGATTAAGTTTGTGTACTTCGAGAGAAACTTGGTATGGTGGAGAATGCAGCCTTGACTGAGAAAGAGTCTCAGTATCAGTGATCCTTAATTGTTAATGCAATCTCTGCTGAGAGAGAGTTGAGGTGCAAGCCCTTGTTAATGCAATTCTCTATTGAGAGAGAGTTGAGGTGCAAGCCCTTGATAATGCAATTCTCTATTGAGAGAGATTTGAGGTGAAAGCCCTTGTTTCCACCCTCTGGGAGAGCCATGGTGGATGTCATGTGTGTGACTCCATGACAACATCACGTGAGGGAATCCGTGATGATTTTATTTGTGCTTGTGTATCACCCTCTGGGAGAGCCATGGTGAAAGTCACATTGAGGTGACAACATCACATTAAGTGATGAGCATTTGTTCTTACCATCTGTGGAGGTAGCCACAATGGTTGATATCACAATGAGGTGATATTCTTTGTTTTCATTCTGATATGATGTGTCTTGTGTAGGTGGAAGTTCATCCCTAGCTGAGAGGGAGTGTTGATGTTATCGCAGCTATGGTCTGCACTTCATCGCACGAATTCCAAGAAGAAAGCAAATTAAATGTATAGCCATTCCGCTATTTAATTTATAGCAAACAATAAACATAAAAGAATAAAGGGCTGACTCTTTTGTTTCACATTTACCTATTATTGTTTGAGCTGACCTCATGTTGTATTTTATCTTTTATTATGTTCTCTAAAGAGGCCGACCTAAGTGAAGAGGCACCTTGTGTTATATAAATACAAGGTCAGTTTGTCATTGTTACAAATTCGATATTCAAGCAAGTTCGCATTATTCTTCAAGAGCAGAATTCGCATTCTTAGCAGCAGTCCGATTTCAAGGAAGATGTTCATTTGTATCTTGTGCATCTAGGAGAGGTGCGACTGTTATTGTATACATTATTGGCCATTGCTGGGCCTGAGTTGTAAGCAGATTTCTGCCATTGTTCTATATATATAAGCAATATATATTTGCTGGGTTTTTCTCCCTCAAGAGGAGGGTTTTCCCAGGGTATCTTTGTGTGTTCATTGTCTTATATGTTGCAATTATATTAAGTGTTTTTTATTGTTCAATCTGATCTATGAGAAACTAACACTTCTGAAGACCCAACCTTCTTTTATAACTTTTTCAGAGCTATTTTTGGAAAAAAAGCTTTTTTCTTTTTCATTGTTTTTTTTGAAAGAATGTTTTTTGGGTTTTTTTCTCTGAAAAAATGCTTTTGTTTTTTTCAAAAAAGCATTTTCCTTAATAAAATAATATGAAGTGTCTTTATGACCACTTTTTAGCACCTTGATTCTAGCAACACTTTATCTACACTCTTAAAACACCTTTTTAAATAATTAAATGTAAGTTGTCAATTAAAATATTGATCAATGGTACCCTTTTTTGACAACTTAATTTAATTATTAATTTATAATCCCTTTACCAATAGCCAAAGCCTATGGGAAAAAACTTAAGAAAATAGGCTAAGGGTCACTAGTGGCTTACTTTCGACAAGGGATATTATAGTCTCAAAGGTCATTCTCTAGCTTCTAGGTATCTTTGGATTCCTTGAATTTAGTTGTCTGAATTTTCCATGATATATTGAAATAAATAGAGAGGATGACAACATCTTGCTATGATATAATGAAAAAATATCTACCCCCATATTTCCAATTAAATGAGTAAAAAATATTATATACTGCTATCATAAGTTATAATCTGTCAATTTGGTTCATGCTACATTATAAAATTGAACCTATGTTCTATAAATTTTTTAGGATGGGGATGGTAGGGGATAGTGTGACATGTTTTGGAGAGGACATTGCAAGAGGCTTTTGGGATGGCAGCTGTGTTTCCAATTAAATAATTAACAATCCTTATGTACCACTATCGTAAGTTATTGTCTATTTAGGTTGTGTTACATTATAAAAATCAACAAATTATGCTTCATGACATTTTAGGATGGGGATGGTTGAGGTCAGCTGGATGCATTATGGAGATGATATTGCAAGAGATTTTAAGTGTGTGTGAGCATGTGCATGTGCAAGAATTTTTTGGTGTGTGTGCATGTGTGTAATCCAAATTGATTGTGGTAATTGTGAGTTGCAAATAAATGGGTGGAATAAATATACGGAGGGTTAGGGCTTGATAATGTGGTGGACCTTGTGAGTCCCCACCTATTTTTTTTCTTCAAAAAATTATGAAATCTGTTTCTTTTTTTACTTGCAGAAAAGGCCAGTCAAGGGATGTCATAGATACCCTTGATTGCCCTTGGGATGGCTAGACATCCCCAGGATGTAGAGTCTCATTAGGAGGCATTTTAGAGATGCATCCCTGAAATCCATGGGGATAGGGGATAGCTAGGTAGTGTCCCTTACCATCCCTGCATCTTGGGGATACCATAGGGAATTGGAATGCGAGGTTTGGGGGAAGGGAGATGTATCATGTAAGCCTGAAATATATTTGAGTCATAGATAGTATGCCACAATGTGTTCAAGTGTAAAAGTAAAATTGTACAACCCAGACTTAAAATTACATAATCCTAATAAGATGGCATTGTCTAGAGATGCTTGAGGCAGGTCTATGAAAAGGGTGACACTGTGTGGGGCATTGTGTTTTGCTTATGGTACTTAATGCTTAACAGTTTATGATATGCTATGGTACATTATTTAATAATTTTCTTCCTTAAGTGGAAGAAGTGGTTTTATGTTTCATCTTCTGTAAATGTTTTTGTGTTTAGTGCACAATATTTAAAAGCATGTACTAAATTCATATAATCTCTTTTCAACATTGTGTTGCTATTGGGTATCAAATAATTTAATGACATGACAATTTTGGAGCAACAAATTTTTGATGCTTACAATTGTTTATGTCTAAAAAATGGGTGGGATTCTCTAAATCCATTTTCTAAAGTCTTGTTTCTTTCTTGACCATAACACGACCCTATTTCATCAGATATAAGAATTTCTAGCTCTAATTCCTTGATGCAGAGTAGGCCGCAAGGTATGGAGATCTTGATGATATGAAAGATCTGGCATCACAAGGAATTCTTCTTAGCTCACATGATTCTCAAGGCCGTACAGGTACTTTTTTCCTTTCATCTTTTGTCAAAATGGAGAATTCAGACATTCAGACAGGTGATAATCCTTGCTGTGCTCTTTTTTGTTCAAATTAGCTGATCTTAAAGTAAATAATACTCACATGACATATTTTATGATATGGGTGCACATAGGCTGTGGTAAAATGAGAGCAATTATTCAATTTAGAAGCTTTCAAGTTATTTTCTCACAAGATAAACTTTATATGCATGGAAATATCCTGCTCTTAACATTGAGTTGAAAGTCTTCTTGCAGGGCAGTTTTGGAAAGCAAAATGGAAAACCAAGAATGTAACTACTAGAACAGACTTAATTCATTTGGTTCACAAGTGCTTCATTGTAATAACCCCAACCCCCTGGGGGACCAAGATTATTAACCGATGCCCAAGTTTGACAATGATATTTGTCAAACTAACTTGTTGGTCTGAACTGAAAAGATTTGTCTTGTGTATGCAAAGTAAATAATCAAATGTCTGAACTCAATACCCATAGCTACTTCAAATCAATATCATTATTTCAAACACATTGCAAATACTAGACATGTTCAGGTATGAAGTCAAAGATCGAGATGTCTATATGTGATCTTTACGGATTGTATATTTTTCTTCAGATGTACAGGAATATCTGCATATAATATCTTTAAATCTGACCTGATAATGTCGATAACACTCAGAGGTGACCTTGTAATTAAACACGACTTCTTTGGGATGACAGCTACAGGTATTAGAAATCATAAATAGTTCCAAATGATAATCACACCTCTAATATTGGCCCGTGGCAGATAACAATTGTCTCCAGATTTTATAAAGATAAACATTCGGCTTCAGGAACATGGACATAACATTTATACCATTAAGCCTGCGACCAGCATATATAAGACAGCATATAGAAGACAATGAATATACACCCGGAGCCTGATATTGGGACATTGAAGATACTCCCGCAGACACAATAAATTGGCGGCTTATACTCCAGCGGCAATAACAAGCACATTATTTATATAACTTATTCCATACTTTGTTTGTTTCTGCAATACTCGATGCCTCCAAAACCCCAATATTGAACTTACGGTGTCCTCATTATCCCCTTATTGCGCCTCTCTTTGATGCTGTTAAATGATTCCAATGTATTATCGGGTTATTCAAGGATGGTCAAACCTTATTTGCTGAACTTATATTTGTCTTTATGCACTATTATTCACGGCACCTCCAGGTAATCCCGATATGGTTTGATGTTGGATTAAATGTGTGGCGATTACTTAGTGACTCATATAGGGTGTCGCATACAACTGGTGATCTCCTGATATGTTTCTCCAAATGGTGCGACTGGACTTAAAACTCCACAATTTGGCTTATGCTAAGTTTGTCTCCATCTCCATGTGAGCAGCCTGAGTGTCTCCTATACAATTTCCTGCAATACGGGTGGCTACATTAAACCGCAACTCCTTAGTTTGTCTTCTTTTGCAGTCTGAACACATCAAAATCGACCTCTTTGAAACCTTCTTGACCACCCTGAAATGCCTCTCATATTCCAACGCTGGTGATAAACAATATTTGATAACAAGCAGTCATAATTTTATACAAAATAGGCACACTGGGGTTTTCGTCCAGGCATGACCTTCAGCTCTAAGAGTTTGCGTTCTCAGACTTCACTATCAAAATCCAAACAATATTCAATCTTCCGTGACAATATTCAATCTGCCTGATAATCAATATATTCGCCAACTTTCAGTTTACCAAACTGGATTATTTCAATTAGGAACTTTATTAGTGACTGTATAAGTCACAATATAATTAATTAATTAAATAATTAATCAGTCTTAAAAGGTAAATAAAGACCATTAAATATTTAGTTAACTAATTCTAATTGCTTTCGGTTTCATGAAAAACGGGGGACATCACATTCATAGTTCTTAGTAGCCCACCCTCTTAAATATTCTATCACATCTTTCGCAAACTCTTCTTTGCCCTGTAAAGTGAATAACAACAATCTTATGGTTTCCACAATCCACAAAAAGATGTGTAGCTGTAATATTTAGGTGTTTTGCTACCATGCTAGAGAGATGGAATAAAATTTGTCAGACCAAGACAGATAATTTTTATTTCCAAAATATTACAAGCATTTGCATACTTATGCATGAACATGCAAGTATCTAAATCTAACTTTAATATATCTGTAATGTCTGCTAATTGGGAATGCCCTAAATTTGCCCCAAATCCTTAATTATTAAATAAACAAATGGGTTAAAGAATACCTTTCACCTGATTGAAGCCCTGCACACAAATTAGAAACCATTTACCACAATCACATTGATTAGCAGATTATAACCATTTACCACAATAATACTAATTAGCTGATTATCATAATTAAATATTAGTAAACTCATGGCCAAATTACTAATTCAATGACAAAGAATTTAATATCCTTGGAGGGCTCAACCATAGGAGAGCATGGGAGTGAATGTGACTTGATGGGGTGCCTAGGACCCTCTAGGCCCAAGAGCGGATATACCATTCCCCCTGGCCTCATGTGGCCCATGCCATCCATATGAGGTGGTCTACCTATGAGGCGTCCCCTTTCCGCTATCCCTCATCTTGCCAATCATTTCCCTCTATCTATGGTTTGACCTCTTGTGCTGATTCACTGTGATGGAGGGGTGAGATTACAATAGGTGCCCTGAAAACGCCATCTCTCCTAAGCCAAAAGTGTTGTACCCTTGGTACCCCCTTGGCCTCCTTGCGACTACTTGGTCCCCCATTTTGGGACTACTTGGTCCCCCATCTCGAGGTGGCATACCTAGGAGAGTGCCCCATCACTATTCCCCTCTTGTAATCTCAACCTCCTCTATCATGGCTAAAACATTCAAGACATATGGCAAACAAATATTAATCATATTTACTGATATAAGGAAACTTGAGGTTATATGACATATATATAACTCCATATATCAGTTATGTCATCCATATTTTGTTGTATTAAATCCCTAGCTCCCGACACACGACTCTCTGAAAGAATCAAGTCCGCGAAGGACGTTGCGGTGTATTCATATAATGCTTGGAAGGGGCTCATCCCTATAGACATATGATGGGTGGTATTATAGCAGTACTCCACCAAATGAAGCCACTTAATCCACACATTCTGCTGCCTTGTGACGTAATTCCTTAAATACCCTTCCAGCCATTTGTTAACGATCTGGGTTTGTCCATCGGTTTGCGGATGATAGATAGTGCTGGGAGTTAATTCTGTTCCGGCTAGTTTGAACAACTCCTACCAAAATAGACTAAGGAAACAATTGTCTTGGTCACTCACGATGTTCCGAGGTAGTCCATGTAGTTTGAAAACTTCTTTAAAGAAGACTTCGACCACTTGGGGGGCCCTAAACTCTGTTGACATCGCCATGAAGTGTGCATATTTGGTTAAGCGATCAACCACCACATAGATGCAATCTTTTCCTTGTACCTTAGGTTGCCCCGTTATGAAGTCCATAGATATGCTTTCCATTTCTGATTGGGTATGGGCAAGGGTTGAAGTAGTCCTACTAGATATGTATGTTCTTCTTTTCTTTGACATATCATGCATTCCCTAACATGTTTCAACACATCTCCTTTAAGGCCTTTCCATGAGAATTGTAAGATTTGGCTATGGAGATAGCCACCCAAGATCTAAAGGCCTATGGAAAGCACAAAATACTCAGAAGATCAACATGACAAGAATGAATTGTATTCCGATCAATGAATTCAAATAGAATCAATGTACAATGTAGTAGAGACCCCTTGGTTATATAGCCAAGGTGAGATACAAGATGTCATAGGATTATGACAAGTGTCTTAATCATATGACATGAGACAACTTATCACACTTACCTAGGTCACATGTGAAACAAGTCAAAAGATAAGATAACAACTAATGACAACTAACACCTTCTAGAAGGAATCTTAAGACCTAAGTAAACTTAACATGTGAATATGCTCCCTAAGTCCCTAGTAAGAGAATTAACTAGGTACAAGACATTTATTCACACCAACACCCCCCTTAAGTGCAACTTAGGGGGAAGATTATTATGCAAATGACTCAAAGATGGGTCTTGACTGCGAGGCCATGTTAGGCACCCATGTACATATGCAATGCAATCCCTCACAAACGGGGAAAGGGAGAAAACCTAGTGGGAAAAAACTTCCCCCCAAAAGAGAAACAAAAAAGAAACTTCTCTCAAAAAAGATGACAAAACCCCGAGTGAGGAAAAAGTCCCTCTAGAAGAGATAATGAAGAAGGTCAAGTGACCCCCCTTGAAGAAACATCCCGCACCCCCAAGAGAGCTCGCAAATGATGATATGTACTCTCAATGAAGGGTTTGGTGAAGATATCTGCAACTTGCTCTGCTGTAGGACAATATTGCAATGACCTGCTCCTATATCAGCTCCCTGATGTAGTGCATATGGATCTTGATGTGTTTGGTTAGCTGATGTTGAACCGGGTTCTTTGAGATCTGGATAGCACTCTGATTGTCACAATGGAGGACCGTGGGATGTGGAATGGTGAAGCCAAACTCAGTCAGAATATTCTGTAGCCAAATAGCCTCAGTAGCGACATTAATAACTCCTCGATACTTAGCCTTAGTATAAGAGAGAGCAATAGCATGATGCTTCTTACTCTGCCAACAAATGGGGCCAAAACCAAGGTGAAAGCTGTAGCCAAAAGTGGACTTACGATCATCAAGATCGCCAACCCAATCATTTCTGTATATCCAACCAAGTTGAGTCCTATACCTGTTGCATAGTGAATCCCATAATGTGATGTACCCTGTATGTAATGCAAGATGCATTTGGCAGCTTTCCAATGAACCTCATGTGGTTCCTACATGAAGCGTGAAACCATGCCAACCACAAAGGAAATATCAGGGGGTGTGTGAGTTAAGTAAATGAGGCTCCCAACAAGTTGGCGATACAAAGTGGCATCAACAAGTGGAGTGGAACACTTGGCCTCAAGTTTGACTCCAGACAGAAAGGGAGTAGATGCAGCCTTACAATTAGACATGTGGAACCGAGCTAGAAGGTCAAGAGCATACTTGGGTTGAGCAAGAGTGATCCCAGAAGAGGACTAAGTGATCTCAATCCCGAGAAAGTAATGCAAGAGGCCCAAGTTAGTCATAGAAAATATGTCGTGCAGAGAAGATTTGACCCTGCCAATGATGGATGATGAACTCCCTGTAATGATCAAGTCATCAACATAGAGAACAAGAAGCAAGTGAGAGTCATCCTGTCACAAAATATAGACATTCAAATTCGAGAGGCACCTAGAAAATCCTGTCGAGAGAAGAAAGGAGTCCATCTTGGCATACCAAGCCTGAGGGGCCTGTTTGAGGCCACAAAGAGACTTCTGCATTTTTCAAACCAAAGAAGAATCTTGAACAAATCCCTGTGGTTGCTCCATGTAAATTTCCGCAAGATCTCTGTGAAGAAATGCACTCTTCACATCCATCTGATGGACAACCCATCCATGAGCTATTGCAATTGCAAGAGTCAAGTGAATGGAGTTCATCTTAGCAACAGGGGCAAAGGTTTCCGTGTAATCAATGCCAGGAACTCGTGAGAAACCTTTAGCTACAAGTCATGCTTTGAACTTGTCAACCGTTCCATCTACTGCATATTTGGTCCGATAGATCCACTTACATCGAACTATTTTTCTCACCTTAGGAAGAGGAACTAAGTCCCATGTGTGATTCCTCATCAAGGAACTATACTCTTCCTCCATTGCTGAATCCCATTCAGGAATGCTTGATGCCTCCTTGAAGGATTGTGGATCTGAAGCAATAGCAATGTAGACATGTGGAAGATGTTCGTGTTGTGATTGAGTCCTTCGAGTGTTCATAGGATCCCCAACAAGATTGCTCGTTGACTCGAGAGTTTGTCGAGCCCAACGAGGTCGTGAAGATGATGGGGATGAAGGACGAGAATCTTGAACCTCAGAATGAGAACCCTGCGAAGGTGCAACCCTGGGAGTAGGAGGTGAAGTAGAATCATCTGAGTCACTATCATCTGAGTCCACTATGGAGGAAGGATGAGGAGGATTAGAGGTCAAGCTAGGAGAGCTTTCCTCAAAGTGAACACTCCTCTCAATGAAGAGCTCACGCGTCTCTGGATCCAAGAGTCAAAACCCTTTGACACCATCTAGATATCCAACAAAGATGCAAGGCTTGCTTTGAGGTTCCAAAGCCTTATGCTTCTCTGGAGGAATGCGTGCCCAAGCTGGAGAGCCAAAAACTCGAAAATGCCACACAATTGGTTTCCTACCACACCAAGCCTTAAAAGGAGTCATGCCTTTCAATCCCTTGTGGGGAACCCAATTCTGAATGTGTGTAGCACAGTTAATGGCTTCAGCCCAAAATTTTGGACCAAGAGAACGAGCATGAATCATGTAGCTAGCCATTTCCTTGAGGGTCCTATTTTTCCTTTCAGCAACACCATTTTGCTGTGTGTGGTGTGTATGCAATTGATGCTGAAGATCGATCCCTTCAAGAGTACAAATTGCACAAGGTTGTGGTTCACATATTCTCGACCATTGTCAGTACGAAGAATCTTGATATACTTTCCAGATTGTTTCTCAACATGAGCCTTGAAGGTTTGAAACTTGTAAAAGACTTCATTCTTTTGGCGAAGAAAGTAGACCCAAGTGAATCTGGAGTAGTCTTCAATGAAAGTGAGTGCATAGCGAGCCTTGCTAAAGGACAAGACTAGAAATGGGCCCACTAGATCATTGTGAACCAATTGAAGAACTTCTAAAGCCCTCCAAGACTTCCCTTTATCAAAATTCTCTTTTGGATGCTTACCCATAGCACAACCTGGACATACACCATCTGAAAAGCTGATGCGAGGGAGACCTATGACCATATCTTGTGAGTTAAGCTACTGAAGATAGTGGTAGTTTAGATGTCCAAACCGCTCATGACATAACTTACTCACTGAATCTGAATGAGTAAGCAATGTTGTAGAAGGAGAACATGGCACAAAGTGAGAAAAGTGATATAGTCGAGACTCATGATTGGCCTTTCCCACTACAACCAAGGCATTTCCTCAAGATCTTTGACCACAACTGTGTTTGGAGAAAACTCAACTTTCTTTCCATTCCCAAGATGAGTGATTTGGTAGACTGAAAGAAGGTTGGCACACAAGTCAGGAACACAAAGAACATTCTCAAATGATCCATCATCCATGTCTATCGAACCTTTTCCAACAACTTCCACCTGAGTATCATCACCTGTAAGAATGTGTGGTACTATACAAGGCTCCAATGAAGAAAACTGTTCTCTGTCAGAACCCATGTGATGTGTAGCACCCGAGTCAAGTATCCATTGCTATGATGATCCTGTGGCTCTAGCAAGTCCCTATCCTTTTCCTTTCTTTGATTGTGAAGAAGTAGAAGGAGATGCTTCCTTTTTGTAGGAAGATGGCAAGTTGATGTTATTCTTCTTGAGGAGACTAGTCAATGCATCAACTTGCTTAGTGTGGCAATGATGCTCATCATGACCAACTCTCTTGCAATATGCACAACTCGGCTTCTCCTTTTGTGAATTCCCCTTCTTGGAAGATGATGAAGAGTCTCCTTGCTGAGGAGAAGAGGATTGTGCTCAATCTTTGTGTGGCTTATTCTTTGATTGCTTCTGTTTCTTATTAGATCCCAACCCATGTTCGGGCACCAAAGCTTGTGACTTGGATGACTTGAGAATACCCATATTGATCAACTTTGATTGTTAAGCATCAACATCTCTGTAAATGAATCAAATGAAGGTGTAGTATAGGCACTTCCTATAGTCAATCGATGAGTCTGGAAACTAGAAACAAAAGCTGCATATTCTGAAGGAAGCTTGTCCAACAAATTGAAGACCAACTATGCATCCTTCTTATCAATACCACAATCTTTGAGTTGTGCTCTTAGTTCATTAGCCTTAGTTACATAGTCTTGGATTGTATCAAAATTCTTTGGATCTAGATTAGCAAGATCATTATCCAGTTTGTATACCCTAATCTCATCAATTTTGCCATACAATCGAGCAATTTTATCCCATGCTTCCTTAGTTGTTTTACACTTATCAACGTGAAAGATGAGATCAAGAGAAACATGTTTCCTGAGTGTTCCAAGAGCCATAGTACTTTTAATGAGCCATTCACTTTTTAAATTTGGATCAGTTGGTTCTAGAATGGATCCATCAATGTAGTGAATTAATCCTTTTTCCATTAGTTTACTCCATGCATTTATTTTCCATGTTGCATAGTTATGTGGAGTTAAAAGAGGAAACTTAGGATGACCCATGGCTGAAATCTGAAGAGCACAAGAGAGAACTCAAAGAACAATCACACAACACCCCCCCCAATTCACTCAATCAAAGAACCCCGCCTCCCCCTCCCCCCCCCAAGCAAATGATTTGGCACTTTATACTTAGTGCGGTTACAATTGTCACTTGCAAGAAATAGTTAAGTGGTCTTTTGATAGCAAATGATTTGGCACTTTATACTTAGTGCGGTTACAATTGTCACTTGCAAGAAATAGTTAAGTGGTCTTTTGATTTTAATGCTTACAATTGCCACAATAAGGCCTAATCAAACTTTGATCAAGATGCAAAAGATCAAACTGTGATCTATGCAATACAATTGCCAAAATAAGCCAAATAAGGCTATGTGCTGAAAGTGCAATTTTTGCTCACAATGAATACAAATTGATAGCACCATTGTGAAGCTCTTGAAAAAATATGCACTTTTAAAAAAAATTCACTTGAAAAGGAGTCTGTATGAGCATGAACAAAGCCCTCAAAGCTTCAAAAATGGTGACTGCTCAGCAACACTTGTGACAAATTGAATTTTCTGAAAAAACTGTGCATCAAAACCAAAAACTGTCTGCACTAGCGCGTAGAGCACGAAAAAATAGCCCAAATAAAAACAAATTGCATTGAAGAAAGAGGTCTTAAGGTCGAGTTATGAGTGTTTGAAAATGAACTGCAAAATCAAAAGCTGCAATGTAGAGGGGGCTAAATTTTTTCAAAAACCTGTCGACGTCATGCTGATGTCATCAACAACCGAGCTTAAATTTGACGGTTATGTGGCCGTCGCGAGCTGCACAAAGTTAAAATTGATGGCCGGATGCTTGTCACTGCTGCCGTGGGATCGATCGGAATATTTGTTGGAATATGTTGAGGGTGTACCAGAATATTTCTCTGTCAGATAGAATATTCTGACGCTGGTTTGACTTTTCCCCGCTTGGAATCTAGAAAGATTCGGTGGAATCTTTGAAATCTTGTTGCCGGATTTCAATTTTTTTTTGGTCGTCGATTTATTTAACCAGCCGCTTGCCGAATGGGGGGGATTGCTGGCCACAGGTCAGGCAAACCAGTGACCACCACGTGGCGGTTGTCAGGCCCACGGTACAGTGTACTGCGGTTTGCAGTACATAGGTATTGCCTACAACTGCAGTTGCAGTTTTTTTTAAATTTTTTTTATATTTAAAAAAAACTTTTACAATGCAAAAATAATCTGTGAAATAAATAATTTTTTTTGACAATTTTTTTCTGTAGAAAATGAAATATTTTTGCAAACATAAAAAATTGTACCGCAGTAATTATGACGCTTGGGGGCCTGACGGCTCCCTGAGCAATTTTTTTTTGCCTTAGCAGACAATTTTGTCCAAATTTGACGATTTGACAATCAATATAGGGATTTCTCGGCCCTTCTGGATGTGATGGCGATGTCCTTTTTGGCTGAAAATGCTCCAAAGTGGTAGCTACCTCCTGGATCTGACAACTACCTTCAATCTTCAAACCTTGGTCTCCAATGTCCAACTAGGACAAAACAAAAGGCAAAATTGACTTTCTCGGATGCTCCAAACGCAATGGTGAGCTCAGATCTGATGCAACAAGCTCCCAAAATGCACCTGCAATATAAAGCCAAAAAAGAAACTCCCCCAAAATTTGGGATTTCTATCACACCTTTTTGATTCTCTAGATCATCCAAAGATGCAAGAGAAGAGCATACTCAATGCTTCAAGAAAATACAATATTTGCACTCAAGATCTCCCAAAAGACTAACCAAAGGCACTCAACTTGCTCTGATACCATGTAAGATTTGGCTATGGAGATAGCCACCCAAGATCTAAAGGCCTATGGAAAGCACAAAATACTCAGAAGATTAATATGACAAGAATAAATTGTATTCCTATCAATGAATGCAAAAAGAATCAATGTACAATGTAGTAGAGGCCCCTTGGTTGTATAGCCAAGGTGAGGTACAAGATGTCATAGGATTATGAC
The DNA here is from genome assembly GCA_007115665.2 of Sequoiadendron giganteum. Lineage (NCBI taxonomy): Eukaryota > Viridiplantae > Streptophyta > Pinopsida > Cupressales > Cupressaceae > Sequoiadendron > Sequoiadendron giganteum. The sequence goes on along the minus strand of CM021108.1, from coordinate 448,632,419 downwards.
AAGTGTCTTAATCATATGACATGAGACAACTTATCACACTTACCTAGGTCACATGTGAAACAAGTCAAAAGATAAGATAACAACTAATGACAACTAACACCTTCTAGAAGGAATCTTAAGACCTAAGTAAACTTAACATGTGAATATGCTCCCTAAGTCCCTAGTAAGAGAATTAACTAGGTACAAGACATTTATTCACACCAACACCCCCCTTAAGTGCAACTTAGGGGGAAGATTATTATGCAAATGACTCAAAGATGGGTCTTGACTGCGAGGCCATGTTAGGCACCCATGTACATATGCAATGCAATCCCTCACAAACGGGGAAAGGGAGAAAACCTAGTGGGAAAAAACTTCCCCCCAAAAGAGAAACAAAAAAGAAACTTCTCTCAAAAAAGATGACAAAACCCCGAGTGAGGAAAAAGTCCCTCTAGAAGAGATAATGAAGAAGGTCAAGTGACCCCCCTTGAAGAAACATCCCGCACCCCCAAGAGAGCTCGCAAATGATGATATGTACTCTCAATGAAGGGTTTGGTGAAGATATCTGCAACTTGCTCTGCTGTAGGACAATATTGCAATGACCTGCTCCTATATCAGCTCCCTGATGTAGTGCATATGGATCTTGATGTGTTTGGTTAGCTGATGTTGAACCGGGTTCTTTGAGATCTGGATAGCACTCTGATTGTCACAATGGAGGACCGTGGGATGTGGAATGGTGAAGCCAAACTCAGTCAGAATATTCTGTAGCCAAATAGCCTCAGTAGCGACATTAATAACTCCTCGATACTTAGCCTTAGTATAAGAGAGAGCAATAGCATGATGCTTCTTACTCTGCCAACAAATGGGGCCAAAACCAAGGTGAAAGCTGTAGCCAAAAGTGGACTTACGATCATCAAGATCGCCAACCCAATCATTTCTGTATATCCAACCAAGTTGAGTCCTATACCTGTTGCATAGTGAATCCCATAATGTGATGTACCCTGTATGTAATGCAAGATGCATTTGGCAGCTTTCCAATGAACCTCATGTGGTTCCTACATGAAGCGTGAAACCATGCCAACCACAAAGGAAATATCAGGGGGTGTGTGAGTTAAGTAAATGAGGCTCCCAACAAGTTGGCGATACAAAGTGGCATCAACAAGTGGAGTGGAACACTTGGCCTCAAGTTTGACTCCAGACAGAAAGGGAGTAGATGCAGCCTTACAATTAGACATGTGGAACCGAGCTAGAAGGTCAAGAGCATACTTGGGTTGAGCAAGAGTGATCCCAGAAGAGGACTAAGTGATCTCAATCCCGAGAAAGTAATGCAAGAGGCCCAAGTTAGTCATAGAAAATATGTCGTGCAGAGAAGATTTGACCCTGCCAATGATGGATGATGAACTCCCTGTAATGATCAAGTCATCAACATAGAGAACAAGAAGCAAGTGAGAGTCATCCTGTCACAAAATATAGACATTCAAATTCGAGAGGCACCTAGAAAATCCTGTCGAGAGAAGAAAGGAGTCCATCTTGGCATACCAAGCCTGAGGGGCCTGTTTGAGGCCACAAAGAGACTTCTGCATTTTTCAAACCAAAGAAGAATCTTGAACAAATCCCTGTGGTTGCTCCATGTAAATTTCCGCAAGATCTCTGTGAAGAAATGCACTCTTCACATCCATCTGATGGACAACCCATCCATGAGCTATTGCAATTGCAAGAGTCAAGTGAATGGAGTTCATCTTAGCAACAGGGGCAAAGGTTTCCGTGTAATCAATGCCAGGAACTCGTGAGAAACCTTTAGCTACAAGTCATGCTTTGAACTTGTCAACCGTTCCATCTACTGCATATTTGGTCCGATAGATCCACTTACATCGAACTATTTTTCTCACCTTAGGAAGAGGAACTAAGTCCCATGTGTGATTCCTCATCAAGGAACTATACTCTTCCTCCATTGCTGAATCCCATTCAGGAATGCTTGATGCCTCCTTGAAGGATTGTGGATCTGAAGCAATAGCAATGTAGACATGTGGAAGATGTTCGTGTTGTGATTGAGTCCTTCGAGTGTTCATAGGATCCCCAACAAGATTGCTCGTTGACTCGAGAGTTTGTCGAGCCCAACGAGGTCGTGAAGATGATGGGGATGAAGGACGAGAATCTTGAACCTCAGAATGAGAACCCTGCGAAGGTGCAACCCTGGGAGTAGGAGGTGAAGTAGAATCATCTGAGTCACTATCATCTGAGTCCACTATGGAGGAAGGATGAGGAGGATTAGAGGTCAAGCTAGGAGAGCTTTCCTCAAAGTGAACACTCCTCTCAATGAAGAGCTCACGCGTCTCTGGATCCAAGAGTCAAAACCCTTTGACACCATCTAGATATCCAACAAAGATGCAAGGCTTGCTTTGAGGTTCCAAAGCCTTATGCTTCTCTGGAGGAATGCGTGCCCAAGCTGGAGAGCCAAAAACTCGAAAATGCCACACAATTGGTTTCCTACCACACCAAGCCTTAAAAGGAGTCATGCCTTTCAATCCCTTGTGGGGAACCCAATTCTGAATGTGTGTAGCACAGTTAATGGCTTCAGCCCAAAATTTTGGACCAAGAGAACGAGCATGAATCATGTAGCTAGCCATTTCCTTGAGGGTCCTATTTTTCCTTTCAGCAACACCATTTTGCTGTGTGTGGTGTGTATGCAATTGATGCTGAAGATCGATCCCTTCAAGAGTACAAATTGCACAAGGTTGTGGTTCACATATTCTCGACCATTGTCAGTACGAAGAATCTTGATATACTTTCCAGATTGTTTCTCAACATGAGCCTTGAAGGTTTGAAACTTGTAAAAGACTTCATTCTTTTGGCGAAGAAAGTAGACCCAAGTGAATCTGGAGTAGTCTTCAATGAAAGTGAGTGCATAGCGAGCCTTGCTAAAGGACAAGACTAGAAATGGGCCCACTAGATCATTGTGAACCAATTGAAGAACTTCTAAAGCCCTCCAAGACTTCCCTTTATCAAAATTCTCTTTTGGATGCTTACCCATAGCACAACCTGGACATACACCATCTGAAAAGCTGATGCGAGGGAGACCTATGACCATATCTTGTGAGTTAAGCTACTGAAGATAGTGGTAGTTTAGATGTCCAAACCGCTCATGACATAACTTACTCACTGAATCTGAATGAGTAAGCAATGTTGTAGAAGGAGAACATGGCACAAAGTGAGAAAAGTGATATAGTCGAGACTCATGATTGGCCTTTCCCACTACAACCAAGGCATTTCCTCAAGATCTTTGACCACAACTGTGTTTGGAGAAAACTCAACTTTCTTTCCATTCCCAAGATGAGTGATTTGGTAGACTGAAAGAAGGTTGGCACACAAGTCAGGAACACAAAGAACATTCTCAAATGATCCATCATCCATGTCTATCGAACCTTTTCCAACAACTTCCACCTGAGTATCATCACCTGTAAGAATGTGTGGTACTATACAAGGCTCCAATGAAGAAAACTGTTCTCTGTCAGAACCCATGTGATGTGTAGCACCCGAGTCAAGTATCCATTGCTATGATGATCCTGTGGCTCTAGCAAGTCCCTATCCTTTTCCTTTCTTTGATTGTGAAGAAGTAGAAGGAGATGCTTCCTTTTTGTAGGAAGATGGCAAGTTGATGTTATTCTTCTTGAGGAGACTAGTCAATGCATCAACTTGCTTAGTGTGGCAATGATGCTCATCATGACCAACTCTCTTGCAATATGCACAACTCGGCTTCTCCTTTTGTGAATTCCCCTTCTTGGAAGATGATGAAGAGTCTCCTTGCTGAGGAGAAGAGGATTGTGCTCAATCTTTGTGTGGCTTATTCTTTGATTGCTTCTGTTTCTTATTAGATCCCAACCCATGTTCGGGCACCAAAGCTTGTGACTTGGATGACTTGAGAATACCCATATTGATCAACTTTGATTGTTAAGCATCAACATCTCTGTAAATGAATCAAATGAAGGTGTAGTATAGGCACTTCCTATAGTCAATCGATGAGTCTGGAAACTAGAAACAAAAGCTGCATATTCTGAAGGAAGCTTGTCCAACAAATTGAAGACCAACTATGCATCCTTCTTATCAATACCACAATCTTTGAGTTGTGCTCTTAGTTCATTAGCCTTAGTTACATAGTCTTGGATTGTATCAAAATTCTTTGGATCTAGATTAGCAAGATCATTATCCAGTTTGTATACCCTAATCTCATCAATTTTGCCATACAATCGAGCAATTTTATCCCATGCTTCCTTAGTTGTTTTACACTTATCAACGTGAAAGATGAGATCAAGAGAAACATGTTTCCTGAGTGTTCCAAGAGCCATAGTACTTTTAATGAGCCATTCACTTTTTAAATTTGGATCAGTTGGTTCTAGAATGGATCCATCAATGTAGTGAATTAATCCTTTTTCCATTAGTTTACTCCATGCATTTATTTTCCATGTTGCATAGTTATGTGGAGTTAAAAGAGGAAACTTAGGATGACCCATGGCTGAAATCTGAAGAGCACAAGAGAGAACTCAAAGAACAATCACACAACACCCCCCCCAATTCACTCAATCAAAGAACCCCGCCTCCCCCTCCCCCCCCCAAGCAAATGATTTGGCACTTTATACTTAGTGCGGTTACAATTGTCACTTGCAAGAAATAGTTAAGTGGTCTTTTGATAGCAAATGATTTGGCACTTTATACTTAGTGCGGTTACAATTGTCACTTGCAAGAAATAGTTAAGTGGTCTTTTGATTTTAATGCTTACAATTGCCACAATAAGGCCTAATCAAACTTTGATCAAGATGCAAAAGATCAAACTGTGATCTATGCAATACAATTGCCAAAATAAGCCAAATAAGGCTATGTGCTGAAAGTGCAATTTTTGCTCACAATGAATACAAATTGATAGCACCATTGTGAAGCTCTTGAAAAAATATGCACTTTTAAAAAAAATTCACTTGAAAAGGAGTCTGTATGAGCATGAACAAAGCCCTCAAAGCTTCAAAAATGGTGACTGCTCAGCAACACTTGTGACAAATTGAATTTTCTGAAAAAACTGTGCATCAAAACCAAAAACTGTCTGCACTAGCGCGTAGAGCACGAAAAAATAGCCCAAATAAAAACAAATTGCATTGAAGAAAGAGGTCTTAAGGTCGAGTTATGAGTGTTTGAAAATGAACTGCAAAATCAAAAGCTGCAATGTAGAGGGGGCTAAATTTTTTCAAAAACCTGTCGACGTCATGCTGATGTCATCAACAACCGAGCTTAAATTTGACGGTTATGTGGCCGTCGCGAGCTGCACAAAGTTAAAATTGATGGCCGGATGCTTGTCACTGCTGCCGTGGGATCGATCGGAATATTTGTTGGAATATGTTGAGGGTGTACCAGAATATTTCTCTGTCAGATAGAATATTCTGACGCTGGTTTGACTTTTCCCCGCTTGGAATCTAGAAAGATTCGGTGGAATCTTTGAAATCTTGTTGCCGGATTTCAATTTTTTTTTGGTCGTCGATTTATTTAACCAGCCGCTTGCCGAATGGGGGGGATTGCTGGCCACAGGTCAGGCAAACCAGTGACCACCACGTGGCGGTTGTCAGGCCCACGGTACAGTGTACTGCGGTTTGCAGTACATAGGTATTGCCTACAACTGCAGTTGCAGTTTTTTTTAAATTTTTTTTATATTTAAAAAAAACTTTTACAATGCAAAAATAATCTGTGAAATAAATAATTTTTTTTGACAATTTTTTTCTGTAGAAAATGAAATATTTTTGCAAACATAAAAAATTGTACCGCAGTAATTATGACGCTTGGGGGCCTGACGGCTCCCTGAGCAATTTTTTTTTGCCTTAGCAGACAATTTTGTCCAAATTTGACGATTTGACAATCAATATAGGGATTTCTCGGCCCTTCTGGATGTGATGGCGATGTCCTTTTTGGCTGAAAATGCTCCAAAGTGGTAGCTACCTCCTGGATCTGACAACTACCTTCAATCTTCAAACCTTGGTCTCCAATGTCCAACTAGGACAAAACAAAAGGCAAAATTGACTTTCTCGGATGCTCCAAACGCAATGGTGAGCTCAGATCTGATGCAACAAGCTCCCAAAATGCACCTGCAATATAAAGCCAAAAAAGAAACTCCCCCAAAATTTGGGATTTCTATCACACCTTTTTGATTCTCTAGATCATCCAAAGATGCAAGAGAAGAGCATACTCAATGCTTCAAGAAAATACAATATTTGCACTCAAGATCTCCCAAAAGACTAACCAAAGGCACTCAACTTGCTCTGATACCATGTAAGATTTGGCTATGGAGATAGCCACCCAAGATCTAAAGGCCTATGGAAAGCACAAAATACTCAGAAGATTAATATGACAAGAATAAATTGTATTCCTATCAATGAATGCAAAAAGAATCAATGTACAATGTAGTAGAGGCCCCTTGGTTGTATAGCCAAGGTGAGGTACAAGATGTCATAGGATTATGACAAGTGTCTTAATCATATGACATGAGACAACTTATCACACTTACCTAGGTCACATGTGAAACAAGTCAAAAGATAAGATAACAACTAATGACAACTAACACCTTCTAGAAGGAATCTTAAGACCTAAGTAAACTTAACATGTGAATATGTCCCCTAAGTCCCTAGTAAGAGAATTAACTAGGTACAAGACATTTATTCACACCAACAAGAACCTCTCCCTGATCTATTTATAGGCCTTGTAATACCCTTGATGTCTGGCTGATGGATTGTCATGATAGTTATTCAAGATTTCTTTTTTTACTCTTGACCTAGGTTTGATGTATATCCGGTCCTTATAAAGAATGAGGTCATCCATAACTCGGTACCTCTCATCTTGTATCTTCCCTTCTATAATGTCACTTGAGAATGAGTCCTTAGCATATTTGGTGAGTATAGATGTTTTCCATTATGTGGATATCGTTGTCATTGTACCAAGGTGGGGTCTCTGTGACAGAGCATTGGCTGCAATATTGTTTTTGCCCTTCATGTAATCAATGTCGAGTTCATATTCTTGCAGCTTACCCATTTTTTCTTTCTAATGTTTAAGTCTGTTTGGCTTAGGAAAAATCTTAGACTATTGTGGTCAGTCTTCACGATGAATTTCTTGCAAATCAAGTATTGTCTAAACTTTGCGAGGGCATGCATAATTGCTAACATCTCCTTGTCGTAGACTGAGTATGTCCTTTCGATGTCCTTGAGTTTCCTGCTCTCAAAGGCTATGGGGTGTTTATTTTGCATTAATACTGCCCCAATGGCTTCTCCTAAAGCATCACAATATAACTCAAAGGGTAAGGAGAAATCCGGTATTGCCAATACAGGGAAGGAACTCATCACTTCCTTAAGCTTTTCAAAAGCTGCTTGTGCTCCTTCATTCTGAATAAATGCTCCCTTCTTAGTTAGATCGGTGAGTGGTGCAATTAGCTTTGAGAATCCCTTTACAAATCTTCGGTAATAATTGCATAGTCCCAAGAATCCTCTAAGGTGTGTTAGGGTCTTGGGTTTTGGCCAACTTTGAATTGCCTCAATCTTTTTTTCATCCACTTTTACTCCTTGGGCACTAATCTTGTGCCCTAAGCACAAATTTCATCCATACCGAACTCACATTTGGATAATTTGGCAAATAAGGAGTGTTGCTCAAGTATCTTTAGTACTTCATCTACATGCTTTAGGTGTTCCTCCCAAGTTTTACAATAGATTATGATGTCATTGAAGAAGACCAATAAAAATTTCCTTAGCTGTCCTCTAAAGATATGATTCATACAAGATTCAAAAGTGGTTGGTGCATTGGTTAGCTCAAATGGTAGGACAAGAAACTCAAAATGACCATAGTGGCACCTAAAGGCTGTCTTTGGTATGTCCTCCTCCCTTAATCTGATTTGGTGATAACTCGATCTTATGTCAATTTTTGAAAAGTAGGCTACTCCATGTAGTTTTTTCAATAAGTTCATCAACTTGGGGAATGGGTTATCTATTCTTTATTGTTTTCTTATTTAATGCCCTATAATCGATGCGCATCCTCATTGTGCCATCTTTCTTTTTTGAGAGTTCAACAGATGAGGTAAAGGGGCTAGAACTTGGTTGGATATGCCCCATCTCTAACAATTCCTTTATGGTCTTTTCAATTTCTTCATTACATTTGTGAGGTTGGCGGTGGGGGGTGGTGACAACTAGTTTTGATCCTTCTTCTAGTTCAATGGAGTGTTCAAAGCCTCTTTTAGGGGGAAGACCAAGAGGGATGTCATTAAAGACTTTTTTATGCCTTTTTAGTAATGGTTGTATGTCTACATGGACTGATTTCCCTTTGGGAGTAGTTTTATCTAGGATCAAGCATTGAGCCACCCATTCTACTTGGTCATGCCTAAGGATTTTCTCCATCTTCTTGGCTGAAACTACTCTTGGAGACCCATCGGATAGGCCTTGTAGTAAAACCTTTTCCCCATTATGTTCAAAACATATTTCTAATTTTTGGAATTTCAGGTTGACATCCCCTAGTGAGTGTAGCCAAGGGGTGCCCAAAATTACATCGGTATCCCCTAGTTTTACAACTTAGAATTTGTCCTTGATTTGATGTTTTCTCATAATGATGTTAAGTTGGGAGATCTTCTTTGTGCATCGTGTGGTGAATCCATCTGCTAAAGCCACCTTAAATCCCTTAAAGTCTTATGTTTCTAACCTTAGTCTTGCCACTAAGTTTTCATCTATAAAATTGTGGGTAGCCCCACTATCAACAAGGGCTGTTACTTTATTGCCCTTAATTTCACCCCGGATTATAAAGGGGTGATGTTTTGATGCCCTTGAGATGGAGGCCAAAGTCATCCCTTCCTCACTTTCTTCCTTGTATCTTATTCTTTTGTTTGGGCCTTCTTTATCTTTATTTCTTGTCACTTGATTAGATGTTGCTTCAATGTTGTGGGCTTGGCTTCTTTTCCGTCCTCATATATGTGCAGGTTCCCAAACTTCCTTGCACTTGTAACACAAGTTTTCCCTTGTAAGGCCTTTTCGGCCGCACTTGTGCCCTAGTTTCCATACATCTTTGCATTTAAAACACAACTTTCCGCCTTGGTCTTCATTTTGTCTACAAGTGTCCTCTTTCCCATTTTTTCTTGCAATCAAAGCAAAGACCCTTCCTCCTTAGTTCCTCTCGATCATGGTAAGAAAGGTATGGTTTCTTGCATCCTTCCTTCCCACGAAGTGCTTAACCTTTGAGGTCATCTTCTTGGAGTGATTCTTTTCCTTTGCTTGGGCGGAGTCAAGTCTAGTGGCTTTAAGAATTGCCTCTTGGAGTGTAGTTGGATCCAAGGCACTTACGAGACCTCGAGTGGCTTCAGACAGTCCTTCTATAAACAAGTAGACGAGTCTCCTTTCCGTGATTCCGGGTACCATGATAGATAGTCTTTGAAACTCAGCCACGTAATCTTGAATGGGACCTTCTTGCTTAATTCTTGTTAGCTCTTTGAAGCATTTCTTGGGGTGCTTATGATCAAATCTCTCAATTAGTTTTTCAGTAAAGGCATCATAGTTTTTTATGCTTTGGTGGTTTTGGGTGACCAATCCATGGTGCCACCATTCATGGGCTACTCCTTCTAGGTGTAATATGGCGAACTTAATGGCATCCTCTCCCACCATTGGGTTAAGAGATAGGTATGTGTCAAGCTTTTGGATCCATGCTTGGGCTGTGATCTTACTTGATCCATCAAAGTTAATTTGCAAGTCCCAATTAATTGGGTTTCCTCTCCTTCTTTGTGTATTCTTGGTCGTAGCCTCACAATATGCTTCACAAGGGATACTTCTCTTAACTTCTGGATTGAGTCTTGCATATGCTTCAACAAGATAATCCCAATCGGGATTTTGTGCATCTACCTCCTCTTCCTCCCTTGTCGACCCTTCCTTGGTCAAGAAGGGAGGTTGGGTTATCCTAGGGGTAGATCTTGATGTGCTGTCATTTTCAGATTGGCTTGGGGTGGTTTCCCTCCTATTTTCTTGGTGTGGCCTAAGAGAATTCATGGTATTATTTATATTTTGTAAGGCTTGGGCTGTTTGCTCCATGAAGGTTCTAAATTCGTTTTCCATTTGTTCCCTTCTTGTGTGTGTTAGTGTTTCTTAGATCAGATTGAATAATGAAAGCACTTAAAAGAATTGCAACACATAAGACAATGAACACACAAAGATACCCTGGGAAAACCCTCCTCTTGAGGGAGAAAAACCCAGCAATGAATCTCTTCTATAATATAGAACAATGGCAGAAATCTGCTTACAACACAGGGCCAGCAATGGCCAATAATGAATGCAATGAGGTTGCACCTCTTCTAGATGCACTAGATACAAATGAATGAGTTCTTCCTTGAAATCGGACCTGCTGCTACAAAGTGCGAAATCTGCTCTTGAAGATAGATGTGAACTTGCTTGAGTGATTGGGTTATGCAAAGACAAATGAGACCTTGTATTTATACAAGTGTGACACCTCTTCAACATAGGTCGGCCCACATACAAGATAAATAATAAATGCATAAAGTCGGCTCAAGCCAAGACTAAGATATGTGAACCAAGAAGGGTCGGCCCTTTAGCATTTACATTTATTGTTTGGTATAAATTAAATAGCCTAGAGGCTATACATTTAATTTATTCTTTTCTTCTTGGGAAGTGCAGACCGAAGCTGCTCAATAACATCAACACTCCCTCTCAGCTAGGGATGAACTTCCATCTGCACAAGACACATCATATTAGAATGAAAACAAAATAGAATATCACCTCAACGTGATATTAACCATTATGGCTACTTCCATAGATGGTATAAATAAAATCATCACGGATTCCCTCACGTGATGTTGTCATGGAGTCACACACATGACATCCACCATAGCTTCTCCCAGAGGGTGGAAACAAGGGCTTTCACCTCAAATCTCTCTCAATAGAGAATTGCATTATCAAGGGCTTTCACCTCAACTCTCTCTCATCAGAGAATTGCATTATCAAGGGCTTACACCTCAACTCTCTCTCAGCAGAGAATTGCATTATCAAGGGCTTGCACCTCAACTCTCTCTCAGCAGAGAATTGCATTATCAATCAAGGATCACTGATTACTGAGACTCTTTCTCAGTCAAGGCTGCATTCTCCACCATACCAAGTTTCTCTCGGAAGTACACAAACTTAATCCTGGCGAGAGGCTTGGTGAGAATGTCTGCCGTTTGCTCTTCAGTGCTGATATACCTCAACTGTATAGCTTTCCTTTGCACCATATCTCTAATATAGTGGTACTTGATCTCAACATGTTTTGTTCTGTCATGAAACACGGGATTGACAGATAGCTTCACACAGCTTTGATTATCACAGTGTATAATAGTAGGCTCCATTGATTGTCCAAACAATCCTGCAAGGAGCTTACGAAGCCACACTGCCTCACGAGCTGCCACACAAGCTGCTATATACTCTGCTTCAGTTGTACTCAAGGCCACTGAAGACTGTTTCCTGCTACACTAGGAGATCATAGCAGTCCCCAAACTGAAGCAACAACCAGAGGTACTCTTCCGATCTGAGACACATCCTGCCCAATCAGAATCAGTAAAACCATGCAGCTCCAAATCCACGTTTGAAGAATATCTCAACCCATATCCAATTGTGCCACATAAATATCTCAGGATATGTTTAGCTGCTACAAGATGTATTTGCTTTGGTTCACACATAAACTGGCTAAGTGCACTCACTGCATAGCAGATATCAGGTCTAGTGTTAACTAGATACATCAATGAACCAATCAACTGTCTATACATCGTAGAATCCACTGGTTCTGAACTAGCTGCAGCTTCTTTCAACTTATCTAGATTAGTCTCCATGGGTGTAGACATAGGTTTGCAGTCAATCATACCAAACCTTTTGAGAATGTCAACAGTATACTTGCCTTGACTTAGAATCATCTCATCTGGCTTTTGCCAAACTTCTAAGCCAAGAAAGTAATGCATAAGACCTAGATTCTTCATCTCAAACTCTGAAGCTAATTCCTTCTTGCATTTTAGAATTAGATGTTCTTCACCAGTAATGATCAAGTCATCAACATATAAAACCAAAATCAATGCTTCACCATTTACTACTTTGAAGTAGAGGTTAGAATCTGCATCATTCTTTGAGAAACCCAGACTTGAAAGATACTGATCAATTCTTTCATACCAAGCACGAGGAGCTTGTTTAAGACCATACAAGGCCTTCTTCAGCTTGCAGACATGAGACTCTTTCCCATGCACCTCAAATCCTTCTGGTTGCTCAATGTAAACCTCTTCTTCTATTATGCCATTCAGAAAAGCTGTCTTTACATCCATTTGGTGAATCTTCCATCCTCTAGATGCGGCAATAGCAATGATGGTTCTAACAGACGTGTAACGAGCCACAGGAGCAAAAGTTTCTTCATAGTCAACTCCCTCTTTTTGTGAGAACCCTCTAGCCACAAATCTAGCCTTGTGTTTCTCAATGCTCCCATCAGCTGCATGCTTGATCTTGAAGAGCCACTTAGAAGACACCACAGATTTGTCTTTGGGTCTAGGAACTATATCCCAAACATCGTTCTTAAGTATGGACTGATACTCCTCAGTCATGGCATCCTTCCATACTTGTTGACTAGAAGCTTCTTCAACATTTGAAGGCTCTGACTCAATAATCTGACTCATCAAGGTGACATAACTAGAGAACTTGTGAGGTCTCTTGCTTTCTCTGAAAGCTCCTCTTGGAGCTGCAAAACTTTCTGCTTCCTGCATTGTCCTACGAGCCCAAAGAGGTCTTTTCTTTCCAATCACAATGTCTAGGGGCCCATCAGTAGGATCCAAAGGCTCAGTTGGATCAATATCTTCTTTAGATTCTGTATCCTCGTTTAGGTTCTCTGGAATATGGTCAACTTCCATATCTTGAGGAGGTTCTTCTTCATCAATCTCCATAGGAGTGCCTTTGGATCTTCTGTAAGCAACATCTTCCTCAAATGTGACATCTCTACTAATCTCAATAGACTTCTGTCCTGGAATGTATATCCTGTAAGCTTTTGATGTCTCACTGTAGCCTACAAGAATTCCTTTCTTCCTAGAAGGCTCTAGCTTTGTTCTCTTTTCCTTTGGAATATGAACATAGACTGGACAAGCCAAAGATCCTCAAATGACTAACTTCAGGCTTCACGCCTGAGAATGCTTCTTCAGGAGTTTTATTCTCTAAGATCCTGTGGGGACTCCTGTTTTGAACATAGACGGCTGTTCTTGATGCTTCAGCCCAAAAAGAGATTTGTAAGTCTTGATCATGGATCATAGCTTTCACTGCTTCCACAATAGACCTATTCTTCCTTTCAGCAATACCATTTTGTTGTGGATTATAGGGAACACTGAACTCCCTCTTAATCCCTGCTTCAATACAAAAGTCTCGAAATGTGCCAGAAGTGTATTCTCCACCATTATCAGATCTCAATACCTTGATCCTTTTCCCAGACAGATTTTCAATCTGTGCTTTGAATTCTCTGAATCTTTCTAATACTTCTTCTGATTCTTTAGATCTCAAGAAATAAATCCAAGTCTTTCTAGAGTAATCATCAATGAAAATAATATAATACAAGAAACCACTAGATGATGCAATAGACATTGGACCACACAAATCAGAATGAATGAGATCAAGAATACATTTAGATCTACTTTCACTGGAATGAAACATACCTTTTGTGTTCTTGCCTAGGGCACATCCCTTGCATGTACCTTCATGTTCTTGATCGAATTTCAGAAGACCGGTGACCATCTTCTCCATGATAGGTAGGGCACGAAAGTGAATGTGAGCCAATCTTCGATGCCAAAGATCACACATGCTGGTACTGTTATGCACAAGCGCTTGAAGAGGACGAGTGCACAGCCTGAAAAGACATTCATGTCTAACTCCAATCACTTGAGCAGTTTTGAAGCTGGAGTTCTTTGCCCATATAAGAACTTTGCCTTTAGAGAAGGCAACTTGATAACCCTTGTCTTCTAATGCTGAAATTGAAACAAGGTTCCTCTTTATCCCTGGCACGAACAGTACATCATTCAACTCCAAAGAAATCCCAGAATCCAAGTGAAGAGTGGAATTTCCAATCCCTTTTACAGAATATCTAGCATCATCTCCAATAACAACTTGATCACTGGAGTTGCTTTCCACTAAGTTTGAAAGGTGACCCTCTGAAACCGGTGATGTGCCTAGAAGCACCACTATCAATCAGCCAAGTGTTAGAGTCAGTAGAAACATTGCTAGACAAGGCTGAATAAAACAAATAATCACTGGAGTCCTTTTGTGGAGCGATTTCTTCAACATCTGCAGTGGCAACTTGATGCTTAGGTCGTTGAGGACAAACCCTCGCAAAGTGACCATACTTATCACAACGAAAACATTGAATCTTGGACATGTCTCGTTTCCTTTTGAAGGCAGGAGCATCATCATTTCCATCTCCTCGATTCCTCTTGAAGAATCCTTTCTTAAAGCCTTTTCCTTTGTTTGATGAATGAGAGGCAAGAACTTGTAAATCTTCATTCTTTGAACTTTGACCAATTCCCCTTGCTATTAGTCTTGACTCCTCTTGAATGCAGTCAATCCTCAATCGATCAAACTTGGGAAGTTCAGATCTTGCATTGATTCCTTGAATAAACGCCTCCCATGAAAGCGGAAGACCATTGAGAGCAAGCATAGTCAGGTCTTTATCATCAATCATGTGGCCAATAGTAGAGAGCTGATCTCTTATCTCTGAAATCTTCATGAAGTATGTAATGACAGATTCTCCTTTCGCCATTCTCACATGATGAAGTTGTTGCTTTAGTGCGAGAGCTCGACTAGTGTTGTTGATTTCATACATCTTTTCCAAGGTTGTGAACATCTCTCTTGCTGTATCCAACTTGAAGACAATCGGTACAACATGATCCTTGACGGAATCAACCAATACTTTCTTTGCCCTAGTGTCTTTCTTCCTCCACTGCAATTTCTCTTCTTCCTCCTCAGGTTCAGGATCTTTTGTTTTCACGAACTTAGCTAAATCATTCTCCTCCAAAGTGAGCATGATTCTGAACCTCCATGATGTGTAGTTCGAAATCCCTCCGAGTCTATCCTCGATTTTCAGACCATTCACCATCTTGAATTTGAGAAATAAGAGATAGACTGGAAAAGAATAAGGTAAGTATTGCACACTAAATCTGATCACGATCTTTTTCACACCCACTCTGATACCATGTTAGTGTTTCTTAGATCAGATTGAATAATGACAGCACTTAAAAGAATTGCAACACATAAGACAATGAACACACAAAGATACCCTGGGAAAATCCTCCTCTTGAGGGAGAAAAACCCAGCAATGAATCTCTTCTATAATATAGAACAATGGCAGAAATCTGCTTACAACACAGGCCCAACAATGGCCAATAATGAATGCAATGAGGTCGCACCTCTTTTAGATGCACTAGATACAAATGAATGAGTTCTTCCTTGAAATCGGACCTGCTGCTACAAAGTGCGAAATCTGCTCTTGAAGATAGATGCGAACTTGCTTGAGTGAGTGGGTTATGCAAAGACAAATGAGACCTTGTATTTATACAAGTGTGGCACCTCTTCAACATAGGTCGGCCCACATACAAGATAAATAATAAATGCATAAAGTCGGCTCAAGCCAAGACTAATATGTGAACCAAGAAGGGTCGGCCCTTTAGCATTTACATTTATTGTTTGGTATAAATTAAATAGCCTAGAGGCTATACATTTAATTTATTCTTTTCTTCTT